>JBBBDQ010000874.1:1540000-2140000 GCA_037127315.1 Ascarosepion bandense
TATTACCTTTTGGCTTTAAATAAGTGAAACTAAATCCAAAAGAAAATATATTGCCATGCAAGAAGATATTAATCAAGAAAGTTTTGTAGTCATTCTTTTCAACTGTTTAAGTATTAATAGAATTTGTAAAAAAATTATATTCTGAAGATTTATTAAATTTGAAGTGGGTTCCAGTATTTCTTTAACAAAATACTTTATTCATATAGTGTGACAAAAATGTCTGGTGACCCTTGTGTACATTGAGTAGAGCCTCAAGATAGCTTTACAGCAGTCTACAAAGTTTAGTAAAGAATGGCAAAGTTTTATGCTCTAGAACATAGGGAAAACATTGAGTGCATTTAAAGATTATTGGAATTAAATGTGGAAAAATAATAAAGTTAATTAGTTTCAAAAACTAGATTTAATGAATTATTCCTAATTAATTGAATGTGAATATAAACTTAGTTACAACTTATTACTCAAAATGTTTTTAGTGGATACAGGTATTTCACAAAGATAACTTAATAATTCAGTTTGACATTGTACTCACAAGCAACATTCACCGATTGAGAAAAACTTAAGACATGTCAGAAGTCAGTCATGTGGCTAGCTATGCTTTTTGGAAGAAAGCAAACCGTAATAGAATGTAAATTAATAGTCAAATTGTACTAATATATCACTGGTAAAAAGCCAGCAAACTGAATTCTATGCATATAGGTATGATACAAACTTTCTTCAGTTCAACCAATGCTGCATGAGAGAAAGTACACAGAAAGGGTGGATTAAAATAGCAGCTACATGAACAAATCACCAGACTATCATCCAACCTTTGAATAATAGTAAAAGGAACAGACAGACGAATATGAATATTGTTCTATCATCATTGTAATCACAGTTAAAGTAAATGAAATTTTGTTAAAAATCCAATGAAATTATTCTGGTTTTCTTTATTATTCAAATTGGATCAATCTTGAGGATCTATCAAATTAATTTTGTTTAAAATATGGTTGGCTCAGGATTGCAATATATGCAATCTTCAGGTTGATAGAATTCATCAGGGTAGTTGGTATTAGAATGATTTTGTGAAAAAATCCTCTACGTGAAGTATTTGAAGAAATAGGACTCGAAAAACTAATTATGATCTGGAACTGGACTAAAAGCAGTGATAGCATGTACTGTGAATCAATCATAATAATTCTGCATGTCCAATTTATAAATACCATGCAATTCAAATTCCTCAGCATTTGGATCATTTATAACAAATTTGGTATATAAGATTAGGAAATTAAACAAATGTTGTGCTTAGGATAGTTTTGTCCAACATCACAAGTTGTTACAAAATCAAAACATTAGCCTAAAACTTCATTCATCATTTTAAATATTCTCACCAGATTGAGACTTTCATATGGATATCACGTATGACACCAAACTCATTTAAAAATATTTAAACTGTCCGCTATATAAGTCCACTTTCTCAAATCAATGATTAAAAATGGATTGCAGCAAATGAAGCCTGTCAGTCTTAACAGGAACCAGCCTCCTTTAAACCTTAAACTGGCACTACAGAATCATGTACGAAGAACTGTACCAAATCACAAAAATTACATCACTTGAGGATTTTCAACAACTAAAATGACTAACTTGGAGAGAAAAAAAAAACAATCAAACTATTGACATTCTGCACTACTTTGAACTAAAGGTTAAGTAGCCTCCCCATCAATACTGAAAAGAGCAATAACAGTTAGTGGATTTAAATCTGTTTTCCTAAAAAAATATTTTAATAGAAAGGTTTATACATTTCAACCGAAAATAGCACTAGCTGCTTGGTTAATGAATGCAAAATATTTCCTTATCAGGAAACAATATTACCATTACATCAAACTTCATATTTTTTTCAGTACTAGAGGACCTCAGAGTTCAGCTTGATAAGTTTTCATTAGGATACATTTTTCCCTAGAGTTCTTAGTGAATTTCAGAGAACCTCTGCTTAAATTTTGGTTTGCATCACCACAGTGTTTTAGATTTGACAAACCAGTGAACAGATGATGGTACAATAGATTTTTTTAAAATAATTTCATCCCAAGCAAAGCAATAAAGCCAATAAAATGCAATGGGTTATTGAGTGTAAAGAATATGACAAAAAATAACATTATTAAAGAGAGAGATCAATAAAAGAACAGGAATTAAGAAAACAGAAAGTAGACATTGCATTTAGATTTTTGGAGGATACTAAAAAAAAGATACTAGAAATTCCAAAGAGGGCATATGTAAGCAACGGGCAAATCTCAAAGAAAATTGCAACAGAAACAACACATTCTTGAACAAAACCGGGAAAAGAAAGCTGAAATTCCTTAGACATGTAATAAAGAAGGAAGGCTTAGAAAACTTAACTCTCACAGGGCATATTGAAGGTATAAATGATAGGGAAAGGTGGCAAGCCACTTGCTCGATGGGCTTGTGTGAATGGGAGAATGTGGCACATGGAAGAAGAAAACAATCAGAAAGCAAATTAAATGTTTTACAAAATTGTGTATCAACAAAGTCAAAGAATACGAATCTCAGACAATCTTGATAATTATAATGGATAAGCATGACATTTTAACTTCACGAACATATTATTAAAGCTTTAAAACATATTCATTTTTAATATTGATTCCATAGTCATAATGGGAATAGTACAAAAGAATTGCATAAATATTTTTCTCTTAGAAATAAAAATTGAAGAGGGTTACATATTTTAATGCTGGTTCTTGATTTGCCTTGAAGAAACCAAGCAAACAAAACATTTTTTAAAAATTGATGATAATTCCATGCCTTCTTTTTACTTTCAGAAAGTAAAAGATTTTTTTCAAAGAATTTCTGATAGTTTTCAGCTTAATAATTTTGATCATGAAATAAAAAACTCACACACTGAACTGTGGTATCTGTGAGTATACTTCAATGTTAGGAGAGCAAAGCTTTTGACTCACCTAGGTTTCTCTTAACTTAATTCTTAACAAAACAAAACAATTTTTTATCTTAGTGTCCATCAGAGAGGAATTTCATACTGTTTATGCTAACAGTTGCTGGATGACAGTCAGAGGAGACCTGTTGCACATGTCATTCCTTACCAGGTAAGGAGTTAATTCCCATAGACTAACCCCCTTCATGTCGTTAGGTATCATATTTTGATTGGTTACTGCCATGATATTTCTTGCGATTGAGTATTAAGAGACAGGAAAATTTCATTGGAAACAAAGTAAAGAGTACTGAACTGTTACATGATATTTGTTCTCCTGTATGTCAGCAAATGCTAGACAATCTCCTCAAAGATGAAGAAGAAACTCAAAGCAACAGAAATGTGGTTCTACAGAATTTATTGCTGAAGATACCATGGGCCAAATATGTGAGCAACGAAAAGGTTTTGGAAAGAACAAAACCAAAAAAGATTTTACTTAACATTAGAAAAAGACAGTTGAAATTTATAGAACATGTAATGAGGAAGGAGGGCTTGGAGAATTTGAAACTCTTATGGCAGATAGAGGGAAAAAGGGAAGCAATGCATGGGCTTAAACATATGGATAGCAGAACAGGGTTTGGGAGAAATAACAGACAGGCCAAACTTATTAATAGCTACAAAGGACAGGAAGATGTGGAGGGCCATGATTATTTACATCCTGAAGGGACACAGCACATAAAAGAAGAAGTCTGTTTCCATCATGTTCTGTTGCTTTACACTTTAACTTCCTCCTCCACTTTCTTTAGGCTGACTATGCAAGATTCACAATAAACATCAAAAGGGCACCCACCTAGCCATCATATTAATTCTTATTTTAAACATTACCCACAATCCATCACTGGCCACCAGGTATTAGATCTTTTTCTTTACACATTTCCAGTTCCTGTTTGCATTTGCCTCACCTCTGCAAGTTTCTTTTCGCCAAAATTCTTCTTCTTCTATGTGTCCTGTCCTTTCAGGACATAGGTGATCATGGCTTTCCATGGCTCCCTATCTCTGGTGGCTCTTAGCACGCCTTCTCCTGTTACACCATGCAACCCTTCCATCAACCACCTGATTAGGTCCTTCAAATATGTTATCCATTGCTTTCCCCTGTCTCTCCTTCCCTGTATCTGACCTGTTAGTATAAGGTTCCCCAAGCCCTACTTCCTCATTGCATGTCCCAGGAACTTCAGATGTCTCTTCCTGATGCTCAGTATTAATTTTCTTTTTGTTTCCATCATTTCCAAAACCTCATCATGCTCGATCCATGATATTCGCAGCATTCTTCTGTAGAACCACATTTCAGTTGCTTCAAGTTTTTCCTTCGTCTTTGATGATATTGTCCAGCATTCACTGCCATATTGAATAATTGACATCACATAGCAATCCTGTGCTCTCTTCTTTGTTTCTAGCAAAATTGTCCTGCTTCTTAATACTTTACTCAACTTCTGGAATGCTTCCTTTGCCAGGCCAATTCACCTTCAGATCTCTGTGTTGCACTCTCCAAAATTACATTATCCAATTACTATGATCTGTTTCTTTAAAAAGATTTCCATATACTTGAAAATAAAAAGTTGTATTATTGAAATACCCTGGTCAAATATCTAAATCATAAGGACTTTCTCTCCCAATACTTTGTGATGACATAAAATAATTTAAATTTTTTTGCTCTACTGGCATCATTGAATTGTAGTGAACTTTCCATTTTTGATTAGTACATAAATAAATACATATAGTTTTAATAACAATATCATCAGATCAGGAGAAATTAATTCACAATTTTAAAAGATTTTTAAAAACTTATTAATTGTTTTATTGAAATTTCAAAAACAAATGAAAATTCTTTTAAAAATTGATTATTTATCAAAACATTTTTTTCATAAATAAATAACAATACTACTTTACAATTTTACCATAGTATGTAGGTATGGAATGATAATATCATGCAGGAATTTTGACAATTGGTATATGGTTGTAGGGATCTGAGAAATGATAGGTTATAATGGTACTTGTCCTGTTCGTACTGCTAAAATCTCTCAGTGATAGGTGTGTAGACAATGTTAGCAGTTGATGGTTGATCAATCCAGAATCAAAATAGGTTTGCTACACTGGAGATTGCTGGCAGGTTGAACTGAAGTGGTTACTGGCAGTTTGACCTGGACTATTTACTATGCTAGAAGTCACTAGGCCTTACATTGGAAATCACTGCATCAAACTGGTGCATATTACAGTAAGATAGACTTTTTTGCACTAAACATTGCAGTTGTAGTAATTCAAGAAAAGACCTGTTATATTTTCTGAAATGGACAGTTGAAATAGTAATGGGAGTGGTTGACAGCATTGGGTATCATGGCAGCAGTGTCAGTGGTCAGAGGCATCAGGCAGCATGGTAGCAGTGGTAGTGGTTGGAGGAGTTGGCATCAGTCAGGTTGCTGGAATGGCATCAAATTCCCCATACCTCCTTCACCCATGTTGGGCCAGCTACTGGAGAAATTTGGCTTTAGATTGCTGCTTTTATATGCCGGTGAGTAAATCACAGTTGTTATGTTCTTTGTTTTCATTTTAGAGTTTTTTCAAAGTTGAACTATGATCTTTCTCAATTTTCCTTTCTTTGTATAATTAGGTTGGTCATTATACTATCACAAGAAAGCTGGAAATACATTTTGTTATCGGTAATAGCCATTTACTATTTCTGTGACAACTCATGAAATTAATGGTCTTGGAAGTAAGTTTTGGCATATCATAACAAAACACTTTGCTGAGTTATGGCCATGTGATCTAAAATCCAGAACTTTGAGGTGAGTAGCCTTGTGCTACAATACACTTCATGCAATTCAACATTTTTCTTTGTATAATTCTTTGAGGTGAATAAAAATGATTTCACCAAGTTTACTGAACAAAAGTAAAATATTCTTTTCTAAAACTAGCTACAAAGAGAAAATATTCTTATTTTAATTCACTGAAAATAATCAAAACTCAATAAGGTTACCGTATGAGATGGTAAAAATTGAACACACATAGTTTCAAAAGTTGAAAAAAACATGCCAACAATCTGTTTGGCAGTTGAAATTTAGTTGTTTTTTTTTGGAAACAGGAAATATTTAGGTTCTTTTATGGTCCAGGTTAGCCTACAGATGCAAAGACTTCTTGGTTGAAAGTTTTTTTCTTACTCAGAAGTTGTATGCACCTCCTGTGAAGTAAAACCAGTTTTGCTCACTTGTATTCTAACCATGGAAGTGTCAACTTCCACTTTAGTGTCCTCATTATTAGTAGGGATTTTTAAAACTTTTATCCTTGAATAAATTTTAAAAAAACACTAAAAAGTAGTTCATTTTTCTTTCCTTTGAACTCAAAATATTTTAATTTTATCATCATTAAAAAAAAAATAACTTTTTTGGTGCAAAATTGTCAAAATGTATCATAATTAAGAATTTCATCAAAACGTTAATTCAACTAGGTACCACCAAAATGCATGCATTTTTTTCTTTCTCAGAAAATAAAACAAAAAGCAAGCACTATCTGCTGTTTTTGAAAAAAGAAAAAAAAAGGAAATTATCCTATTTAAATTTTTAGGACTTACCCATGAATGAATAAGTTGCATAGTTTTTTTGCTTTTAAAAGAAAACTAGAAATATTTTTGGTCAGTTTCCCTAGGTTTTTTTAAATGGAGTCGGGTGATAAAAACTTTTTGCAGTTTTAAGAAGAAAAATTCCTAAAGATATTTCATTAAAAAATGTGATATCAACAGAGAATGTATTGAAAACATTTCCTGAAACATTAAAAAAAATTTTAAAAAATATTCTTTGTGGTCAGTTGGTGCTGGCAAGGCTTTATTTCAAATTTGATATAGAAAAATCTATAATCAATATTTCTTTTGAAAAATTTTCTTGTAATTTTCCAGGGAGAATTTGAAATTTTTCCAGTTGCTGATGACAAAAGGAATGCATGTTTATTTAATAAAGAAAAAGAATTGAATCAAAAATATACTTTGCTTTTAATGGTATTTTTGAATGTGAAATATTTTTTTTTAGGTAACTACAGAAATTCATTCAAAAAAGGTTATATGATGAAAATATGCCCAAATATGAAATTATATATGTATATAAATATAAAAGAATGAACATTGAAGTCAACACGCAGGGGCAACAGACTGTTTCATGTTAAGCACAATCATCAGGCCACGCATTCAGACTGCACTTAGCATGAAACAGTCTGTCGACCCTGAGTGTTGACTTCAATGTTCACTCTTTTATATTTATATACACTCTATCTCTGATAGTGAGCACTTTATCCTATAAATATAACACACCTTAAAACTATATTTATTCATTTATATATATATATATATATATATATATATATATATATATATATATATGTAATTACGTCAAATTTGTAAAAGGAGAGGTTATTCTAAAAAGATCTATTTCATATAAAATATTAAAGAGATAGATCTATATAGAGAGCTCAATGGATGTTATCCAGAGCAATATGATATACATAAAGGAAAACTCAGCATATGATCTAAAGCAATTATATATTACAATTTATTTTGATGGAAAAGTTTTTAATAAACATCTCACCAGAATGAAAATTACAACCAGTTTAATTTAATTTTAACAGAAAATTTCAGAAACAAGAGACCAAGTGGCATAGCCTAGAAACAAGTTTTTCTGTTATAAAATTAGTGTTATAAATGGTAAAGGGGTGAGAAGTAAGCTATTCATCAATCAGTCATGGTGACATGATGAGACACAAGGTCAGTCTCATATTCATATGCTATTAATAATTAATGATAGCACTATCAACCAATGCCCCAAAAATATAAAATGAAAATGTCTTTTCAAACATAATTTTTATCCTTTTATTTAAAAAAGCTTCATGCCCTTCTGATGTAGTCTTCAGGCACACAAAAATAATAACTGTTTGTCTCTCAGTACTTATATTCTTTCAGATACTAAACTTGCCTCTTCAACCCATTACTGAACGAGTTGACAAACTAAAGATAAAGATTTCTTTTTTTAAGAAGACTAAATTACATAAGCAGTGAAGCTACTGTGTATTAATCTGATAATTACGTTCATTCTACTTATAACTGACAAAGCCACATTTTAAGTATTATTTCATCCAGAAGCTTCATGTTTGGGAACAGCACCTGTTGGTTGTCCTTGAGAGTGTTTAAAAGAAATAATAGCGCAAAATAAGTTGAAATAGTGACAAATTAAATGCTTCCACAAGCCATGAGTTTGTCAGATGGAGTGTGTGCTTTGAAAAACAGAAAACAGACCTATTTAATGTGTATGAAAAGAAACTATCCACAACAATGAAATAATTCATCCATTGACCGCTCTTGGACTTTGTATTTCAGGACTCAATCACTCTCCTGCTGCATTATCAAGCGAGAGAATCTGAGACAAAAGATTCTTTCTTGACTAGCGCCAGTCCATAACTGGATAGCGTTATGGGAACCCGTGGTGAAAAGACGGATTAAATACCTGAATTGCCAGCCCCATTGAAATGAATGGGGCTCCAGCAGTTAGATAAAACTAGTAAGAAAAGGAAAGTTCTGTTCAAAGTAATTGAGGAGATTACTTCATCATGTCTGTCAGGACAACCACTTGGTGTCATTCTATTCAAGACTGTACACCACTTTCTCTCTTTTTGCTTACTCAGAAACAAGATTTAGTAGGTAGCAGGTTTCTGGGAAGATATAGATGCCTGAATGACCCAATACGTAATTTTAAACCAACTGGGTAGATATCACCACACAATACAACTAAGTACATAAATGTTTTATATCCTTTTTTTAGAGTTATCTATCACTGCCCACTTCAAAATATAATATTGATTTACTAAGTATAACTTAAGTGTAGCACAAGTTGAAAGGAACTTTCAGTGAGGATTTAACTCACTACTTGGTCACTACTTGATCTAGAGAGACAAGCTTGCTAAACCTTACATCACACTGAACTGTCCATTCTACATGTAATATTCTCTGTGAATTATGTTATATTTTATAAAAAAAATATATTCATAAAATCCTTTACATAGCATTCATGTCTTTGTAAATGTTTCATTGATTTATTTTGAAAAGTAACACCTGCAAAGTGTAAATGCCAACATTTAATCAATCTTGTCTACAGTAATTGACAAATTCATCCCTAACAAAGTGGTATAACCTGTCGCTACATAATCTAACTGCATGTGTATTGGTTTGCTTGTTCCTGGCTAGTAGTTTTTGTAGGCATTACATACAAGATAGTGGCATTAGAGATTGTAAGAGAAAAAGAAAAGCAATTAGGGGAAAACATTGGGTGATCTGAACGATATGAAGGATGAACAAGTCAATCTAATGTCAAGCTCTTTCATGAATGATACAGATAGAGGACCAGCAGCTTGCACACCCAAGGTCCTCTCTGAACAAAAAAGAGGAACTAACAATGATAATCCTAAAGATGGATGATTGGGTGATGTTGCTGAAATGTGCATGACAGAGCAGGTGGAGTCCTATAATATGAGTTAGGAGAAAGGACTTTTTGTATGTCTTGAAAGGGAAAAATAAAAACAAGAATTTTCTGCATTTGTGAAGAGGGGATATATATAAAGAGAAATTGCATGTATTCTGTTTTAAAAAATGAATACAAGATGTATGACCTCCATTGTATTCAACTGCTAAAGTATTAAAGGCACTTACATTGTATGATGTGCAGTGTGGTGCAACGGATATCAGTTCAGAAAAAGAAATCAGAGAGCCGAGTTCAAATTCCAGTTTAATTCATTGCATTCACTTATGCACAAATACCTCTGGGAAAGGTATAAATCCATCTTTTCTCCCTCCAGCTGTGAGTTAAATATTAGGTGAGATTGGGTTCTATAGCCTTGGTGGGTAAACCAGTTTAACACAAAAAGTAATGGCAACCTACTGCGGAAAAATCTTCTGCTCAGTCAGTTATCTCTCTTTCAAGATATTATCGCTCAAGCGGGTATTATGTATGGCACTTAACTGACTGACTGACATTGTATAAGGAATAGTATTAACCATTTCCTTACAAGGAAACATTTGGTATTCATTGACTGAGTAGCCAGTACTGTTTCAGTTTAAATTTATAAAGTCTTTTTATCAAAAGAAGTTTTTAGGAAAATAGGTTTTTCAAGTTTAGCAGCTGTTATCACACTTTTGAATATTGATGGGGGTTTCTTTTCTAACCTTTTATTTGAAGTAGTGTGAAACATTATATCTTTATCTGTTATATCAATTATTTCTCTTTGGTTTACATTATAACCATTTTAGTTGATATTGTTGTTGGTAGTTCTCAAGTGATATGGTTTCTCGTATGTGGTACAGTTCCTTCTTTGTTAATCTGTAGTGCCAGTCCACAATGTTCAAAGAAGAATGATCTTTATGAAAACCCTCAGGTTTCACTAGCTCAAAGCTCTTAAGTCTTGAACTGATGAGGAACAGGAATTGAGTTTTCAGGTTAATGTTATAGTTTTGTAGCAATTTACCCTGTTCAGTGAAACTACATCCACTGCCTACGCTCAATTTCCTTTTCTCTCATACTAAATTTGTTACATATATTTGTTCTCCATAAAATAAAATAGTAAAAGTGTTTGGTACTGACTAATTCAACATACTGAAATTTTGATTGGATTCAGAGTATGTACTATCATTGCAGTTTCAGAATGTAAAGGTAAAAGAAAATTTGCTTATATTTCTGAGATGAGGTTGTACTTACACAACTTACATTATTTGGAATATTGTTCTCACCTTCATTGCTATTTGTACAATGTTTCAGCCATTGTACACACCAGCCTTCTTCAGGTGCTAGGAATTATGAACTGAACCCTTTATTACAATCATTGAGGTATATCATTTTCATCCTTGCTTCTTTTGGTAGTCATGAGATATCTCCCTCTAACCCTATAAGTCACCACTGCTGTAGCCTGGTATTGAACACACAACTCTTTGGGTCAAGTCACTGGAACTAACTAACATCTATATCCACTGGGCCTTGCATTCTTAAGGACAACAACAAGTGAATTTCTGGGACTTATAAACCTAATGTTCCGTAACCATTTTTAACCAGAATTCATATTGCAATTTTTTATGCTAATGGTTTTCTCTAGAGAAAACCATTAACATTGCAATTTTTGGAATTAATATTTTAATTTTTTGACGATAGTATAAATCTCTTAACCTCTTGACTCCAGTTCTTTCTACATTACCCTGTATATTCCTTTCTTTCTACTTTTGTATTCCCATCCTTCTCTTGCTCCCTTCTCTGACACCCCCTGTAACTGGTTTGTCTTTCTCTTTACTCTCCTCCTATCTAATCTTTTTCTCTTATGTAGCCCCCTGTGCATCAGTGGCGTTACTACCTTGTGTAGGGTGAAACGATTAATAAAACAATAGTGTAAAAGAAAATTTATTTTAACTTCACAAACCTCACAGCTTGATATTGTTTTGATTTTACAAGTATATGAAGACTAAGAGAAGAAATTAGTGTAGATATGACACAAAATGAAAGTGGAATATTATGAGATTGTTTTGTATGTAATTAAAAAATGATTATACTGTCATTGAGTAATGCCAACAAAATATAAATAAAAAAATTAATTATAGTGCCAAAAATAATTATAAAAATTATAATTAACATTAATTCTCTCTTTCTAAACCGCTGAAAATCAACCCCATTTTTTTCCCTTATAAATACAAATGTGATGTATTCACAATCAAAGAGGCATCAACACATGCATCAATGAAAACTTTTCCTCCTTTTCCTTTTTCAGGATATAAGAGTACACCTTAGCACTCAACAAAAATTTGTGATAAGAAAACTCCAGATACATCTTGTATTATCCAATTAAATTATCTGGACACTCATTACACACATCTGTAAAAAAACTTAAAGAAAGACAGTATACACTTTACTTATTCTTTATCTTATTCTGTTGGATTCCAATCCATTTTTATGAGTATTTTTGAAAATATAAATGTTAGGGTGTTTATAAGTATTAACTCAGTTATAACTCCCCTATAAAGTAGATAGTAACCTACTCTTGTGAGATGATTACAACACAAGAATGCTTGACAGCGGTCAATGAACAGTTAAGTATAGATAGGCCTGGTTATAAGTTATATAACTAAGGGAAAATGTATGCTGCGGCTTGAATTTAATAATTATTATGATTAAATGAGGAAAAAGAAATAATTATAAAATTTAATTTTCTTCAGAGTCAAGACCAACTGAAATGTTTTTAAAGAAACAATGCAGATATTAAATTGGTGAGAACTTAGTATAATAGGGCACTGCCTTGTACCTACTCACTAATTATTTCCTCGGCCAAAATAAAATTTAAAAAAAAACTCTAGAAACTCTTGAATTGACATTGTTTACAGGAAAATCAATTCATTGGATTGATATGGTTCATTTGACAATAATTTAAGAGAAAGTTTGTTTACATAAAGACATATTTGTTGTTGGTCTTATTAGAAGAAGAATATTCAGGAAGCAGATTATCAAAACATAGTCAAGTTGTATGATCACTCTTAACCTTTTCACAATAAACTGTTTTCCTTCCAATAAATGTTACAATAATTGGAAAAGATTATTCAGATGAAGCAAAGTCAAAAGGTTGAGGCAAATAGTGCCACCATCTTTGCCTGAGTGACTCAGACAATATGTTGTCTTGCATTATTGTGTAAAAACATATTTATGATGGATGACTTGTCTGCCAAGAACGTCAAGCAATGATGGACAATTCGTTAGACAAGTTTTTGTACAATGCTTCTCCATATTAACTTTTTTCTTTGGTTTAGCAGTTCATGTTCAGCAACACTTCATATCTGATGAAACAGTGAACATAACTTGTTTTGGATATAGCTCTGTTGAGAGGATGGATTTTATTTTTCATTGGCAGACAACCATTGTGGTTTTCATTGGATATGACTATAGAGAACATATTTTTCATCACTAGTGATGATTCTACCAGGGAAATATTTAGAAGTAAGTCTATTCTTCAATCATGAGCTAAGAGCAAGCCTTTGATTAAACTGAGAAGTAGTTGGATGATAAGGAACCCAGTGACCAAGTTTAGACATATTTCCAAGTTCATAAATTTGTGTTATGATCAAAGTGTGACTGAATTTAACTGTTTTTTTAATTCTTGTACATTTTTTAAGATTTTCTTTAACAATGGTTTGCAGAAACTTAATTTGGACAGAACTTGGATTGTGGAAAATCCTTGGGAAAACTTTCCTGATTGAAACTAGCCAAAACATCATTGGCATGTCTGGGCACTTAAAACTTCATTTTCATTTTCATAGACAGAACAAATATTTCTTGCCGCTTTCCTTGATGAAGAGCCCTTTTTTAATTTATGGAGCATACATCGTCTTGCTCTATTTATATACATATTTTAAGAATATAGAATTGATGCAAAATTTACCCACTGTGATATTAAGTAATCTGTAAAGATAGAGAAAAAACTTTATGAAAAAATGAATGGTTATTTTATTATTTTACCATAAGTATTGAAAAAGTAGCCTCATATTGATCATATAAAAAATGCAACAGGACTTTCTTTCCAAAATTCTTTTGTAGCCTATTATAAAGTCACTAAGTTGGATTCACTATAGCTTCTGTTATTTGGCTTTGACTTGAAATCCTGATTGTTGCTTTATTGTTTCTCATGCTGATAACTTGAGATATATTTATGGTATCGTACATTTAACTTTCATAAAATATTTAAGAGACAGCATAGATGACAATATTACATATGTGAACATAAATTCAAATACATATTTTATTAACTTTGAGGTCAAAATCAAGAAGACATATAAGCAGATTATATGAATCTTTTATAATAAAAATAGTTTCAAACACAATGAATATATACCATGCATAACATTACTAAAAAAAAGATATTATCTTGTGGCAGATAGCCGTTAAGTAATATTTGTTGATTTAATATTTTTGTAATCTTTTATGTGCTTTGTCCCTTCAGGATCACAACTTCCTATCCTTTGTAGCCCTGAGCAATGTTTGTCTCCATATTATCTCTCTAACATCCTGTTCAGCCATCCATTTACATAAGCCTGTTAAATAGGTTACTACTTAATGAGTTTTCCTCTACTTTGTTTTGCCTTCAGAATGCCCTGAGTGTATGAAATTATCCAAGCAGTCTTTCTGCATTACATGTGCAAGAAATTTCAAATGTCTTTTCTGATTATAAGTGTCCATTTTGTTCTAGTTTTCCTCAATATCTTTGTTGCTCTCATGTTCTGTCTATGCATCATTCTGTAGAAGCACATCTCTATTGCCTCGAGTTTCCTCTTTATATATGAGGAAATTGTCCAGTATTAACTGTCTATATGATATTACATAACAGGATCGATATTATATAACTCTTTTCTTTCTTTCTAATGAAATTTTCCTGTTTCTTAATACTTTCTTTAGCCTTTCTCAAGGCATCTATCATTATTGTAATATACCCCTGGATTTCTGACACATTTTCTGCTCTCTGTTAAAGCACATTCCAGATAGTTATTTGCTTAATTCATAGCTTGCATCTTGGGTTAGCTCTCTTGCTATTGTTTTCTTACAAGTGATGGTTAATCCGTTCTTCTCATTTTCCTTGATTACCTTGTCTAAGAGATTTTGTTCAATGTCTGCAATCAGCATGGTGTCATCTGGATTGTTAAGATTATTTACACTGGAACTATTGTTCTCATCTTTGTTATTATCACAGCGTTTCAGCTGTTATGCTATCCAGCCTTCTTCAGGTATTTGTCGATCTAGGTAACTATCAAGGAATTTAAATCTGAATCTTTTATTTAGGAGATAGATTGTTCTCACTCAGCTGTGTATGTCTAATGATATTTTGTTTTATTATTTAGTTCTGCTCAGTTATTGCTATCCCAGTTTTCAATGCATCTAATTTTGCACAACCAAGCCCAGAGACTGAGCTTGTAATTACTAAGGTTGTTTCCACTAATAATAATTCAATAAATACTTTCACGATAATTGCTCTGATGTACTTTGCAATATGATATATAGACTGTATACATTTAAACGCAGTGCTAGATTGGCAATAAGGTCTCAACATTTTACAGTTGAACTGGTTAAATGTAACTGTATGTTCTTTGCTAACAGTTTTTTTTTTCACCTGTGGAACTCTTGTCCAGCTTCTTGTTTTCCAGCCAACTTTGATTTTCAATATTTAAATGCAATGTCAATCATTATTTTCTGTTTTTTTATCCTTCTTCTTTTATTGCTCTCACTCTTTAATAATGTCTTTCTTTTTCTTAAACTTTCACAGTCAGTAATCCCTTGTGTCTTAGTGGCTTTATTGCCTTTCTTCAGATTAAATAACTAAAAAGTATAAAATAAATAAATCCTAAGATTTAGTTTTATAAAAATTCAGGTAGCAACCTATTCATGCATAAAAAATGCATTCTTAACTTTGAATCTCATATTTGTAGTTATTAATATTTTGGTGTGCGTAACTTTGACTCTTTTTGGTCCATTCATTAAAATTTGTCTTAACACTAAGTTACACTTTTTTCATTTAAGTCCTCTTTTGTAACTTGATATGTTTGTTGCTTTCTTTTAGTATGGCCTTGCAAATTTTAAATCTACTCCTATTCAAACTTGTTTCATTTTTGTTTTTTTAGTCTTCTAAAATCTTAACTATATTGTTTTATTGAACAGCTTGGCAAACTAATTGCTTTCTTTTAGATTTGTGTACAACAAAAGTTCTAATTCTCTACTTCTATTGTCCAATTTTATCTTTAAAGTGTTTTTAACTTTTTAATTAATTTGATTTGGACATGCAGCATCAATTGTTATTTACTCTCTTCCTGATTACTCTATTCTTCCTCTTTCATAATGTCTTTTGGTTTCTAATTCTTTCACACCCAGTAACCCTTTATGTCTTAGTGGCTTTACTACCTTGCTAAGAGTGAATTTGATTTTTGAAAAATCATAGGATTTTAACATCTCTAGTGATACAGTCACTACAGATTTATAACCGTTGGATTTATTCATAAATACAAATTTTATTATTTGTCTATATTTCTGAGATGAGGTAGTGTTTACAGTATTTACATTATTCAGACTATTGTCCTCATCTTTGTTCAAAATTCCTAGAACCTGAAGAAGGCCAAAGCATACAACGGACAAAACATTGTACAAATGGCAACAAAGATGAGGACAATAGTTCGAATAATGTAAATACTACAAATTTTATGCTACAATTTATTTGATACATACAAAGCAAGTTATTATAAAAAAATTAATAAGCTTACAAATTATAAACTGAAATTTGTCATATATTGTTCATATGAATATCAACAGATACTAAAAGTTTCACCAACACTGACTGGTTAATACAAGTTTTACAGTGATTGACTGATTGAAGTTTTATGGCTTATGATCACCAACGTCCTGAAGAGAGACACCTTTGTGGTTTATTCAAAAACAAAACATATTTTGTATTGTAAAAATAATTCATTTTTGTAAATGAATGTTACATTAACAATGACAAAGATTTTTCCAGGTACAAGCCCAACCCATTACTGGAGGAGGAAATGGATTCATACCTTTCCCCAAGGGTATTTGCATGTAAGTGAATGCAAAAAATCATTTTCCCATGAAAATATTGACTTGCATAATAAAATTCCTTATAGCATATTCTGAGCACAAGCTAAATTTACATTTTATTTCATAACTTAAAATGATTGAAAATAAATAGTCCTTTGATTTCTGTCATTCCTTTTTCTAGTATATATAGTCAGAGAGAGTCAGTTGAAATTTTTGAGACACATTATGAAGAAATAGGGTTTGAAAAATTTAAAACACATAAATTATATTAAAAGAAGGGGCAAAGGAAAAATCTGAGTAATCCACCCCCCACCACCAGCAATGAAATTGGGTGAATGGATGGCAGAGGGATTACAAAGATGATAATGGTTCAAATGTTGAGAGCAACAAAAGAGATTGTGGACAGCCATGATCACCAACATCCTGAAGGGAGACACCCAATAAATGAAGAAAGTTATTAATTTCATTAATGCATATTTATGTAATGTCTTCATATGAATAATAACATGTTTAAAAGAATAGTTTAAGTATTGTGTTTAAGGTTAATTACAATGTGTTTTAAACTTGTTTCATTAGAATGACTAATTTGACAAAGAAAAATTACTCATACAATTGAACAGACATTGTAAATTAAATTTTTAATACTGTAGAGTCAATGAAAGAATTAAACTTTGCTGGAATTAGAAAAAAAATTCAAGGCATCATTAATGTTATCTATAAAACTGTTGATTATTTCTGTTGCATTAATGAAGCATGTGGGGTCAGTAGTATTAATTTTAATTAAAACAGTAAAAAGAATTTTTTTTAATAATTTTACCCCAGCAAAGTAATAAAGCCACTAAGATGCAAAGAATTATTGATTGTGAAAAAATATTAGAGAAAAAAGAACACTATTAAGGAGGGTGAACAATATAAGAACAAGGATTAAGAAGATGTGAATAATTTTTTCAGGCCTGAATAGAAAAATTACTTTTCAAGTTGTATGATTGGCTAAAATATCTTTTATAAGAATAACCCTCATGTTTTAAATCATATCACTTTGAGTAGGAGCCACAAAATAGACTTGCACTAACTGTCTCTCAATACCTAAACTAATGATGTCTCTCAATACCTAAACTAATGATGTCTCTCAATACCTAAACTAATGATGTCTCTCAATACCTAAACTAATGATGTCATTTCTACTCTTATTTTCTAATATATACTGAGACTCAGACAGTTACGTGCAAGAAGTAACTTATGGTGGTTGATGGATGTTATCTTATGACAATGTATTTTCCACTATAAACTGATTATGGTTTTCTGCAGAGATTGAAAGAAAATGCACAATATTTTAATATATACAAAATAGACCTTTATATAATAAAATATATACATTTAGGGTGCAGTGGGTAAATTGCTGTGATTTCATACTTTTCATTTTACTTGTATACATGCACATTGTTTGTTTATTATTTTGTTGAATGCACAGTATAGTAGAGTCAGTTGGGCATTACCTTTAAGAAAAAGAGCACCATAACACAATTCACTCTGCCAGAAATTTAGAAATGGCATGGTGTAATACTTGGTGTTCTCACCAGAATTTTTATTCTGAACATTTCAGGGTGTTTGGGTATCAATTTGAGAACAGTGCAGAGGACACAGAAATAGATTAGTCTAATGATGATTATGACAGAAAAACAGCTTGAAAAACTCACTCTGATTATTCTGATAAAAAAGAACTTCTGAATTTGTTGGTGAGAGCCTTAGACTCAACACAGAGTCCTACATCAAGTTCCTTGAGGAGGTAGTGTTGCTCTGGGTCAGAAAATTTCTGTTACCACATCACCCCTTACATCTGGTCACCCAACTCCCCAAACTTCAACCCTCTTCATTATTATGTAGAGTGCAGTTGTGCAAAAGATCAACAAAACACATTGTAACACTAAAGTTGACCTGAAAGCATGGATTATGGCAGCATTAACCAACTCAAACAAGGAGATCATCCAGATAGTTGCAGAAGTGGTTGAAGGCAACAGTGATTTTATTAAATAAATTTACTTTTTAGTATTTCAAGATATTTTTGTGTAATTTTGGTAAATATATCTATTAAAATGAGATATCAGTATTATTTTCATTTTTTGTGTAACTTAGACAACAATTTATTCATCGTACTCTGTACAGAAGAATAGTAATATGTTGAAAGTTCAAAAGTTCAAATATAAATGTCCTGGTGTGTATAAGAGTATGTGCCTGGGAGAATATAAATATATACATATATATTTAAATGCAGTGGCCACCTGCTTAAAATGTTACAGGAAACATGTATAGAATATATCTGTTGGCTTGTGTTGGTCACACATGTGTTGTATTTCAGCTTTGAACATGTTACGGCAACTGCAACATCAAAGAAGGTATTAAAATAATTTATCACTTCTGATTTAGGTTAATTTTTCATCTTGTTATATACATATCTAAAAATATGTTTTGAAACTGTCATTTCACTTCTGATTCATCCATGATCAGTGACCTTATATCCTGGTTGAAAGCAGCTCCTGTTTCTGATTTGCTCACTAGACTATGATGTTCATATCTTGGACAGGATGGTTTCTGTTTGGTTGGTCAAAATGTTTCATCGCCTAGCAATTTTGAATATATATCTATTTTTAGAAATTGTGAAATTTTGATCTTGCTATTATTTGTTTATTTTCATTTTTCAATTACTACATATTTCACCATTACCTTTAAGTTAGGAAAACCTTTCAACCACCTGCTCTCTGTCTGAGGCCACATCCACACTACACTGTAGGGATCAAGGGAGATTTTTCACAGCAACTAATGGTCAAAGTTAAAACAGAGCTTTGTCAGTTTATTTACAACTATGTTGAATGAACTTTGGCAACACGTGCTAAATAGGAAAAGGCTTTGAACCCCATCACAAATAAAAAAAATAATCTTAAATAAAAGAACTTTTGAAAACAGACAAAGTGGACAATGTCTTTATTTATTTCTTGTTTTATTTTTCTTTGATACAACTCTTTTAACTTAACACTTCTAATCTCAAAGCTTTTAGCTTTCATTATGCATTATTTCTTTGTTCTTGTTCATGACTTTTATTTATAACACAGAAAACACACTCATGCACAGACAGCCTCATCATGTGGTACAAATAAAATAACATTGTTTACATTGTTC
Organism: Ascarosepion bandense; assembly: GCA_037127315.1. Lineage (NCBI taxonomy): Eukaryota > Metazoa > Mollusca > Cephalopoda > Sepiida > Sepiidae > Ascarosepion > Ascarosepion bandense. Next base: position 1,559,738 of record JBBBDQ010000874.1, read on the forward strand.
TGAGTGTTGCCCTCATCTTTATTGCCATATTCACAACGTTTTCAGGTGATTGTAATTTCAAACCGAACCATTTATTTTGATCATTGGAGTAGATTGTCCTCATTCCATGAGACATGCAATTTCCTGATGTCATAGTTATCTTTCTTTAACTCAACTTTCTAAGTTATTTGTTCACCACTGCTGTAGCCTGGTAGTGAACTCACAACTCTTTGGATCAAGTCACTGGATCTAACCAAATTTTAACTGACATGTGTCCTTGAGTACAACAGCTGAAATGTTGTGAATATGGCAATAAAGATAAGGAAAACAGTCTGAACAATTTAAATAATGCAAATACTACCTCATCTCAGAAGCATGGACAAATAATAATAAAATAAATGAATTAATTTTGGTCATTATCTTTATTTTATCATGAAGCATTATTGTTATTGATCATTTTCTTTATGACAGTTTCATTATGTCATGAGACCCATAAACCATTATAGTTTAGGGTTACCATATGTACTGCAACAATAGTAGCAGTAATGTGTCTAGAGCAAGACAGGCTGACTTCCTATTCCTCTTCAGGTTGGTTGCCATCTAAAAGCAAGATAGTTCATTTCATCCATTTTATCTAATTCATAATTGAGAGAAGAAGAAATGGTCTTCCCCAAGATTATTCATGCATAAATGAATGTAATAAACTTATCCTGAATTTGAACTCTGTTTGCTGAGTTCTCTTTCTAAATGGCTAAATACTGGCTACAACTTTCATCATAATTTCTTAGTTGTTTCTTGTCACAATTTTACTGAGTCCATCAATCTCTGGCAATAAGTTGGAATTAAACAATTAAAAAAATTAAGATCAAAATAATCACCAGACAAAATTGTTATTAATAATAATTGTCCACAATGTTTCAGAACAAAAATAATATTGCTGCTACTAATACTTCTTCTTCTTCTATGTACTGTGTCTCTTCAGGATGTAGGCAATTATGGCCTTCCACATCTTCCTATCCCTTGTTATTCTTAATACCCCTTCTCCTGTTATCCTACTCTGCCATTGATCTACTCAAGCCTATCAAGTATGTCATGCATTGCTTCCTTGTCTCTCTTTCCTTCTACCTGTCCTGTGAGTAACAGATTCTCCAAGCCTCCTTCTTCATTACATGTTCTAGAAACTTCAGTTGTCTTTTCCTGATTTTAAGTATCAGTTTTCTTTTCATTTTGATCCTCTCTAAAACATTATCATTGCTCACATATTCTGTCCATGTTATCCTCAGCATTGTTCTGTAGAACCATATTTTGGTTACTTACAATCTTTCTTTCATCTTTGATGAGATTGTCCAGTATTCACGGCCACATTGAAGGACAGACATCACAACAATCCAGTCACTCTCTTTTTTGTTTCCAGTGAAATGATCCTGTCACTCAATACTTTACTCAGCTTCTGGAATGCATGCTTGGCCATGCCCAATACATCTTCAGATCTCAGTGTTGCACTTTCTGTCCTCTGTTAGAACACTTCCCAGGTATTTAAATTTCTGTACCTACTTTACTATCCTCATCCTGTATTTGGCATTTTAGACTCCTCTTCTTACTGATTACCATGCATTCAGTTTTCTTGCAGTTTATATGTAATCATTTCTTTCTATTTTTCTAGTACTATGAGTAAAAAATCAGACAAATATGGCACTGAGAGAGTGACTGTAACAGAAAGTTCAAACATTGAATTAAATAACCAGAGGCAATAAAGTTCTCTTAACTAAATATATAAGAGTAGCTGGTACATTTAATCATATATTTTCTAATGCAAGAAGAAATTAGTTTGAATCTTGCCAATAGCTTATCCATTATTTTTCCAATCTGTATTATCAGCACATTGTTATGAATTGATGTCTTGAGTAAAGCTGAAGATAAGTAAATACTAGCAAAAAATAAATTATACTAGTTTTTTTATTTTATATGTACAAAGGTTTAGTATTATCATGAATGTTTGGTCAACTAATATAAATCAATGGAAAATATCATCTCTATAAAATAAAACAAATTTAGTAAGAGTCTAAATTCTCGCCCCGTTTCTGGTTACTTTGTATCTATATCAACATACAAAATACGTTATTTGCTTCATTGGTGCTATCAGCTTTGTCATAAAAATATTTTTTTAAAAATCATGTAATTTTTTATGTATGTGTGTATGTTTCTTACTCCATATATAATTATTTACTGTTTATTTTTTATCCATTTATTTTATTCATTTTGACTGCAGTGACAATAAAACAAACTTTATTGTATTTTTACAATTTGTGTTCAATGTTTTAAAAACAAATATTGAGGATGTGAGATCAGATTTGAAAAATGAGATTCAATAGAAGCAAGCTCTTTTTTTCTGTAAAAAGAGATCCAAAACAGAATAGATGTTTTCTTGCCTTTTAAGAGAAAATAATAGACAAGAACATAGAATGCAAGATTTTTTTCCTTATAAATTGTATGAAAAGGATCTGTCTGTAGAAAATTGTGCTGTTAATTTTTTCTTATATTGAATGTAGAAATCTTCATCTATGATAAAAGATTTTAAAGACGATTCCAAGTATATTTTTATGTCATGTCCTTTCAAGATGTCAACAATGCTTCTTCAGATTATTTTTCTTATCCCATGATTTTTTTAAAAAAATAGTGGAGTGGATTCCTATTGATCTATCATGTTTTTGAATTCAAAGATGTCCTTCTTCTAGGCTAGCAATCACCCAAAGCTAGGGGAACCATTTTATTCTGTCATTTAAAAACAGTTAGAAAAAAAGAAATGGATTTACACATTTCCTAAGAGCAAAGTGAAAGCTACAGATTAGACTGTAATTTGATCTTGGTTTGCTGATTCCACTTTACATGCTGATAACCATGACACTATCTATGCAACCAAATGTTACCAATAAGAAAAGAAGAGTAATCAATTTCTCTTCTGAATAAAGGAGTGTGATCATTGATGGCAACAGCACCTGCTTGTATCTGACCATCAATATCATCATCCTCTTTCCTTATTCCTTTTCTCCCCTCTGGTGGAGGTGACAAAGATGGCTGTTATGCCCAGCCTACTCCTGAAGAGTTGTGAGTAGGAGTCACAAAGGAGTATGGGAGGTAGACTTTGCTAGGCAATTCAGGCACTCCTAACAGTATGTCTTCATGCTGCAGATTAAACTCAAGCCTTGGTAGCAACAATTTCCTGGGTCTCAGGGTTGATGTTAGCCTGTGTCAGGGATGTTTTCAACTGATCCCTGAAGCAGCATTTTGGGCCTCTCTGTAGCATCCTGTTGCTGACAAATTCTCCAAACAGGATAACATGTGGAAGTCTAGTGTGACACATTCTGGACATATGACCCATCCAGCAGAGTGTGATAACTGTTAAAGCATTAGTAGTATATCCCTTATTTGTGAAATACTGGCAGTGAAATCTGGTGTTTTATACAAATTAACTTATCTTCATCTGCAAGTCATACTGCAGTAAAAATCATCATGGAAGAAGAAGTAAGTTCTTTTATCTTATAATCTTCAATTATGAGTACTCTTACATTCTGCTTTCTTCTTTTTTTTTCCTATTCTCTTACTTTTTATAAATAATTCAACATCGTAGATACAAACTGTTATGATCAGTTCATTTCAACAAGAACAGGTTATCTAATAACTTTGTGCAGAAATTTCATCTGTTGATCCCAGCTTAAATCCCCACACTGAAAACTCCTGCTGTTCTCCCACTCTTTAGTTGTTCTCATCTACAGTCCAGAAAATGTCAAGACAGTTTTTAAATGATTTAACTTGTTGTGCTGCTTTGTTTTGGTATAATTAGAAGATAACACAAACTTGAATTAATGATGTTTATCTTTGGTATAAAACTTTAGGTTTTTACATCAAGTTACAACCTTTAAATTTTGTGTGGATACAGGAACAGACTAGCTAAATTCTCTTCACTGTGGGATGCTAGTAGTAAATGAGCCTATCCCTTCTGGACTCTAGTGATCACCTGACTAGCGTCTTCCCCTTTTCAAATCTCCTACACAAAACTACTGTGCTTAACTCCTACTTCTTACTCCTACTCTTACTCCTACTCCTATACATTAATGGTAAGAAATACAAAGATGAGACTGGTTCCATAGAGATGTTGGTGATTCATGTACAGTAGAAAAAGTACATCTCTGATGCTTCATTTGTCACAGAACGATACTTGTGTGAATAGTCTTGATTTTTTCATTGGTTTCTCAATTTGTGATAACCAGCATTTTTATTTTCTGTTGACATATGAACCCATTTTTCATCACCTGAAACAATGCAATACAAACATGAGAGGTCAGTACCTATAGTTAACAGACTGCCATAGATAGTGGAATTTTGTGTTCAGTTCTCAAGTGAAAGCTTAGAAGAAACCAAATTTCATTCTTTGTAAGTTTAATGTGATGTCTTTGGGAAAGTTTTTTTATCTTAAACTTTGATATTATATTTAGCTAAATTCAATGTCAAGAATTATTTACCCATTTCTACTAAAAGGGTTAAGTATCAAGCTATCAACTTAACTACATTAATAACTCAAATGTTTATGCATCTTAGAATTTAAATGTCATAATCCAGAAGATTTGGAAACTGTGAGTTTGGCAGGTATTTTTTGATCTTCAACAGAGCATTTGTCAATTAAACAGCAATCGTTACTGTTTCTTTATAATATTAATAACTATTTCTGTTCTGTTGCAAAAAGTTAGCTTTCACTCTTCAATACCACAGTGCAATAAAGATTTTACTGGAAAGGCAAAAGTTTGTACTTTTTAGTAAATTGAATACAACTAATTCTGAATATTTGACTTGTTCTATCACATGTGGATTTTCAGTTGTATGCATTTCTGTTTGAGAAAGCATTAAAAGTGAAACAAAATATTGAAAAGTAGGCTAATTTCATAAGAAAAAAGACTACTTAGCAGCTATGTAACATCAATTCTCTTATGGAGATAAATTTCATGACAGATAAAGAGGAAACTTGAAGCAATATAAATTTGGTTCTACAGAAGGATGCTCTGTGAATATCACAGATAGAAGATATGGGAAACAAAGATGTTTCAAGGAAATGGAAATGAAATAGACACTTATACTTGGAATCTGTAAAAAACAGAAATGTTTAAGACATATGAAGAAATAAGCCTTGAAAAATTTGATATTCACAGGACATACTAAAGGCAAGAGAGGCACAGTAAAACATGGTCCATGGTATTCTCAGCATCCTTCTGTAGATCCACATCTGTATTGCTTCAAGTCTTTTAAGAATTGAATACTATGTTTAAAACCAATGAAACAAAATAAAAACGTTTTATCCTAATTAATGCCAACTAATCCTATTAGTTATTAAATGGAAATATTTTTTCTCAAAGAGAATTTATCAACAGTTCACCTCAATATTTGATTTGTGTCTCAACACTAAACAGTGATTTAAAACAAAAGAAACAACAACCAAGTATTTATTAAAAAACAAATAATCACACATTTTTATTATTATTTAATAGTTCATAAATTAGGTAATTAGCTAATTTATTCTATTTCATTGCTGATAAATGAGGAAGAAAAAAATTCCACATTATTTGGTAACAGTCCTTCTTTCTACAGTGAGAGCAAGAAAGAATTACCTTATTTCATTTAAAGCATTAGCCAATTTCATAAAGTTTGTCTTACTTTTTTATGCTTTTTAACTTTTCTGTAATCATCCTTATAGAATGTTAAACAATCTATTTTTCACTTGCTTAATTGACTTTGGAAATTGTACAGAAAATTAGTGAGAACTTATTTGCTTTTTATTGAATATTTTGGATTTTTGGTTATTGTTCACCATCAGTCAGAATCTGAATCAAGCCCCTAATCACAACCTTATATAATTATTCATACTTCATCCTCAGAAACATAGTTCTTTTTTTAGTTGAGTAGCACAAATCAACAACAACATTAATCCTCAAATCATCAACAATATCACCATAGTAATCAGCAAAGGCAGATGGCTTGAATTACTGTAATTTCTTTGGAATGGAGAGTGGATCACTTGAACTTGGAACCAAATGCTGTTTTCATATTCTTCCTTAATTAGTGAAAAATGAGGATATATTTCATTACATTATTATGTTATTTATATGAGTTCATTGATAGTGACATTCTGAGGTGATACAACTTCTTGGTAAGAAATATGAATTTTTGACATCTTATCAAATTATATTTCATCATCTATTATAATCGGGGTGTGATACTCTTTAAGAATTAAATATAAGGCAAGATTTTATTCAACAAGAAATTGAAAAACAAATAGTTTCAAATTCAGCCTTTTTTAATCATAAATTTATAAAATATAAATAAAACATGCAGCTAAAAATTTTAAAAATATATATTTGTGAAGAATGAAAAAATTAAATATACTGTTTTTATTTGCTTAGACATATCTATTGTTTACAAAATTACAATAATATATCAACTCAAAGCCTTTCTGTGATTTTCAAGATGAATTGTCCTTTAAAGTAAAAGAATGCTTTAATACCATTTAATGTTTCACATTTTCAGGCATTGTTAATAAGGAGTGCCTGCTTAGACTATAAATATTTTTTGATACTAGAATTCACCCAATACAAGCTGAGTGGAACATTTGAAATATAGAGTAAATAGAAATGGTTCAAATGTATAGAAGTCGGATGGTGTGTCCCAGGTGTAAAGGTCTGAACTAGTAAAAAAAACAAAAAATCTGAAGCTCATTTGAACAAATGACATAGAAATAAGGATAGAGTAACAATAAGTTTCAAACATTGTGGCTGTGGGGAAAGAGGCTGCAAAGTGGAAAATGACTTCCCCATACATGACTGTAAATACGTTTGATTTAAATAAAGACTGGAAAGTGAAAATGAGCAGCACAAGCTCAGATATTGCAGCTATACTCCAATGTTTTGCATGATCTGACTCCTATAAAGATTAAAGCATGGCAGGAGTAGTCAAATACTTTCTGCACTGGTAAAAGGGGCCAACCATTTTTCTAGTATCTTTGAAAAAAAACATCAAATCACTTACCTTCTTCCTGAAAATTCAACTATTTAAATAGTCTTTGTTCTTGTTGCCAAGTGTTTTGAACAAATATTTTTTCTAAAAGAAATAAACACCAAAATATTTTTCTTATTGAAACAAACTGAAGACAGAATCTAGATAAAAATACTTTAATGATTTTACTGGGTAAAGATTATCTTTTGAAATTATTTGTTTTTCATTTTCCCAAGAGGAATATATTCTTGACACTAATGAAATTGGAATCTTTTTCAGAAAGCAAAAGTCTTTACATAAATATAGGAAAACTTAATACGTTGTCCTCTAACCTCTAACCAGAAAATTGAAAACAACTAAAAATGACACATGTTAGTATATCAATAAGTCTGTCACCTAATGATGAAAAAAAAGCATTTATTTCACACAAGTATTTATTTTTAATATAATCTTCTATCTTAGTTTACATACTCTGTAAAAATGTACTAAACAACAGCAAACCCTCAATCACCCTCTAATCAATGAATTTGAGGTCCTCGCCTCTTAACAGACAAGTCTGAGTGCTTTGCTTGCAGATTCTCCACCAACTGGACTTGTCTGGAGTATCTGTACCCGACTTCCCACCTTGAACTGAGACCCAATTTGGTGGTCTCTAATATAATTTCAAAGCTTGACCCCCATAAAGCGAGTGGTGGTGATGGAATACCAATTATTGTCCTGAAGAAATGTGCCCCTGAAGTCTCCTCTGTTCTTTCCAAACGCTATAACTACTGCCACTCTGCTTCTTGCTTATCTGCCTGCTCGAAGTCCTCCTTCATTGTTCCTATATGCAAAAATACTGGTGAACCCTCTGACCTTGCTAATTATCCAGCCTCCTACCAATTTTTGGCAAAGTGTTCAAAGCCATGATCAACACCAAGGTTGTTCAACATCTCACAGCCTACAGTCTCTTCTCTGACAAACAGTATGGTTTCCACATCACTGAGTATATACACTAGGCTCTCAACAAGAATGGTGAAGCTCAAACTTTTGCCCTATATATCTCCAAAGCATTTGACAGAGTCTGGCATGCAGGCCTTCTATGCAAGCTGCAAGGCTATGGTATATCTGGACAATTGTTTGACCTAATCTATTCATTCCTTTGAAATCACACAATGAAAGTAGTATTGAACGGACATGTCACCTAATACTATCAGATGTCCCCAAAGGCTCTATTTTAGGTCCTAATCTTTTCCTGATCTTCATTAACAATCTCCCCGATATAATAAGATCTCAAGTAGGCATATACACTGATGACACTACAGTTTACTCTCACCTCGATCAAAAATCTGCCGAGGCTGATAAAGCAAACCTCACTATCGAGTTTGAAAAGATCCTCCAATCTGTGGTGGACTAAGGTAAGAAATGGCTCGTGAATTTTAATGCTTCCAAAATGAAGCTGATATCTATTAAATTTCACAGACAATCACTCCTACCCTCAATTAGCATGAATCAGTCTAGTCTCCCTGAAAGCAAAACACTGCACCTCCTCAGGTTAACTCTGACAACAGACCTCAAATGGCATGACTATATCAAATCCATAGCTAAATCTGCTGCTAAGGTCTGCACTCTGTGCAGGGCCAGGAAGTTTCTCCTACCTGAAACCATCCTGCATATATATAAGTCTACCATCCACCCATGTATTGAATACTGCTGCCATATCTGGTCGGGTGACCCTGCTATCCACCTAGGGGTCCTTGACAAAATCCAACGGAGAATCTGTAATGTGATCAATCCCAACTTAGCAGCTCAAATACACTCACTTTATCACTGGCGCAATGTGGCTTCCCTGTGTCTCTTCTACAAATACTTTCACAGCTTCTGCTCCCTATGTATGAATTTACTCGAGTCACAAGATTAGCAACTAGGTCCCACTCTTTAAGGTGAAACCAATAAAATGTAAATGCAAATTCTACTCCAGCAGCTTCTTTTCTCACACTTCTCACCTGTGGAATTCCTTTCTGTTTGCTTGCTTCTCTGATGACTACAATCTCCAGGAGTTTAAATGTAAAATCAGTAGTCATCTCCTATCTCACTAACTTGCTTCCCCTCTCTCATGCTCTTTTCCCCATCCACTCCACTCTAATCAGTATTATCATCCTTCACTTACTGTCTTCCTGACATCCCCCTTAATCAGTAACTCTTTCTCATAACCTTCCTCCTATGTAACCCCCTGTGCACCAGTGGCAGTAGACTGCCTTGCTTGGAGCAATGTGATTAAAGAAAAAATATTAATAAAATAAATCAAACATTATTCATTGAAAATTTCAGATCAAAATATTTCAGGCTATAGAATTATTGATTCAATTTTGCAGAGAACTAAATGGTATAAGATGATAATGGTTTGTTTTTTCAGAGCATTAATAATTTAAATCTAAATATTGCTTTCTGAAAGAATAATTTTATATTAAATCACTGAATTGTTTTTTCATTATCTTTCCAAACTTCTTCATTTTATGAACATAATCATCACTTTTTCAATATAGAAACTATTTAACTTAAAGCAACAACAAATAATTTATTGCTTTTTTGATTGACATTAAATTCAACAAGTTACCATTTCCTTTCAATTTTCTGCATTTGTTCCATTACAAACATTTTAACTGTTGATTAACAACCAAGTAAAACAAAGTTCTTTAATTTACTAATGTCACTGTAATTATTCTGAATTTTCTATATTTTTATAATTTAAATCCACTTATGCAACTTAAAAAAATATTTGTTTTTTAGACCATAGAACTGCTTCAAATAAAGAATTGTTTTGCTTTCAATTACTGATCCACTTGAGTTTGCAAAAGGATGTCTGCTAAAATTATAACAACAGCCTTCTTTGTCTAAGCATTCATGTTATTGTCTTTTAATGATTTATTATTATCATTGCAGCACACACACACACACACACACACACAAGGTTTCTCAAAAATTACTATTTTGAAAAGTAAGAGGGTGAACTCAAAAGTTCATAGTCTGACTATGAAGGAGTAATGCTAGACATATGAAATCTTGCATGTATTAATTTCAACACTTATTAATAATTGCATTGTTTCTTTCCAGGTAAACTGACATCTGACTGTTCAAAGACTGTTCATCCTGTTGGTAAAAAAATCATCAGCAGCAGATATGATATCATCATCACTGCAATACTGGTTCCTAGCAACATGTTTCTTCATGTTGGAGAACAGATGATAGTCAAATAAAGAGAATAGAAAGTGTTCAAAGCCACACCCATGCACAGCAACCATTGAAACCAAGGAACTGTGTGCTGGAACATTTGTCCTGATGAAACAAAATCCCTGGTTTTCCTGGGTGTTTGATCTTAATGGACATTTGTAACTGCCTTAGCAAATTGGCATAGTACTCTCCATTGATAGTGTGGCTCTATTGAATATAGTCAATAAATGCAATGCCTTTTGCATCCCTAAAACCTGAGAGAATAACCTTCTTCACAGATGAAACAATCTTGGCCTTTGGAGTTGGTGAGGAAGAGTGTTTCCACTGCATGGATTGTCTCTGGCTTAAATTTATGAACCCAACACTCATCTTGATTGAGAAAATGTCTATACCAAACAATATCAGATTTTCTTGTAATATGATCATTCCGGTGGACTTTTGACCAGGTTCTGACACCTTGTCGAGAGTGCACATTGAACCCACTGAGCAGAAACCTTCATCATGTCAAGTCCATTCTGCTAAACATTCTTAAATCTCTCACTGGATATTTTAATAGCATTGGCTATTATATTTATTATCAATTGCTTGTCATCCATCAGCATGTGGTGAACATGACCAATGTTTTTCTTGGTAGTGGTAATTACAGGACATTCAGACTTTGGATCATCTTCAAGACACTCCCTTCTTTTCCTAAATTCAGATGCCCACTTTTTCACTGTTGATAGAGCTGGGGCATCTTTCCCTAATGTAGCAACCATGTCAGCATGAATGTCCTTGGGGGCTAAATTCTTTTTCTGCAGGTACTTAATACCATGATCTCCAATAGAAGTTGCTACTAGTTATTTTGAAGTCTTCTTTGAATTGTCAGATGTCAGTTGACCGGGAAAGAAACAATGCAGTTATTAATAAGAACAGGTAAAATTAATGCATGCAAGATTTCACAGTTGTAGCATCACATGTTATAGTCAGGCTCTGAACTTTTTAACCATCCCTTGAAACTGAAATTATGAAAAACAGGTTTAAATATGAACAGACCATTTTTCTGAAATTTTATTAACTCACAAATAGCTTTGTTAGACCTTTCTTATGAAGCTTCCTTTCAAATTTGTCTCTTAGCATCACAAGCCTTTTATTTTTATAATCATTTTCTATTGTCTGTTGGACCTTTCTTATGAAGCTTCCTTTCAAATTTGTCTTCAATGTCTTTTTACTGCAAACATGCTTTCATCATCAATTCAATGGGTCTGAAAAAGGAAAATTATACAAAAATCAATATAAACCAATTAAAATTGTGCAAAACCAAAAATATGCACTTATGATGCAAATCTTTATGATATTAATTTTTGAAAAACATTGAATTTCACTGATTAAATTGTATTTTTTATACATTATTTTAGTCTGATAAAGTCTTTTTGTGGGATGAAATGCATTACACATTGTTCCATTTTGTTATTTAATTACCATTAGTCAGATATAAAATTTATATCTCATAATTCTTCCAATTCAGTCATATTCCTTTTGGAACACAAGTATTTGTATTTACATGGAAGCATTGATAAGTCTGTATTTTGCACAACAAATATTTATTTTTTAACCTAATCTCGTCCTTTGTTAATGCACATTAATTCAGTGATGAATATTAATAAGAGAAATTAAACGTTATACGCTGAAATTTTCTGATCAAATTTTACCTAATAACCTCATGCCAGGGTATGAATTTATTCATCCTCTATCATATTTGTGAAAATCATTATTTCCGTCAGCATGTTAATCTTCTGTTACTGACATCTTTGTGACTTCAGATATTTTTCTTGGTCTATTTTATATACTTACTGGCTTTTGTTTTCTTTGATATTAGTAGTAAAAATATATATTTTTGTTACTTCTGACTTAGTTCATTTGGAATGAAAAATATTGGTTCAAACACTTTAGATAATTTGACATGAAAACATACAAGAATGATACAAATAAAAATAGTCTGTTCTTTTCAGGAGAGCTTGTGTTGGACAATAATACCAATTTTTCACTTAAAAGTGAAACATCCTGAGAGACTTTAAGCATTGAATCCATCATATTATGAAAGAAGATATTTTCTTCTTTATTTTTATTAAAATCAGTCAGAAACATTGCTTCTATTTTATGCTGATTCCTTTGGGAAAACATGACATTTTGCAATACAGTATAACAAAATGAAAGAGAAATAAACATAGCAATCTGGAAATTTATTATTTGTTCTTTATTTTCTTTGAAGTAATTCTTTATGTAATTGTAACCAAATAAAGCAAAACTTATGCAAAAATAAAAAGAAAAAATTCAATAAACAAAAATATGAAAAAATTAATAATTGTATTGAATAACAGCCATGTCATTCATACCACTGAGATTTCTGATTTTCTCACAGATGTAACATGTTAAGAAAATTCTTAAACATGAATTGAATCACTGAGGAAAATATAACTTGAAATTTGACTAGTATTTCTTTCATCTTAATTTCATTTGGTTTTTATTGTACATCACTATCATTCTATGGTCATTAGTAAACTGTATGCAGATTAAAGAAATACTAGTAAAAATTTATAGGAATTGGCAATTTTCTATTAAATAATAACATTCAAGATGATAATGAACTTTAATCCATGAAAATTTTGTTCAGATTGTTCAACTCAGTGTTCTATTTTATGATGGCTTAAATATTTTCTTAGATACAAAATGTTTTCATATCCATTAAAGCCAACATATTTAAAAGCAAAGTGAAAAGAAATATATTGACCATAAGTGGCAAAACCAAAAAGAAAAACTCCAAAGACTGGCCCGTTTTCTTTCCTTACTCTTCAAAACTTGATCAAAGACTTAAAAGAAGTGCACATGGTGACTAAAACAGGAAAAATTGATATTTTTACACACATATTTATTGCCCCTGTTCACACTATATTTTTCTTCTTCACTCTCTATTATCCAAAGGCTGATATGGCTCACTTCTTTGTCTTAGCCTCTTTTTGCTTTATATTAATTATTTGACTAAAAGCATACTTCAATTTTTTGTGAATATCTGTGCAGATAATAGAACTGTAAATGAGTGCACCTCCAAAAATCTAGACAACCAGAGCCTGGCAGCTGACCTCTCCTCTGATGTAGCTCTAAGAGCTCAGTGGAAGAAGAAAAAATGGCTGCTTACATTCAGTGCTTCCAAAACCAAATGTTTCCTCACCACCAATCAGGTGCTGAATTTTCATCTCTCACATTGAATGTTAGGGAAACATTTTGCCTTGAATGCTTATTGGTACTTAAGCTCATCCCAGACTCAGATGGAACTTATATATGATCCTTTAGTATTTGCCTATATTTCTGAGATGAGGTAATATTTACAGTATTTACATTATTTGGACTATTGTCTTCATCTTTGTTGCCATCTGCACGATGTTTTGGCCATTGTACACTCCAGCCTTCTCCAGATGCTAGTTCCTGACTTGACTCTTAGAGTTGTGAGTTTAATACTAGGCTACAGCAGTGGTGAACAAGTAACTTGCAGGGTTAGAGGGAGATAACTTGTGATTTCCAATCGAGGCTTTATGCAGTGATTATAATATAGAATTCAGTTCAAAATTCGTAGCACCTGAAGAAGGCCAGAGCATATAACAACCAAAACATCATACAAATGGCAACAAAGATGAGTACAATAATCTGAATAATGTAAAGACTGTTTTATATGCTCCATTACTAAAAGTGTTGGAAAAATGGTTGATACTCTGTACTCCTCCAGCGAGTATCTGACTTCTCCTGATATACTTTACCTTTATAAAAACCAGATCAGGCTGAAAATGGAGTACTTCTGCCACATCTGGCTTGTTGCTTCCCAGTTTTGCTTACTTGTTTTCACAGAGTCAAAATGCCTTCTGGCTTTGTAAGTGATGAATTATTTTCACTCTCTCACTACTCTATTGCTATTTTTACTGGAAATTTTTAGACAAGCTACATTTCTTACCAACTATAATCCTCACAGCTAAGATATTTTCCAACAAACTGTACCTTTCCAGAACTGAATCCCAAAACAATGCTACAATTTTAACCTGTTCAAGTCTAGAGTTAACAATTATCTTTCCTTCATATAACATCTTAAACTGCCTCTCTTACTTCTCCCACAGAAAACTCATTCAGTAACTCTCTGCTTAGAGTTGCTCTTAAGTCTTGTATAGAGGCAACATTAGTAAAAGAAGAAAATATTGATAAATATATTACAATTAAATCATATTCAGGCCTAAAAGCCTCTCATTCTGTTTCACAGAGGTAGTAGGGATGTAAGGATTTTATATTATCTCTAATGCTTCCAAAAGTGTGAATGCATCCATCTGAAAACTGAGAATATCTCTTCATGATAGGATATAATACACAGAGAGTAATATAACAAATGTTTTACTGTGCAGACCAAGATGTATTTATACTTCTATGTAAATTATTAAACTGACCCTTACAATTATTAGTCTGTATGTATTTATTTAATCTCATTTCTAACCTGATTAGTTCTATCTATATAGTCAGCATATTTTTTAAGCATGTATATCCAATTCAATTTTTAGGTTGACAGCAATATTGGAAATTACTTTTTTTCTTAAAAAAACATTACAATTTTCATGTGTCTAAAAATTTCACATGTAAATATATAATATAAAGCAGCAAAATTTTCACATAATTCACATCTTCAGAAAAAATAACTGTATATTTGGATATCTTTATGTTAAAGAAAACTCAACATAGAAATGGGAAAGTTTCTTCCAAAATCTAATTTCTGATATAAGTAATTTCATAAACACATTTGGGAAAATTTTTTAAATGAATTCTAAAAGTTCACATATGTACAGTGGGAAAAATAAGTATTTAATCCCTTGCTGATTTTCTGAGTTTACCACCTTACAAAAATAGGAATGGCCTATAACTTTCAGGGTAGGTTTGTCTTGAAAGTGAGAGATAGAATACAAAAAAATTCTAGAAAATCACATTAGACTAATTTTTGAACATTTATTTGAATTTTATTGAAAAAATAAGAATTTCAATCCAAGACGGACCTGCCCTGAAAATTATAGATTGTTCTCATTTTTGTAAGGTGACAAACTTCGAAAATCAGCAGGAGATGAAATACTTATTTTCCTACTGTATTTTCATTTCTGATTTTACTATTCATGTCAAAGGTGCTGTCACTAAACACAATTCTAATGGTTCACTGACAGAAAAGGTCATAAAAATAACGTCTTTATTTAACCTAAGAATTTTTTCATTTTTTCTTTCATTGCTATGTCACATAATCTTCCATTATTTTCTGCAATACACAAATGGATTTACTAAAAAAACCTTGGGAACTTTTGGCACTGTGTTTTTCCATAACTTTCTTTTAGAAAGTTAATATTTTGTGAATTCTACACTCTTGAGGAATAGGTATTGTCAAATCCATTGAAAACAATATAAAAATATATATTTTTTAATAAGAATAGACTATTTGTGTTCATGTTCTTGTCAGAGCAACAATTATTGATTTAAATCAGCTACACAATATTTGATTCCTTGCTTACTCTTTTTCATATTGCTGTGTATTTCTAATACTTTTAAAGTTATTTGGGCCAGATAAATTTTCAGTCTTATCTGTGATGAAAAATATATTTTAAAAGTGGTTCAAATATCTTTGAAGAAGAAAGAATTTTAAAAATCTTCAAATTGAAAACAGTACTAAGTTAGATTTTTCATTTTGTTTTATTTTGTCTTATTGAATAAATTTTTCCTTTAGAACAATAATTATTACATTAATTTTTCAAAAAGAATTTGTTTTTGCATGATCAAAATTTGTAAATATAATTGCTTGAATTTTTCTTCTAAAAGCTTACAAAACATCTGCAGATCCTACAATTATCTAAATATTCTTCCTATTCCTATATATATGATATACATAGTACAACAGTGTCATTTTTTAAGGATCTCATGGATATTTTCAAGTATAAATTTCTGAACTGGCTTTACAGTGATCAGTTGTTAATAATTAGATATCATTATGCCTGGTTTGGGGGCATCGAGTCATAGAGAACATTAAAAAAGGTTTCACCATGTTTAAAATAGAACAGAGAAAAACTAATTAAAAGGTTAATTAGGTTCAAAAAGTGAAATTGGATCTGTGATTATTACAGTTTAATTACCTTTAAGCTTACCAATCACTCAATATGCTTAAGGAGAGATGCCTGGTGGGACTTTATGAATACAGATTCTAGCACTTTCAAGTGAAATTCAGAATTAGCCTACTTCAGTACTGAGAACATGTCTTGATTGTAAGACTGGACACATTTCTGGTATAGCAAATTTTCAGTTTCAGTTAGACCAGTTTTATTCACACACCTATGTTGAGATTCTTAGATTGAACCTGAATTTGATTTGATGAAATTATTGTGTAACTAGCAAACTCATCTACTGTTATATATCGACAAACAACAAACACGCATATATATAAAAATATAAAGTTGTATTTTTATTAATGACGATGAACCGTGTAGAATAGGGAACAGAGAATTGAGAGAGCACGCTTCTAATGGGTTGACGGGAGTGTAGTCTTATCTGTTGTGTCTCTCTTCACCGGCCGATCTCTGTTGCTCTTCTACTGGCGAATCCGTGTGCCGAGGTCTTTTTATAATCTTCCAGAACCGGGACTTTTTCTTCCGGTTTTGCCTCGCCCACGCACGCCCACATAATTCTCAGAGACACCTGTTCTGTTTGCCTCTGTAGTTATTTCCGCTGCTGCCGGAAATAAGGTCAAACGACATCCGTTCCTTTCAACAACCGGAAACACCCTCGCTTGCATCAGCCTTCCTTGGGTGGGGCCAGATTGTTATATTACATTCCTCGCCCTCCCATTTTCCAAAATGTTCACCTAAGAACATTTTAAGCGCAACACCCTCACACTCCTCCCCATGCCACACAAGCCCGACAATTGTATAAAACATGTGCACGCCAAAACAACAAAACATGTGCATGCCGAAACAAAAAAAACAACAAAAAAAAATATATAGGGGAGCCTACATCAGCAACCCAACAATGTTCGTGTCCATCGTGAAAATTGTTCTACCAGCTCGATGTTTCATTGTTCCTTTTTTTTTTTTTTTTTTTTTTAATATCCATTTTTACAGAATTGGGCAAAGTTCTTAAAAATGTTCATTTTCTTTCTCGACTCTGTCCATAAGCGTAGATGCCTCGATGCACGACCACATGATCATAGGCGGTAACCGCGCCCCAGTTTCTAAACTGACATCGAGTAAATGACTTTTGACCAACACCATGCGTGTTTCTGCTCGAGTTTATTGTTACACATGTAACTTCATTTAATTTAATTTAATTTCAAACATACTATGTTTGAACACAGAAAAATGGCCATTATCTGCAGTACATGTCATTCATAGTCTGACCGAGAAATGTTCAATAGAAAATGAAGAAAATTACCCTGATTCCAACGTTAATCCGCATGCAATTTACTTGTGGAGGATTAGAGGTTTCATCTATATTAATTTAGTCTCAAAAAATGGACCCGTGACTCGTAGTTCCTTAGTTTGTACAATGTTTTCTATTCCTTGAACTACTTCCTCTGGATTTGAATCCAAGCATATCTGATTTGTTGACATCTCTCTGTTTAACGCAGAGGCATTTGAGTGTTGAACACCCGTTGACCCCGGAGTACTATTCACAACGGATAACTCCCTTTCCTTTCCCGAAGCACTGTTGCTTCTTTCACACTTAAAAATCCGCTTCCTAGCTATTATTCCAAGGATTATCATAACGCCAACTATGCCAGCAATGACTCCTATCGTCAACTTCTTCGGGAGTTCTTCATATCCTTCACTAAATCTTTCCATATCTATCTGTTCCAAGGTATTTACTAGTTTGCAGATAGGAATCTCCTCCATATCGCGCAATTCTACCAGCATGGTGTCCACTGAAAAATTGGGAAATTTCTGCGTAATTGGGGGACCAAACCACTGAACCAGAGACGTATAATTTACTTTATGCTTTAGATACTATTAATAATTTTCTACGTTTGTATCTTCCTAACTATTTCACTTAAACTATCGTTAATCCTCCCACTGCTTCTTTCCCAATCCTATAGCATATCAGCCAATAAGTCTACAAGACTTTTCAGTTGTTCTTTCTTTTTGTTCCGATCAACTGTGGAATCTGCAGGTCTATCCGTGTCAATATAAAGTTTTCAGAAATTAATATATCTTCAAAAGATATTTCCCAAGTCACATAAATGAAAATTCACAGAGGATGTTGAATTGATGAGAACCTGCACAAAAGCATAATTCACAAACATAGAAATGTAAATCATTTTGTATTGTACAGTCATTGAAAAGAAATAAAAAAAAAGAAAACCTAACACTGCACAAACCAAAGAAAACATTGTTATCAACAAGTTAATCCAATTATCCACTTTAAAGAGTAGAAGAAACTTCCTTTACATGATTTTACATTTCACTTACTCAATAAAAGTAAGATTAATTAAGCGACATACCAGTAAACTCACTTCACATATATGGTAAAATATTAACAAAAAAATAAATCATTAACTCAGATGTTTTATACTTACGGATAGGTAAATATCTCAACTTTATTCCTCCCGTCAACCCCAACCTATGCGCTCTCCGCTAGGCGTACTACTCTCTGCATGTAGTCCTGCACCCCCTCCGTTCTACCCTTAATGTGTTCGACACCGAACAATCCACATTTCTCAATTCTAGGGTCAGATAGGCAAAAGTATGCTGTTCCATTTTTTTTTTTTTCTAACTAGACTTATTATAAACAAGAGCAGAACACACACACTATCAAATCAAAGAGTCACCTACCTTGGCTGATGTCTATAATCGTGTGGCTGCTTCTATTTTCGTCTTCTTTTTTCTTTCTATCTGGTAGTTTTAAGTCCGTTGAATTTCAATCGTCGCCGTGGCAACCAGCTCACATCTAACTGTTTTGTTGTGTCAAAACAGCAAGTCACTAGGCACCAATTATGTGCCTCAAAACAGCATATATATAAAAATATAAAGTTGTATTTTTATTAATGACGATGAACCGTGTAGAATAGGGAACAGAGAATTGAGAGAGCGCGCTTCTAATGGGTTGACGGGAGTGTAGTCTTATCTGTTGTGTCTCTCTTCACCGGCCGATCTCTGTTGCTCCTCTACTGGCGAATCCGTGTGCCGAGGTCTTTTTATAATCTTCCAGAACCAGGACTTTTTCTTCCGGTTTTGCCTCGCCCACGCACGCCCACATAATTCTCAGAGACACCTGTTCTGTTTGCCTTTGTAGTTATTTCCGCTGCTGCCGGAAATAAGGTCAAACGACATCCGTTCCTTTCAACGACCGGAAACACCCTCGCTTGCATCAGCCTTCCTCGGGTGGGGCCAGATTGTTATATTA
Organism: Ascarosepion bandense; assembly: GCA_037127315.1. NCBI lineage: Eukaryota > Metazoa > Mollusca > Cephalopoda > Sepiida > Sepiidae > Ascarosepion > Ascarosepion bandense. The sequence continues at coordinate 1,579,400 of JBBBDQ010000874.1, forward strand.
CACTACTTACCCACTGGTGAGTGCTTTGACTAGTGATTGATTTCAGAAAAAAGATTACCTGGGTAAAAGTTGTACAAAAAATAAACAAGTATAGCATTTGTTTTTGCAATATAAGCATTAATCTTTTTGTTTGTTCATCTTGTGCCCAACATCAATCATTTCTAAATCAAATTGTATAGTGCTACCTCAGCTTAGAAGTATTAGCATTTTGACTTCTTAGCAGATCTCTTTATGATCAAGATAACATAGTTTGAGAAAAACCTCCAACCAGGAATGTTATCCTTGGAGTGATCAGTGTCCAGGATAGCACCTTCTTTACCTATCCTTGAGATTGAGATGACCAGTAGAAGTTGAGTGTGAGGGGTGATAATATCCCATTTGTGTTAGCTTTGACTTGGATACTTAACATAAAAGTGTTACATAATTTTTTTACCAGTAGAGAGTCAGAAGCAAAGCATTATAGTGTCACAGAAGTCTCTTATGTGTCTTCAAGTTTAATAGGACACTATTACTTCAACTAGAGTATGTTTTTAAATGCCTTATGAAAAAATTACAGGATAGAAAAGAGGATTTTACATGAACTGATAAAAAAGAACTTCAGTTTAGGAAATTGTCTTTCTCTATTTGCTTACACAAAAAAGTTAAAAAGGTAGCAGTGAAAAATAAATTTATTTCAAGAATCTAAAAATCAGAATGTGACGACTAAATCTAGCATAGACTTGATAATCTCAAACAAAGCAGAAGTTACTGCTATAAACATGCACCAGGGTCTTTTCTCAGTTTTTCACTAACTTGACAGGTTACCCTCACATTATTTTTCATTTCTCATTTGTTTTGCTGTGAACAAAAACTTGGGAAAGGCCAATTGTACATTCACAAAGGAATCAAAGGTGAAATAACACCTCAGTAAGAAATGTAAAACACAATTCTTGCTTCCAATATATTTGGTCATTTATTCACAGATTCACACAGCACTATTTTGGGGTAGGTAGATGACACTTGAGCCAACTTCACAGCTATTTGTGTCAAGACAGACTAACAGACCAGACCTTCTGTTCAGCCAGTGAGATATCCAACTTCTTGTTTCTCTTCATTTAATTGCTTCTCTCCCATCACTCTGACCACTGACACACCCCTAACACCTCACTGCTTATCTGTACTTCATGACATGCATCTTTCTGATTCTGCCTCTCAACATAATGTTACCCATCAATGAGTAACTAAAAAAAGACTCTTCAACCATTCCGTGATTCTGCTTATATAAGCCTGCAGCTGGAACTTTCTAACTTCTAATCAAGTTGATCCTGAAAGATTTTATTTATTACATATTTATTTTATTGCCCTTTGGTCTACAATACACATGATTTTTTGAAGATATTATTTTTAAAGTTATCAACACAATCATAAAACCCAGTCCAGATAAAATTATTTAGGGTTCACTTGACTTTGCATATTCTAATCATGGCCACGTTCCATTATTTTATTTTTGTTTTGTTTTGTTGGAATTCAATGGGAATTCTGTATTAAAAATTATTAGAATCTGGACTCTGCATGATGCTACTGTGAATAACTGTGTATTTTAATGATGTATTAGAAATGCTCTTTGAATCTTTTTTTTTCTTTCCCTCTGTTATGAGGACTAATGTTAATAAAAAGCTTGGGGCTACACAGCATGAATTTTGGCCAATTTATAGACAAACAACTGTGTTTAGATATTTGTACAGTAGAAAAAAGATCAGTAAACAGAATATAATAGAATAATATATTAAATGTAATAGACAAAAAATATTTGGTTTAACAATACATTTATTTTTATGTATACAGTATAGAATGAAAAACTTTTTTAAAAATATGTTTTGTTTGTCTGATCACTCAATCCATTGATTGATCAGTGAGTGCTGGACAATCTCCTCATAAATGAAGAAGTGTTTTGAAGTAACAGAAATGTGGTTCTACAGAAGGATGCTGAAGATACCATGAACTGAACATGTGAGCAACAACAAAGTTTTAGAGAAAATGGAAACAAAATGAAATTTAGACTTTAGGAAGAGGCAGTTGTGGTTTCTAGGGCACATATAGTTAACACAGAAAGAAAACTACAAGACCTCCTAAAAATGGTAGATGATGAAAGTAAAAAGAAAGCACTACAAATAAACTACAAGAAAACCGAATGTATGATCATCAGCAAACAGAGAAACCCAAAGTGCCAATTACAGGCTGCAGATACTAAAATCAAGTAAGTACAAAAATTAAAAGTACTTAGGAAGTGTTCTAATGGAAGACAGAAAGTGTGACACTGAAATCAATATGGTAGTGAATACTGGACAATATCATCAAAGATGAAGGAAAAACTTGAAGCAACAGAAATGTGATTCTACAGAAGAATGCTGTAAATATCATGGATTGAGCATGTGAGCAAAGGATGGAAATGAAAAGGAAATTAATACTGAGCATCAGGAAGAGACAGGTGAAGTACTTGGAACATGTGATGAGGAAGGAAGGCTTGGAGAATCTGATACTCACATACTCACAGGTCAGATATAGGGAAACAGAAACAGAGGAAAGCAGCAGATAACATATTTGAAGGGCCTGAGCAGGTGAATTGCAGAGCAGGGTTTGAATGTGGTAACAGGAGAAAGTGTGCTAAGAGCTACCAGGGATAGGGAGACATGGAAAGCCATGATTGCCTATGTCTTGAAGCGATATGACACATAAAAGAAGAAGAAGAAGAAGAAGAAGAAGAAGAAGAAGAAGAAGAAGAAGAATGAGGCTTGGAAAATCTGATACTCACAGGACAGATTGAAGACAAGAAAGAAAACAGCACATGACATACTTAGTGAGCTCAAGTAAATGGAACAGGGTTTAGGAGAAATAACAGAAAATCAGAATTTATTAAGCACTACAAGGGACAGGAAGCTGTGAAGAACCATGATCACCTACAACATGACACAGAAAGAAGTTTTATTTAATATTAAACAAAAATAAATAAAATTTCTAGATATTTTGGTGGTAACTTAATGTAACACAATGTGCAACAAAATGTGAAGCTAAATCATCCATGTTCACATCTGATATTGCAGAAAACCCAAAGCTGTTCAAGGAAAAAAATTGATGAAATAATTTTATCATATTAAAGAAATAAGTATCACTAACCCAATATTTCAGGCAGTTACATACTACTTTATATCTAAGCCTTCATCTAAAACATTAGTAAATAAGATCATAGAAATTTCTTTATGAAATAAGGTTGTTATATTGATGTCATGTCAATAAGTCTCATCATTCAATTTAAAGTGATGTCTCAAACAATATATCTTGACACTTGAAAACCTTTCTGCATAAATGTATATTTTCTTTTTCTGTTTTTGCTGATAAATTATTAAACTACAAAAATTTCTATATCCACTAATTAAACTCCAGAAATGTTTCTAGTACTTAATTTTTTTCATCAAGTAATTAATTATTTTGTCACTTATAAGGTACCTTTATGGTAATTATCATGACTGGCTGTGAGCCAGTAATGATAATTATTTTATTGATATTAATATGTTGGCTATGAGCCAAACAGAAGTAGCAACATTTACTATGTGAAAAATTGACAAAAAGACAGAAGTGAAGAAGATTAAGCTCCTGAAATGTCTGAAATAATACAATGTTGAATTTCAACTTACTGATTATTTTATATGAACCCTGTATAAATTGATTAGTGATTGAACTTATTTCCTAAATACTTTTTCTGCAAAATATATAGAAGAAGCTATATTAATTAACTATACATAATACTGATATTTTTTGTTATCATTTCACCTGGAGCAAAGCAAGGAGTTACACTGAGAGAAAAGACTGGGAACAAAGGTTATTGAAGAAAGAATAAATGAACAGGATTCAAAAAGATAGAAGATGGCAATTGACATTGCATTTAAACTTTTGAAGATTGTATCTATCAAGGAAACAAGTAAATGGAGGGGGTTTCCATAGGCAGGAAGTAGGAGAAAAGAAACTATTTGAGTAGAAGTGGTGGTTACATTTTCAATGAAAAAAGGGTAAGACCTAGATACCAATCTAGTAGCACACCTAAATTAATGTGGACAGGCCACCAGGGAAACAAAGCTCATCAGAGCAGTTCACATGAAAATATTTTTAGAATAGACAGAAGGAAGCCATGTTAGTGAGAAAGTGACTGAAGTTGAGATGCAATGTCAGGACCAATTATATTGCAGATCCTTCATTAGATTTTGTCAAGAACCTCAAGAGGATTAGCAGAAATACTCCAGCAGATATGAAAACAGTATTTGATGCATGAATAAATGGTAGATTTATAAATATGAAAGATGGATTCCAATGAGAAAAACTTTCTGGGCTGACACAGGGATCCAGCAGTAGATGCCGCTAGAGATCGAATATATTTGTTCCACTTGAGGTCAGTTGCAAAAGTGGGGCCAGGGAGGTGCAGTGTGTTGCTCTCAAGGAGACTTGCATTTACCTTTTTTATACAATTTGATATAAAAATTATAAAAGAATATTATAGACTAAAATCTGTCTTCATTAGAAATCAAGAAAAATATCCCATCACTTTTACCTCAAAGTCAGTATATTCTGTTTGTGTATTTACTATTTGTAAAGGATATTCTGTGAATGTTTTTAAGCATAATTGGTACAGCCCACCAAAACTACCAGAACTATACAATAAACTATTTACAATGCATCACTGATTGTCACCACTGGGTGTTGACTTCAATATCCACTTTTATATTTACATATGCGTTATCCTTGATATTGAACACTTTAACCCATACATACAGCATACTTTAAAACTATATTTTATCATATATAAATGGTTTAAACTTATGGATATATATTCCACAGTTTAATATTTACTTTTTATAAAAAGTGCTCAATGTAGAACATTTATAGATATATAGTTATTATTATTGTTAAAACTCAATACTGCAACTCAAATGCTATCAAGTTTCAGTGCTCAATATACCATCATCAGGCAATTCAGTTATGGGTATATATATATTGGTAAGGAAATCTAAAATAAAAAATTAAAATAAAAAATGCCATAATATTCGTTGAAAGTAGTGGAGTGGGAGGTTATTATAACTTAAAAGAATTGTGGGTGAAGACCAATGAATATTGAGACATTAGAGTGTAGCAATGTATTGTATTGACAGGAGAAAGTGTTAGTTGTTTCAGTTTAAAAAAGGATGAAACAAAAATGCAGCTAATATATTATTTTAGATGTGACAAAATTGAAATTAAAATAGTAAAATATTAGTCTTAAAGGGTGTTGTTAATATAAAAATACAATTTTAATGTAAGGAAGTAGATATAAAGCCATAAAGTTAATTATTAAAAGCAGAATTATCTGTTTTTAGATATAACTGGTAGGGAAAGTAAGCGTACACAGTAATGTTACAGCTAATTAAGGTTAGGTTTAAGGTATACATAATTAACTAGAGATTACAGTAAATAGTAAACAGTTTGATATAATTTTAGATATATTTAAGAGTGTGAATTATCTTATGGTGGCAGTAAGTAGTAATATCACAATGTTGGTTTAATAAATTAGTTTTGGGGATTTTAATTATATAGAATTTTTCTTGTAAGCAAAAAAAATATTTATGTAATGATTTACATGTTCTAGTTTTTGTTAATATCTTCCATTTTTCTGTAGGAGTTTTATTCACATCTTTCAATTGCCAGTAATATTTGGAAAGTGAAATTAATTATGATAGGTTTTATTATTAAAGGATAATTATGCTGATAAAATCATGCTTTAAAAGCATTTTAGTACTTCCAATATAATGCCTGAAAAGATTTGGGTTTTCTGTAGTGGAAATGTTAGCGTGGTAGATTATAGAATCTGTAAGGCATCTATTTTGAAGAGGACATTTGTGCAGGTTATAACAATTGCAAGTATTAATATTATTGTCATTATTTATAATAGGGTGGTTTTGATTTCTAATCTTGTTATATTGTTTTAAGATTTTAATGTTATGTTTTTATCATCATTTCAAGATTATCAATGCAGCCATAACTAAGTTTTAGTGTATTCTTATTAAAAATTTTGCTAAGGGCAAGTATTTCTGAACTAGGTTAAGGAATTCATTGCTTAACTTAATACTAACCATTTGATTAAATGGGAGTGTGTACCAACTTATTTTTCTGTTTCTATTATGTCTGGTATATATATATATATATATATATATATATATATAAATGAATCTGTTTTGTTCCAATTTTTATTGGAAATTTTCACTTTCAATTTAATGTATGACATTAATAGAGAATCTTTAGTTATGTACATTAAGAAAGAAAATTCTATTGAAAATTTAAAAACTAAATGCCTTTATCATTATTAGTCTACAGACCAATCAATGAACCTACATATCTACATACATATATATGTGCAGTTCATCATCATCATAAATGCTAATAGTTTTTGTAGTTTCAGTAGCAGACCATTTTTTTTTCTATGGAGGAGCAGTTGCTAGCTCAGAACCTAGCCTTCATCTTTTACTTGGAATGAGTATTCGTGTTCTATTCTGTCAGAATAACCTCTTAATTGGATTGACTTTTCATGACTAAAGTGCTCCACAGACTCAGATAATTACTCATGATAGTGTAAGAAATGGTTCATGCCTTTCTCAAAAATATTTGTGTAAAGCCATTCTTTCAATCAAAAAATAAACTTTGTTTAATAACTATGATAATCATTAAACCACCCGAGAGCTGCTTAGTAGTTGGTGTGTGTTTAAGCAAAAAGTGGATTTGTTTCCAAACAAAAAATCTTTGCAGCATTTTAATTAAAAAAATTTATTAAGTTTGTTTCATGGCTGAAGTAGTTACACACTTTGCAAATGATCATTGTTTGAGTCCAAATAAAATCTTCCAACCTGCATTTGTCCATTTACCAAGTTTAGTGAATATAAAAAAATGTAAAGAAATTATAAATCATTTTAACTTGATTTTTCAATGTATCTGAATCTATATTTTTGTAATTCATCTTAAAGATAAAGTTTCAGTGTGAAAAGAGACTTAATTATAAAATGTTGATTTTTAAATCAATCTCACAATTTTTCTCTTAACCAATAAAAATAATTGTATATGATTATAAAGTAAAATTTTCAATGTGAAACAAGAAATTAGATCCTTGTTTCTTTTCCTTTTTTTTTTTTTTATAAATGTGGAAATTAGCCAAAATGGCTCCAATCAAATATCAGCTATGTTAACAGAAAATAAGAAAGCATTTTTCTTTTGTATTTAAACAAGTGATATTTGGAACATCACAGTAAACTTAAATTTTAGAATATGTTTGCAATTCAATATATTCTTTACAAAATGTTCAGGACTTCCATTGCTTGCTTAAAAATAAAAAAATGTATTAACTTTTACTAAATTCTTGAAATTAAAAGCTGGTTTTCTATTAAAGTAAATTAGACTTTACTGCATCAAATACTCATCAAATTTTATTCTTATGGGCCAGTGTTACTAAGATGATGAAAGATGAAAGATTTGGTCATTGAATTAATTTTCTATCTCAAGTTAATTAAATTATAGGAAATAAAAATTCAAAATCTAAAAAGATGATATTTTCTTATATGCTATTACATTTTTTATTTTCAGAATATGAAGGTTATAATTAAAGTGTTATGTTGTAGGTAAACTTCTTTATAAGATTATCCAGATATATTATCATATTCAGAAACTAATGATAATGAGAAAAGACAAAGTGTAACAAATGTTTCACTGTGTGTGTGTGTGTGTGTGTAGACCAAATGAAAATACAACAGTCAGTAAGTTTAAAGGACACTCAAAGTTTTGACTTAGATGTATGATAAACATAAATTTATGTACATTTAGAAGAGTAGAAAGAGTCCATTTCAAAGATAATATTTAGACAACTAGCCTGAACTTGTCTTTTGTAGAAGGGGAATGAAGATTTGCTCACTTTTCTTTCTTTGCTTCTACCATTATAAATTCCTTTTGACTCTGTGAAGATGGAGATAAAGCTAGAAATTGGCTTTTCTACAAAATCCTGCCAATGCAATATTTTTCTTGTTGTGGAAAGGAAACAAAATCCATGGGATGAATTTTCTGGCCTGAAGCCAAGCCCAACCTGTTCATCTCCTGAATTCTCACTTACTGCTGTGTCCCTCATCATTCCCAACTTCAGAAAAGGTGTTGCTAGTAGCTTGATGTTTTTTCTATTATTTGTTTCTTATGTTGATTCAACACTCAGGTTGACACACACCTTTAATTCAGGATTTCTTTTGTGGTTTTTTACCTTAGTAAAACTATTTTGATCCTAAGAATAGAGGATTATTACATTTTCTATTTTGATATCTGTCTCTTAGGTAAGTATTTGACTCCTTCTACCATACTTTACTTTTACAAAAATCAAATTACACTCAAAATAGAGAATATTATTGCCATATCTGGGCTGAAATTCTCACTTTTCAATCTTGATAAATTTCAAAATCATTTGCACAGTCTTATAAGGAAAGAGTTATTTTCCACGCTACAACCTTTTTCCAACCTTGTTACTAATCTTCTGCTATTTCCATAACAAATGTTCACACAAGTTCCATTCTTGAGTCAACCACTTTTATGCCTTTACAGTGAGGATGCTCTGTGCTACTTCCACTAAGTCAACTCTCTCTTTCATTTTTTCCATGTTCTAAATGTGACAAGGGGAGTTTCACACAGGTAGCTGTTTCTATAGAACAGACTATCACACCAATGTTTCCATGAATATAGCAACCATGACCTTTCCAAGTCAAAGATCACATGTACCCTATCCTTTTTATGCTTGTAATCTTCACTTCCTATCACTTTCTCTTCCATTCATATTATACACTTCATCATTAGCATTTCAACTGTAACCCTAATGTGCCTTGTATTGAATGACATTTAATCAAAAATATACCTGTAAAAGTTTTTCTTTTTAATAGAATACCTTTACAATTTGTATTTTATGACTCTTCCCTGCAGAAAAGAATAGACCAAATGATCACACGAGGAATTATGCATGGATGTTTAAAAATTATATCAACAATTAAGCATAAATAATGCTTTGAACTCTTTTATTTTTTTCATATGATAAGAGATAGAATTTCAAGACTTGGAGAAACTAAAAGCAGAAATGAAATACATCATAGAAACTAGCAAGGATTTATTATTCATTTCAATCCCAAGTACTAATTAATATGCGTTTGTGGTGCAGTGGATATTGGCTTGGAATGAGAAATCAGGGAGCAGAGTTTGAATTCCAGTTGAATTCCTTGCACTCACTTACATGCAAATACCCTTGGGAAAGATATTAATTCATTTTTCCCTCCAGTTATGGGTTAAATAACAGGACAGATTGGGTTCTATAGCCTTGGTTGGCAACCAGTCTATTGCAGAAATTAATGGCAACCTACTGCTGAATAACCTTCTGTCCAGTCAGACATGATTACCCAAGTGTGTAGCCCGTATGGAAATTAACTGACTGACTGACTAATTAATTATATTTGTCTATTTTCGAATAGATTTTGAATAAGGATAATCTGCTGTGGTTAAAAGAGGTTAACTTTTAAATGTATTAATATTGAGCAAGCAAAGTAAAAGTAGAAAGTAGATGCTTCAAATCTTTCAAATGGTCCTTACTCAGGAAATGGTACTTGGAAGCCAATATCATATACTGATCACTTGCAAAAAGAATTCCATATATTGATGAACAGACTCCATATGACATTGATGGCAAACTACTTCAAAAGTTTACTGCTGAGGTAGGGTACTGTTTAAAAAATTCCAAGAGTAGAAGTCAAGTTAGTACCAAAAAATATTCATAATGCAGGCATAAATACCTGAAAATTCAATTTTTTAAGTATAGGTAATGCATCACTTGTAATTTATATATTACATTAAAGCATATAAAACTTTAAAATGTTTCAAAAATTTCAGTTTGTCTTGACTTTATATCAGATTTTACAATTTTCTAGTTTATGAGTTCATGAATACTTATAATAGAAGATTAGATTATACTAATATCAAAATTTTTTATTTTTTACCGAAGTATTGATAAAAAATAAGAAAATATTGTTATATTATTATTATAATACTATAACATTTGTTATATTATTTGTTATAATATTACATTGTTGATATGTTATAACAAAATTATATAATAATATCAAAATTTTTAATTTTTTATCAAAATATTGATAAAAAATAGAAAAATATTGTTATAATAATAGCAGTAGTATAATAAAATACTCAGTTTATTTTCATAATAACATTTATGCTAAAATTACCCACATTCAAAAAGAATGGCCATTTTTAAAGGTTACAGAAGTGAAATTATAGTTGAAGTTCATTTCAAGTAGAACATGTAAAAGAAATATCAAACATTTAGGTATACGCTAAATAACTCTTATAATGTTAATGATTTGTACCATTGTTTTTGTCTTTATAGTTTTATAATTTATTTGAATAAATACAAATCTTTATTTTTTTTTTTGTTTAGTCAGTCATCTACTTTTAACATATAATAATTTTATCAGCCTTAATGAAAGCTATATATAAAAGTTACATATTTTATTCAGTTTTTTAAATAAAGAATTAAATATACAAGTTTCACATGTTTTTAATCTACAGATGAACTACATAATATCAAAACAAAAATAGTAAAAATAAAAATATCATCATCATCATCCTTGTTCAACATCTGTTTCCATGCTAGCATGGGTTGGACAGGATTTTCTTGGTCACTCCATAATTAGATCATCATAAAATATTGAAGCAAGTTTTAGAGCTGTATGTCCTTACAAACACTACCCAGTTTTTGAGACTGGAAACTCAGTGTTTTTATTGAGACACTATCTCTAGGAAGATTACCTACCAGGGTTAGAGAGTTTAGCCTACCCTATTCTACACAGTATAGGCATAGAGGATTTTATTTCAGAGATTTCCTTCTCTTATACAAGTTGCTATTCAAAGCTAAAGACTAATCCAGTCCAACTTTTCCTTTTTCTCTTAGATGATTCCAGTTTGGAGGTTAACTATTTGTCCGTAGCTGGGACCCTAATGGGTGTTACCACTCCAGGTCAAGATGGACCTGGGAACAACAGCAATTGAGAGGAGGTTTCATGCTCTTCTAAACCTCCTGATCAGAGACCTTACTGTTGGATATAGTTTATTGCCATACCCAAGACAGCAGTTTAAATTTATTTACTTTGCAAAATAAAATCATTCTCTTAATTTTATCAGAATGTATTACTATAGCTGATTTTTTTTTCAATGTTCAATTGAAAAATTAATAACTTAATATTTTCATAAAAATAAAATTAAATAAAGAAAACATCTTGGTAATCTAAGCTTTTAGTGTTTTCATAAATTATATTTTTATTTGCTGTATTCATTAAATCAATTGAATGAAAATCAATCAAAATTAAATTGAATTTCATATACTCTTAATTTGAAATTCTTATATCACCACCATTATTATTTCATTCCTAGTTTTGCATCATCTCCTTATTGTGGCTTTCTATCAAAAGGCTTTGGGTTTCATATATGCCTCAACTATTAGAGCCAAGCGTGCACAACTGGAAAAATGGATGTGCTTCCTACTAAGACTTGGGTATATTCCAAACATTATTAAAAGCCTGTCTTTGACATTTAAAAAAATAACAAACATTTTCCAGATTTTGATCTTTATTGGGCAGGTCAAACATTCAACTGATCAATTTTTCTTGTATTTTCATGCTTATAATGTTGTAAACAGCCCAAACAGAATTAATTTTTACCTATAATATCTTACATTTTGTTTTCTTTAGAAGTCTTATGTGATTCAATCTATACATATTTGATATTTTTTGCCTACTTTAGTAAAGACCAACTTATACAAGACTCAATAACTTTACAGACATTCTCTCTCTCTCCCTTTCACACACACACATAATATATATATAATATGTTAAAAAGACAGAAAGTTATATTTGTCAAATGAATCTTTTAAACTCAGATCAAAATTATATTCTTTTTAAAACTTTTCTTCTTTTTACACTTTTATTCAGCCAAATTCAAGTTTACACTTTTTATAATGATAAACACTGACACAGAAAAGAAAATACAAAACCTCCTACAAAAGGAGAAGAAAAGACTGAGTATAAACTTCAAGAAAACTGAATATATGGTCATCAGCAAAAAGAAAATGACAAAATGCCAACTACAGGTCAGAGAAACTAAAATAAAACAAATAAAGAAATTTAAATACCTGGGAAGTGTTCTGACAAAGGATGGAAAGTGTGACATTGGCATGGCTAAGGACACATTTCAAAAGCTAACCAGAATACTGAGATACAGGAAAATTTCATTGGAAACAAAGAAAAAATGTTGGACTGCTATGTGATATCTGTTCTTCTGTATGTCAGTGACTGTTGGGTTGGGTAATCTCAAGGATGGAGGAGATGCTTGAGGCAGCAGAAATGTAGTTCTACAGAAGAATGTTGAGGATACCATGGACTGAACATGTGAGCAGCAATGAAGTGTTGGAGAGGATGCAAGTGAGAAGAAAACTCATATTTATCATCAGGAAGAGACAACTGAGGTTTCTGGGACATGTAATGAGGAAGAGGGCCTGCAGAATCTAATACTCACAGGATGGATAGAAAGAAAGACAGACAGAAGAAAGCAGTGCAAAGCATATTTGACAGGTTTGAAAAATGGATGGCAGCAGAGAGGAGTTTGGGAGAGATACCAAGAGGAAATAATATTGAAAGTGACAAGTGGAAGTCCATGATCACCTACGTCCTGAAGGGACATAGCATGTGAAGAAGAAGAAGAAGACTGACAAAATAATGTAGTAATTATTATATTATGAAATTAATAACATATTAACAGAAATTCATTTGTATTGTGTTCCCTAAAATTTAATAACTTGTGGCTAAGTGATTATTTGCTGTGGAAAAGGCTCTCTTGGGCACATAACTAATTAAAAACCATTTGACAGATAAACAGCATAAAAAACATTATTTTTTGGATGAAGAAGTAAAAGAAAAAGAGTAAAGAGGCTTAATAAAAACTTGCATGCAGACTTCAATAATAGATTTTTTAGAGAGGGCAATTAGATGTAGTGTAATAGTTAGCAAACTTGTCTCACCAGATCAATTATGACTGAATAGGGAATTTGATCCTTATTAGGTGCTGCATAATTTTGGCCTTGTGTTCATCTAAGATACATTTAGAAAATCACTGGGGCTCTTTGACATGAGGTAATAGTAAGAAAACTTGTCTCACTAGATAACTGTATAGTGGGTTCGATCCTTACTTGGTACTCAACTTTTTCAGCCTAGTGCCACATTTAAGCTACACTTAGAAATTTTGACATGGTGCAATGGTTAGCAAGCTTGTCTCACTAAATCAGTTATAAATGAGTAATGAGTTTGATCCTCACTGGGTGCTCCACAATTTTGGCCTTGAGCCATATCTAAGCTGCACTTAGAAAATAAATTATGGTACTTTGATGCAGTGTAATGGTTAGCAAACTTGTCTCACTAGACCAATTATGACTGTATAGTGAGTTTGATCTTTACTTGATGCTCCACTCTTTTGGCCTTGTGCCACATTTAAGCTATCCTTAGAAAATCGTTAGGGTACTTTGACATGGTGTAATGGTTGTCAAGCTTATGGTGCTACATCAATTATGACTGAATAGTCAGTTTGATTCTCACTGGGTGCTGCATACTTTCAGCCTTGTGCCCATCAAAGATACACTTAGAAAATCATTGGGGCTTTTCACTATGGTGTAATGTTTAGCAAGCTTATCTTGCTAGATCAATTACAACAAATTAATGAGTTCAATCCACACTTGGTACTCCCCACTTTCAACCTTGTACCACAGGTAAGCTAGGCTTAGAAAATCATTGGGCATTCTGACACAGTGTAATGGTTAGCAAGCTTGTATCACTAGATGAATTACAACTGAGTAGTGAGTTTGATCTTCACTGGGTGCTCCACAATTTTGACCTTGTGCCACATCTAAGCTATGCTTCAAAAATCACCATAGATGTTTTGAGATTTTAAACAAAAAACTAGCAAAAATGATGAGGTAAATAGAATTAAGGATTAGAGAAACACTGATGATATTGGAATACACTATTAGTAGAATTAGAAATTGATACAAGAGATGTCTTTACTGATCATGCTGGTGCTAGAGATGCTAATGATAAGCGATCATGATGAGATGACTTAAATTATGACTGGTGAATTCATAGAGATGGGCAGTAAGGTTGATAGGAATGAGGATGAAGACCATGCTGCATAGAATGGAGGTAATGTGATCAGAGTTGTCACAAGTAAACAACAGACATGGACAGCAGAACAATAACAATCAGCCCTCATTAATTAAAGGGATCAGTTCAGAATTCCAGGAAGGTTACTTGGATTAACAGATACCTGAAAAAAACTGAAGAGTTCAATAGTTGAAACAATGTAATAATAACAAGGATGAGGATGTTAATATGAATGTAATTAATGTAGATAATAATTTGTCATTTAGAAATTCACAGGGAAGATTTGTTTAAAATCTTTAATTTACACTATGTCCTCAAAAAGTAGCATAGTTGGCATTATAAGTATCTGTATAAAAAATGGAATCTGCAGACCAAGTACAAATTCTACTTACATTTATTGTACTAATACCATTGAGAATGACATGAAACCACTTCTCTCTATCCTATATCCCATTAACAGGTAGGAGAATAAGGGTTTGGGCAAAGCACTCTGCCAGAAATACTTTACCTCTCCTGTCAGCTTTAACAGAGATAAATCAATCAATGCTCTCAAAATTCAGTCTAACATATAAATAGATATAGATGTTTGAATTTCTTCAGTTACATAAAAAATTTACAGAACTATTTTTTCTGAAAGACTGAATAAAATGATGAAGTCAATTTGATTATTAATATTGCAATATCAATTGTTATACTTTATCTTCTTAATTCCCATTCTTTTATTGCTCTCTCTCTCATTAATAATGTTTTATTTTACTCACACTCAGTAACCCATTGCATTTTAGTGGATTTATTACCTTGCTTGGGGTGAAATGATTAAAAAAAATGAATATGCTGTAAGATAGCCTTTAATTTTGCTTGAGCTGTTTTGATATATTTTGATAGGTATTGACATTTTATCACAAAAAACAACACTCTTTGATGATACATCTAAAAAAAAATTGCAAAATACATTGTTTATTCAACTTGCATTTATAAATATTTCTTTGCATACACACTGATTACCTATATAAATAAATCAACTCTTTTTTTAACCTTTATATAATATTTGAATTTACTGGAATTCTTTTAGTCTGAATATTTTAGATGAGAAATTGTTTTCCTATTCATATGAACATTTTTGTTATACCCAAGTTGTTTTAGCTTGTTTCCTGACGGTTGTAAGTTCAATTCCTGCATCTGGTATTACTGGCAAGTTATATACTCTAGTTCAGTGGAAGAATTAAGCAAAATGATAAAAAAGGAAAGATAGAAACACATAGTCCCCATTTCTGAGGAAAAGGGTCTTCTGGTCAATTTCACAGTTCTGAGGAAAAGTGTCTTCTGGTCAATTTAATTTATATTGACTTTTCTAATTGTCAGCTACTGAATCCATGCTGATTATGATGGCAGACAAAAATATTTAAGATAAACATGAATATCAATAAATATTTGGATAATTTTTAAAAATATAACTTCAGGCAAATAACCAACATAACACATCACTTAATAAATCCCAGGCCTAACAAATAAAACAACAACTTTTAGGCAAAATTCAACTTTATTCATCAACATAGTCCCTTTTTAAGGGTAATACACTGATTCCAACACTTCTCAAACAATTCAATGCCTTTTTTGTAGAACAATTTGCTTTTGGCTTCAAAATATTCCTCAGTTACTGATATCACTTCTTCATTGGTGCCAATCTCTTTCCCTGGAGCATTCTTTTGAAGCCTGCAAACAACCTGCTGGAGGCCAGACCTGGAGAACAGAATAGATTCAGAAGCAATTCAAAGTGCAATTCATGTAGTTTTGCCATCCTTGTGACCAACTTGTGACACGGTGTGTGGTCTTGGTAAAAGATTGCTTTTTCTTCTTCATTTGTGGCCGTTTTTTGGCGTTTCCTTCCTTCAAAGGCACCAATAATGCTATATAATATTTGCTATTGATGATTCTTCCTTTCTCAAGGTAATCAATGTGCATCCTAAAATGTTCTCTGTCGATGTTTGCATCTTTGATCACTTCGGATAGCTTTCACCCGCTGCTGTCCACTCAACTGACTGCCGATTTACTCCAAAGTGAAGTGGTAGATCCATGTTTCATCCATTGTCACATATTTATGCAAAAATTCTTTCTTGTTGCACCAAAACAGTTGCAAACAATGCACTGAATTGTCAATGCATTGTTGTTTTGAACAACTGTGAGCAAATGCTGCAACCACTTTGAACACATTTTTTTTTATTGACAAAAGTTCATGTAAAATGGTGAATACACTGCCTTCTGATATGTTCAACTCCTTTGCTATCTCATGCAACTTCAATTTATGATTGGCCAAAATGAATTTGTGTATTTTTTTTGGTGTTTTCCAGGACAGCTGCCAATTTTGGGTGACCGGAGTGTTCAGCATCATTTATGTCTGTACAACCACATTTAAAGTCAGCATACCCTCTTAACCATTGTTTCCAATGGAGCAGTGTTTGAATAACACTTATCAAGCCATTACATTGCTTGAACAGTATTTTTCCCCATCAAAAATCAATGCTTTATCAACATATGAAATTCAAACTTTTCTATAGTTTTGAAAATTTGCAAAAATAGCTTCACTTGAATAACTGTAAGTTGTAAACTAATAACCTGATTGGGCCCAAATTTTGTCACATTTCATTAGAAGGATAGAACTTCATGAAAATCATATGGATTTTTTATTAGTATTGCTATCTATATGTTATGTCCAGCACTTATTGAGTGATGTGTTACTCAAAGTTTATACTGAGAATACAACTCAGAGGAATGTTTGTTAAATATACATTTAATCCATATCCTCCTGGCATCAGTTTAAACTTACCGTTTTTTTTTTTCCAAAAATGATGACCATTTTACTAAAAATTTATATTCTGTTGAATATAGTTGAAAATTTGAAAATGTTTGAACATATTTCAGTGAAATTTTCACTTTCCAAAATTATAGCTTATAATCATAGTTTAGATATATAAAAAAAAAATAATGTATCAGTGTAATCTGATATCAGGATACAAAAGTTTTTGATATATCTGTCATAAATACACTCATAAAAGTGCACAGGATCACCTCATCAGTGATGTTATGCTTTGGTATCATGATAAATTTCAACATCGTACTTGTTCACCCAAAGAAAGTCTACCAGAAAAATACTATTCCAGCAGGTGATTCTGTAATCGTCAAATGCACAACGGATTTATAACTGTAGCTACCTGTTATGAAATATCAAGTGTCCAATCAGAAATGTTATACATCACTTCCTCCTCAGCCAAGATGAGACAAAAAATAACAAACTAAATACTTGTCTTTCTTTTCTTGGAACAACACGTGGAATGGCACACATACCTAACAATCTTCTACAGACTTAATTGCTAAGTGATTTCAGCAGTTAATTTCTCCCATCATTCCTTACTGAAAAACTCATACACAATCTCCTTTCTTTTTCTTGAGCTTTCCCTCAAACAGTGATTTCCGTCGTAGATCTCCATGGGTGCGATCTTTTAATCCATAGCCATTTCAAGGCTTTCTCTACAGATTCTGAAACTGTCTTAATGGCCTTTTTCTTTTTCCTTCCACTGACTCCAAGCCAGCTTAAAGTTCGGCATAAAGATCTTCCTACAAAACCATGGCATCCAAATTCAATCAGAAGACAGATACTCTGCCATTAGTTAAACCTAACTCAACCAACCAACTCCTGCTATTTTCCAAGTGTTCTTTCAAAGTCTTCCTCTAGATTCTACCATGAGTGCAATCATATTAAACTGACTAGAGCTCAATGACTAGGTTACTAAATCTGGATGTAGGGAAGTTGTCGCTATCTGCTCCGTAAATTTCAACTAGTTCCTGAAATTGACTCTCAATTGCCAATCTCGGGCAGAAAAGAGTATGCAAGCTGATAATTTACACACCAAAGAGGAGTTTTTGCCAGCCTTGACAAAATATATCACCTTCATTTCAGGCTTGCAATCACAGCTTTTGATTGCTGTGGTCACCACTTCAGTTAATTTCTTAAGCATCTTATCATGTCTCCACTGGTACCTCTCATCCCCAAGGACCCTGGGACAGGTGCTCAGAATATATTTTAGTGTTTCTTTCCCAGCACAGTGTGAACATGATAATGTTTTACCCATCCCCTAAGTATACATGTTTGCAGGATTTGGTAGCACATCATACACAGATTTTACAAGAAATTTTGTCCAACTGGCTTCAGAGTGCCAGATCTCTAAGTAACTTATTTTTCTTTGTAAGAAGTTCTCTCATTGTGTCCATGCTCCCTGCTGGCTTAGTCCTACCATCTTGCATATTCTTTTTTTTACATGTCACAAAGAACTGTTGAAACTTCTATGTAAGCTTGATATATTTGGGAAGGATATTAAAAAAAATCCAGGAATTATACTGGAAGCAAGCCACCTGCATACAGATAGAAAATAAATTCAGTAAATATACAAAAATAGAAAAATGTGTAAGACAAGGATATGTCTTCTCACCAGAGAAAAGAGGCTTATTATGAAATAATTAGAATTCCTACCTGGCTTCATTATTGGCAGCCACAATTTTAGCAATATAAGATATGACCTTTCACCCCTTGTACCATCACCACTTTTAAGAAATTGAAGCATCTCTTGTTAACTTACAATGTCTTAATCTTAGCAAGCAATCTTGCCATTGGTAAATTTTTAATTTAATTTTTTTTGTTGTTTCTGATGTTATGACTTCTTCCGCCTTTGTCTTGTATTTTCTTTTCTCTATTGCTATTACTTATTAAACTTCAGCCCTTTCTCAATGTGTTTAGTATACATCAGAAGTAAATTATAATTTAATGCTTTTTTTAAAACTGGTTAATAGGCTCACCTATCATCTGACCCAAACTCCTTCCATGTCAATTCAACAGGAGAAGAGGCTCATCCTTTGTTCCCTGTTCAGTACATGGTTTACTAACTCTCTTTTTTTTTTTTCTACCTGGCCCACAGTGGTTTAACTGTCTGAACATTTTGATGATTTGACTAGCCAGCAGTTGACTTTCCATTGTCAGGGGACTGGGTTGGCAGTTTGCTGGCTGCTGCTTCCAGCTAGTAGTTAGAGGCCTGAACTCTTTGGTAGTGATTAAAGAAGCTGCTCTGATCAGCAGTCACATAATATCTGGCTATTTGTAGTATACTGTTGGGCATTGGTAGGTGTTACTGCATGTATTTCTGGTGGGCAACCATAAAACCACCCTATGCTCTATGCTCTATTTTCAGCCATGCTCTGGCCAGTTTGTATTACCATTGATGACAGTGACAACTATGGTGGTCTTTTTTTCTCAATCATCAAAATGAATCTCATGAAAAGCACAACAAAATGAAATACATCTAAATATGTAAATAAAATCCGTGTATCCCTATCAGCTTTTCTTTTGGTAATATTCATTGATATCTGTTGAAACTTCCGCAGCATAGAATCTTTCCTCTTGGAATGGTTACTAGGTATCTTTGCCCTCTGTGAAACTAACTTAAATTCTTCTATTGCTACCAATGAATTCTTGGTTCTTGGCTGTCTTCCTTTTTGCCAAAAAAGATTCCAGCATTCATATGCATGGCCTTGGAGTTCACATCCAAGATAATCTTATCTCTTGAGGCCACAAACTAATTTTTCATGTGCCTTTGTCTTTTGCTACTAAACTCTGCTGCTGTAGCACACAGGAACAACTATATTTGACTATACCAGTGTGACAGCTATCAACATAGCAGCTGCCTATTTGTTACATGTGAAGCAAGTCCTCAAAGGAGCTAAGTTTGCTGAGAGAATGAGGCACCACATAGCCTCTAACAACTTTGGTTCTCATGAATGCTGGTGGTACTGTAATAGTGTATTAAATAAGTGCAAGGTCTCTATTCCTCACTCACTTATCAATTTGAGGTTTTATCAAAGAAGAATGCTTTGCTCATAAATTCACATCAACTCTACTCTTGACTTACACACCTGATCAAAAATTTAAGACCACTTAAAAAGCTTTAAAAAGAAATATTTTTTTATGGGTAGATTTTAAACTCCTCCCACTAAAGGTTACCAATACTACAATCTAAAAGGTTATGGAAACAAAAAGCTACATTCCAAACATTTTATTTAGAAATTTACATTTTTATAAAATGAGGCAATTTACACATGATCAAAATTATAAGACCAGGGTATAAATTGTTAGATCTATGGTAATTCCAATGTTTTTAGTTCAGTTAGAGATTAGCAATCACTGCATAAAGGTGTTACCATGCCTAAAGCAAGCAAACTTACCGAAGTTGAGCGTTCTCAAATTCTAGAATTCCATAAACAAGGTTTGTCACAGCGGGTAATTGCAGCTAAGGTAAATTGCAGTAAAACTGTGATTTGCAACTTTCTAAAGAACAGTGAGAATTATGGAAAAGCAAAATCCTCTGGTAGGCCCCCAAAAATTTCTCCTACATTGAGTAGGTTGTTATGAAAGACGGGGGACTTTCTTATAGTCAAATTAAGGCAGTCACAGATGCTGATTGCAGTCCCGTAACCATCAGACAGCACTTATGACAAAAAGACATGATAAATAAAAAGCGTAAACAAATTCCTCAGCTGCTTCCACGTCACAAGGTGGACTACTTAAAGTTTGGTTGTGAATACCAAACATGGGACATTGAGAAGTGGAAGAAAGTCCCGTTTTCTGATGAGAAAAAATTCAATCTTGATGGTCCTGATGGCTTCCAACGATATTGGCATAACAAAAACATGCCTCCTGAAATTTTCTCCACACGTCATAGTGGTAGAGAGACCCTAATGGTATGGGGGGCCTTTTCTTACAGAGGGACGATGGAGCTCCAGGTGGTGCAGGGTTGTCAAACAGTGGCTGGTTATGTTAGCATGCTACAAAAAGCATCATTGATGATGGAGGGCCATCGTTTGTGTGTGGATGGATGGTTATTCCAACAGAATAATGCTGCAATCCATGCAGCAAGACGGACCTTGACCTTTCTACAAGAAAATGGGGTCCATCTCTTGGAACATCCTGCATGCTCAACAGACTTGAACCCAATTGAAAATGTTTGAGGATGGATGACAAGAGATGTTTATCAAAATGGCAAACAATATTCAACAAAAAATGAACTTCATGAAGCCATCTTCAGAAGCTGGAGCAACATCCCCTGCACCTTAATGGAAACGCTTATTTCTAGCATGCCCGACAGAATTTTTGAAATCATCAAAAGCAGTGGAGGTAGAACTCATTATTAAATTTAGTTGTTGAATGCTTTCATACACTTTTTGTACAGTTTCGTAGAATTTTTGTCTCTGGTCTTATAATTTTGATCATGTGTAAATCGCCTCATTTTATAAAAATGTAAATTTCTAAATAAAATGTTTGGAATATAGCTTTTTGTTTCCATAACCTTTTAGATTGTAGTATTGGTAACCTTAAGTGGGAGGAGTTTAAAATCTTTTTTTTTTGTCTTAAAATTTTGATCAGGAGTGTATATGGTGAATCCCTACTGAACTTCCCTCCTAGAACTGAATTTCTATTGAGTGATATACAACTCTTTTCATGGTTTCTGCTATCATATCTAATCTAAATTTCTGCAAAACATGTGAACCTGATGATATCCTTGTAATAGTCATTGAGGTGTGCTCCTGGACTGGCTCCTGTTCTCTCTAAGTTGTATATAAATGCCCTCGTGCCACCTGCTTTCCTACATACTGAAAGTCATCAGCTATTGTTCCAATTTTTTAAGAAATCTAGTGAGCCATCCAACACCTCCTAACTATTGGATTATTAGCCTTTTATTTCTTTTTGGCAGACTCCTAGAAACCCTGATCAATGCTGAATTGGTTCATCATCTTTTATCACAGGGCTTTTTCCCAAACAAGCAATATGACTTTCGTTTCAACTCTTAATGTACTGATGATAACTGCAGAAAAAGTCTGTCATGCTCTAGATAAAAACAGTGAAATTGGACATCTTGAGAGCCTTTGATAGGGTCTGGCATACAATTCTTCTCACAAACTGAAAAGTTATAGTGCCTCCAGATATATTTTTGAGCTGGTCAAGTCTTTTCTATCAAATCATGAAATGAAAGTTATCCTGAATGACCACTCATCTAGCTCCTTTCATAGTCATGCAGGTATTCCCCAGGGCTCTATCATTGGTTCTATGCTACTTTTAATTTTCATTAATGCTCTCTTCTTAGCACCTACGATGACAACACAACCATTTACTCCAGTCTCAATAGTAAGGCTGATCTGTCCTACAAGTTCAAAATGACAGCTGACAGTCAAAACAATCTCAGAAACATTGTTAATTGGGCCAAAAGATGGCATGTCACGTTTAACATGAAAACTTCTCTCTGTTAATCAACTGAGAGACCCCTCCCTGTGTTCCATCACTATAGCTGATGTCGCCCTACAGGAAAGTGAATCATTGCACCTTCTCAGGTTAACATTCTCAGCTAACATGAAGTGGAAAGTCTATATTGAATCTATTGGTAGGTCATCTGCTAAGAAGGTTGGTTTACTGTGTCATGCGAGACAATCTATCTGTGCTTGGTATATTTTTTTCTAACAGCTGATGTAAATGGTTGGCAGAAAAGGGATTAGAAGAGATAGTAAAAAGAAACAATTTACTAAAAGTAAAAAGGGGAAGGAAATTGTGAAGAGCTATGACTAGAAGGACATGGCACATAGAAGATGAAGAATATCAAGAAATGTTGAAAAGTAAAACCTGTATTCAGAAAGGTTTGTTACTAGCTTAGATATTGATTTGCTTATTAGCTGGAATTTTAACCAATTAGTTTATTGTGGTTACTAAGTTAATCTTAAAAATACTATCTTCAGTGATTTTATTTAAAGATTTTACCTAACTAAGATTGTAAGAGAGCAAAAAATGTATTCTTTAAAATACAAAATAATATATACTACTAAATGTATTTATTTAGGTTATTTCATTCATACTTACTCTATTTAAAATCACACTTCAAATTTAAACAAGAAATAAGTGTAAAATAATTATTTGTTGCAATAAAAGTTTATTTCTCTGAGTGTATGTTAAAGTATATTCACATTTATACATTTATAAATGTAAAACAGGGATTAAATGGGATAATACGATTAAAAAAGAAACAAGTAGGAAAATCTTTAATAATGCAGTTCTGTTTCAATTTTTGAATCCTTCATTGTTTGTTGTTTGTTATTTGTGTTGATGGTGTTTGCTTTATTCTTGAAATGTTGATGTATTTAAGTGCATCTCAAACATTGGGCTTGTTTTCATGGTATGATAAATATGGCAAAATGGAAGTGAAATAATGATGTTCTGACTTTGAAGATAAACTGCATCCAGCAGCAAGTCATCTGATTGAGAGATTTTGAGGAATGTAGAACCAACTCTTAATTGCTGCCGTTTCCAGATCCACCCTGACACAGAATGGTAGCATCTGTTAGTGTGTTTGGTATGGGCAAATAGTTAACTCAGCTTGTGAGTTAACTATTTTTTTATACTTTCACTATGAAAGTATAAAAATAAATTTAAATAGTAAAAATACCAGCAATAAATTTTCATAGTTAAAAAAATTACCAGTAATACATTTTTTGTAAAAGAAATTACTAATGCTCTCCCACTAAATTAAATTTTCACATTAAATGGCCTATATGGAGCGGACATGCTGCTAAGCAAACAGTGAAATAATGTAGAATTGTGTTTCAGTTTTTAAATTTAATAGAAGCTGGTATTTATAAGACTTCCAGGAATAATGTAACAAATATATAGGTGAGATATCAAGAAATCCACATTTGCCAATATAGAAGAAACCGTTATTGGGATAACCTATTAACTCCTCAGTATCCCATAGAAACAAAATGGCATAATTTTGAATTTAAAAAAGAATACAAGCAATTATGTAAAATATACCTAAGAGGAATATTAATAAATAATAAACATACAATAAATACATACCAAACACATTTTCTTATAACACCAATATTCATAAAATATATACTTAAAGAATATAAGATCCAAATGCATGCTGATAATATAACAATAATTTAAAACATTTTTCATATTATATAATTAAAATACACTAATAAACCTAATTTTTAATACACACTTAAGTTACTAATGAAAAAAAAAAAAAAAATTAAAAAAAAAAATATATATATACATATATATATATATACTAACAGTATAGCCCGGCGTTGCTTGGGTGTAATGAAAGCTTTAAAACTAATCCATGGTCCTGGAGCTCAGACTCTTTGGACGTTGGCTTGAAAGACTAAAAAGCAATAGTTGTTTTCAGTTAAAGTGAAACCGTAGACTGAAAGAAAAATGAATGGATGTAAGTCAAATTTTCATTTCCCGGTATTGATATCAAATAAGTTTTTTCATTGTAAACTGAATTTTGAAGGCTAAATAAGTCCTCTGAGTAAATGGTATCATGGTTGAGACTAAGAACTACAATTATACCTTCTTAGAGTCAAACCCGAAGCAAAAACTAAAATAAAAGGGCTGAAAAAAATACAGACATACAGGCAGATAAACAGACACACACATAAAAATCTTGCCTTATATATATATATATTAATTAATATATTAATATTAATTAACTGCAATCTTGAAACTTCTGAATATCATTTCTTATGAGTGTATCAAATTTGATTAAAATCGAACCACTCCTTCTATAACCCGATTTTTTCAATTATTGATTTTCGATATTTATTGTGAATACCTTGACACAAAACCTAGCTAAGAACACTTGCAGATGCTTATAGTACAACTGTGTAAATTTTCAAGAAAATCGGTTCAGCCATTTCAGAGTCTATAGGTAATGGACACACACACAGAGAGAGACACACACACACAGACACACACAGACAAAGTTCCATTTATAAATATGTTTATATATATATATATATACAAATGCCATAACATATTCATATCTTTACAATCAATGAAAACGAAATATAGAATTTAGAAATTCAAATGATAACTTCACATTATTTCTCTTCCAAATATTTCTTATGAAGCTAAATAATAAAACATTGCATTTATAAAGATTTTCCTATTTGTTTCATATTTAATTACATATAAATATACATGTCTCTAGCATTTTTAGAATATTGTTATAAATTATAGAAAATATGTTGTTACTTTCAGCACAATGCAAGCATGAGAATACTTTTACTTTATTTCAGTATTTTACATGTCGCATATTGCATGTATGTAAATATTCTGAAAGGATATTTATACAAAGCTTTCCATTTTTTCTTTGTTCTCTCTCATTTCTGTTTTATTTTCTTAGCCTATTTTCTCTCTGTCTTCTCATTTTGTTTCACTTCTCTAAAAACCACCAGACCTCAAGCACATGGGAATTAATAAAAATACTAAGAAAACTAAACAGTTTCATTAATCAATTCATGATAATTATATCATTTGAAAATCAAATAACACTGAGATCCATTACCTGAAGTTGTTTATTTTGATTAAAAAAACAAATCTGATTGTCTGGATAGTAAATAAAAAATATCACCACTTATGTAGTTCAGTGATTTTATTATCTGATATATAAACATGAAAAAATCATTGAAGTCTTTCTAAAAGAAACCTGGTTCCCTTGTTAGAAATGAAATATGATTAGCTTTAAGCCCCATTGTTTTATGCATTAAATTATATTGTTAAATATGATAATTCACAAATTGCTAAATAAACAATGGTGATATTTTCTGTTTTCCTCTTATTGACTCATTTTATTTCTCTTGTTCTTAACAGAAATTTTTCAGAAAAATTGCCTTGAGTTATTAGAAATGCAATTTTCATTAGCTTAAGTAAAGAATGTTAACATGGCATCAAAATACCTAAATCATTCTAGAGAGACTTAGTCTTTTTAATATAAAAGATTGTCAACTTTACAAGTGGATTTACCCTAAAAGAGTGAATTCAAAGAATTTTTCAAATAACTCATCAATAAAATTGCTTAAACATTACAATCCCCATGGAAATTAACAACTTCACTACACATCCATGTAATTTCTTTATATTTTGTTATATTATTAAATGAAATCTAGCACCAAAACATTAGACAGGGGATCTTCTAATTTGACTACTTTCATACCAAAGTAATTTCCAGAATATAAAATATTAGATGCAGTACCAAAATAAATTGAATCCTCAAAGAAACTTAGTCTTTTTATCTTATCATTTCTCTTTTTGATCTTAAGTTAGTGAGAAGTTAATGCAAAAGGGGAAAATACAAATGTCCTTGTCTTTAGCCAATTTATCTTAACACAAGTTCTCAAGGCTGCAGCATTTCATCATACAATGTGCAAAATGCATTTTCATTTACAAATAAAAACAAAATAGAAAGTATTGAAAGACAAAATTAAAGAAATCCATGTAACATTTGCACTATTTTGTACTTGGAATATCCAACTGAAAACCTAAAACATTATCTGAAACATATAGTGTATGAGATTATTTATGAATGAGAGTCAAATAAAAAATAACATAGAAAATATATATAAAGTAATGTTTGTTATAGTTGCATGCAAAACAAGTAATGTTATGTAATAGGAGTAACAATCAGCTTTAAGAAAACAAGGACAACCCAAGTTATGAGTCATAAATTGGAAACAGCAGAATCAAGTAGGTACAGAATTTTAATTATCTGGAAATTGTTACAATAATGCTGAAAAATGCAACACTGATATTTGAAGGCATAATGGAATTGCAAAATGAGTTGAACTTCTATGCAATCTCAAACATTCTATATGGTAGTGAATACTGGACAATTTTCTCACAGATGAAGAGGAGACTTGAGACAATAGTGATATGGTTCTACAGAAAGATAATGATAATATCATAGATTTTAAGTAAAATGGAAATATAAAGATTAATACTTAGATCAGAAAAAGACCATTGAAATTTCTGGGACACATAATGAGGAAAGAGGGTTTGGAGGATTTGACACTCACAAGACATAGTGAAGGGAAGTGGAGCAGACAGAAACAATGAGTAACCTACCTAGTGAACAAGGACTGGAAGACATAATAAGAAGACAAACACAACTTAAAGCTGGAGAGTGGAAATCAATGATCACCCAGATCCTGGAGGACTATGACGCATAAAAAATATTTATTAATCTAGTAGCTTCATTTTTCAATTAGAATATTGGACAATTGTAACTTATAACTGTTACTAATCTTTTTGTTAGTCATGTACCAATGTCTGTCTACTTATGTAAGGAATTCTGAAAGAATTGATCTGGACAATGAAAGTGCTAAACAAGTCCAGATTTAGATAATTGTATGAAGTGAAAGCTTTGCTGCCACAAATTCAATCAGAAGAAAATGTACTTAAGATAATAAAAAAAATACAAAAGTAGGTTAAAAACATTGTTTTAAATAGAGGAGAGAAAACCAGTTGCTTTCTGTAGGAATTTACAATTGTACCTGCCAGGTCTTATTTGACAAGACAGGAAAAACATTTGTATCTGACAAAGTGAAAATGTTGTTTTGAACTATAAGCAAATTAACTGCTACAGTTAATGTCTAAATAAAATCTCAAGAATAATGGAAATCAGAATTTCTTTTGTTAAGTTTAAACATAAGAAGCAAATCATTTTTGGTAGGTGATAAAATTGCAAAATTAATTATAAAAAATGCATGGCACAGAAGTGTAAGGGATTCAAAATTACTGTTATTTTATTAGATTTTAATTTTTCTCAAATAATATAATAACGCACAACTTTATTTATCACAGATTTATTATTTTGTGGAATTGAATTGTGCTGGTAAAAGAGAAATTACTGAAAGAAATCTCTGTAATTATATGAATAAGGATAATACATATATTACTCAAGAATAAATACTGTATTATATTAACATTTCATAACATCACATTACACTGCAAATAAAAAAAATCTCTTCAAACATGAACTATGGTGTCTTTTAAAATGATTAATAATTTCAGATAATCTTATGAATATTTATGAGCATTTTTTCTAGTAGCCAAGAATTTTTTGTTTAGAGATATGTTATTTAAAAAAAATCATTTTAACTCTTTACCTTGATAAAGTCCATCACAGGATGAAACACATAGGCAAGAAAATATTGTTTTTTTCTTATCTTATTTATTATATATATATATATATATATATATATATGGTATATAATGTTCTACTAAGTATCAAGCATTCTTGATAAACTAAATCACTACAGTGGACTGCCCACCCATTAGTTTGTACTACTTCTAAGAATATATATATGGGTAAACTGCGATGTCTAACTTATCAGCATTTTCAGTATTTACATTATTCGGACTATTGTCCTTATCTTTGTTGCCATTTGTATGACGTTTCGGCTAGGAATTTCAAACTGAACCCTTTATTACAATCACTGGGGTAAAGCCTCTCCATCTGACCCTGCAAGTTACTTGTTCACTACTGCTGTAGCCTGGTATTAAACTCACAACTCTAAGAGTCAAGTCAAGAACTAACCAACGTCTATATCCACTGGACAATGTGTCCTTAAGGAGAATAACAACTGAATTTTTGGGACCTAATGTTGACTAACTCTTTTTTACCAGAGTTCATATCGTAAATTTTTTTATGTTAATAGTTTTCTCTAGTGTTTTTTTTTTTTTATCAGAGCTCATATTGCAATTTTTGATACTAATGATTTTCTCTGGCACACCATATTACTGGTTCCCATATTGTGTTCATCTCTATGCTTGGTTGGCTCAGGAGATTTTTGGAGCCTAGCACATGTGCTGATTCGTTAAGTTTATGTAGTTTCCTCTGGCATTCTCTATCTGTTATTTCAACTTCATCCCATAACCCCTTCACATAGGGTCGACAGACTGAGGCTATTTTCTGAGAGTTGTTATCCTCATGCACCCTCCTTTCCATGTATGTTGGAGTTGTTGTCATGTACCCTGGATAATTGTTTCATTGTAGGATACTGCTTATACTGACCATTTCCTGTTTGTATGACTCAACTGCCACTTATGACTTTTGCTTGATGTTGAAGGCAGCAGATGATCCCTTTCTTTACATTGTATGAATGGTGAGAGTTGAAGTCGAGGTATTGTCCAGTGAATGTTAGCTTGCAGTATGCAGATGTCGTGAACCCAACCTCTGTTCAAGTTATTAGCACATCCAGGAATGCCAGTTTGTTGTCATGCACTTTTTCCATAGTGAGCTGTATGACTGGTCTTATTGAGTTCACATAGTCGAGTAGTGCCTGGACCTTTTAATGGTGTGGCCAGAGTATGAAGGTGTCATCATCGTATCTTAGCCATAGAGTTGGCTTTAGAACTGTGGATTCTAATGCCATCTTTTCAAAGTATTCTAAAAGTATATGTTGGCTGATATATGTCTGATCAGCATTTTATATTTTTAATTTTACATATATGTGTTGTTTGGTTTGTTTTTGATTTTGTCAATGGCACAATCTAGTAGGGTCAGTTGGGCATCATCCATGTAAAATAGAGCACCATGATGCAATTCATTTTGCCAGAAGTTTAGAAATAGCATGCTGTACTGTAGGGCATTCATGCTGGAAGCTTTAATACGAAGATTTCAGAGTGTTTAGGTGTCAATGCAATGAAAGAAAGAGTTGGATGATTCTAATGGTGATTACAGGAGCTCAACAAAGACACTCTGATCATTCTGATAAAAAAGAACTCCCAAATTTGTTGATAAGATAAGATCAAGGCCATGAGTGAAAACGATCCTATATATATATATATATATATATATATGTTTGAATGTGTGTCCTATAAATGATAAATCTCAACACTGAATTTCTGCTTTAATTGAAAGTAACATATTATTGTTAATTTTGTATTAAGATGCAACCTCTGACATCTTTTTATGGTTCTATCAAATAAATCTGAGTATTTTTTAAAAATCATTTTCACCTCAAGCAAAGTAGTAAAGCCACTAAGACACAATAGTTAACTGGGTGTGAAAGAATTAGGAACAGAAACATTAATAATGAACATGATGAGCAAAATAAGAAAAGTGTAATCAGGAGGATAGTAGATGGCGATTGACATTGCATTTAAACTTTTGCAGATTAAAGTTGGCTGGAAAGCATGGAGCCAGATTGGAGTTTCACAAGTGAGAAGTATGAGAAAAGAAACTGTTTACATAGAATTTTCAGTTACATCTAGCCAGCTCAACTAAACTGATAAGACGCTAGTCTTGTACTGTGTTTAAATTCTGATATATGGTTCATTATCCTGAACTTTCCCCTGTCCTCTCTAAACTATTTAACTACTGCCTTTCTGCTTCCCGCTTTCCTGCATGCTGGAAGTTCTCTTCAGTCGTTCCTGTATTTAAGAATTGTGGTGAACCCTCAGACCCATCCAACTATCGCCCTATCAGTCTTCTACCGATATTTGGGAAAATATTTGAGGCTATAATCAATGCTGAAATAGTTCATCATCTCACCGCCCACAAACTGTTCTCCGACAGGCAATATGGATTCCGCTTTGCCAGGTCCACGGCCGACCTGCTAACAACCATAATGCTACAGGCCCTTGATGAGTCTGACAAGGCTTGCACGGTTGCTCTGGACATCTCCAAGGCTTTCAACAGGGTTTGGCACTCTGACCTCCTATGCAAACTACACGGTTATTGTATTACCGGTCGCCTGCTTGACCTAATCCAATCTTTCTTAAATAACCGCAAAATGAAGGTCGTTCTGAATGGGCGTGCCTCTTCGTCCTACAGCACGAATACTGGTGTCCCACAGGACTCTATCCTGGGCCCGACGCTCTTCCTTATTTTCATCAACGACCTCCCAGATGAGATCAAGTCCCAAGTAGGCATCTACGCAGATGACACTACAATATACTCCCACACCAGTAAGAAACCTGTCATGGCGGACAGAAATAATCTCGCTGCTGACCTTGAATGGGATCTACACTCTGTGGTGAACTGGGGCAAGAAGTGGCTTGTCAACTTCAATTCATCTAAGACCAAGCTGTTGTCAGTCAACCATTACACGCAACCTCTCCTGCCTCCCATAAGCATGTACCAAGCGATTCTCCCGGAGAGTAATACACTATGCCTCCTCAGACTTACCTTGTCCTCAGACCTCAAATGGAACCACTATATTGAATCCATAGCAAAATCTACTGCTAAGAAGGTTGGGTCACTATGTTGATCCAGGATGTTTTTTCCACCTGAATCCATCCTGCATATATACAAGTCAACCATCCATCTGTGCATGGAGTACTGCTGCCATTTATGGTCAGGTGCCCCTGCCATTCTCCTCAGTGTTCTTGACAGGCTCCAAAGGAGAGTCTGTAATGTGATAGGTACTGATCTGGTGGCTCGACTGCAGCCACTTCCCCATCGTCGAAAGGTGGCCTCCCTTTGTCTGTTCTATAAATACTTTCATGGCTTCTGCTCAGACGAACTTAAGTCACTGATGCCTCCTCAACAGGTGTTTACTCATGCAACCAGACTGGCATCTGGGTCCCACCCATTCACAGTCAGGTTAGCCAAATGCAGACGACAATTCTACTCCTGCAGCTTCTTCTCTCGCACTTCCCGCCTGTGGAACTCTTTCCCGTATTCTTGCTTTCCTGACGGCTACAACCTCCAGAAATTTAAATGTAAAGTCAATACTCATCTACTAACCACTGGACTCTAGCTCTCTCCCCACCCCCGTATAACCTTCCCTTTCTTTCCACCTATGTATCTGTCATTGCACCTGCTTTCTCAGCTTTCTATTGTTCCTTTCTAACTAGTTTGTACTCCTCACTCTTTTCTAATTAATCTTTTTACATTTATGTAGCCCCCTGCACATCAGTGGCGTTTCTGCCTTGCTCGGGGTGAAATGATTAAAAAAAAAAACAAAAAAAAAGATACTTCAAGTCAGTCATTATCTATTATCTATCCTGCATCATAAGCTTCACTTTTTACCTTCTTTTCCATTCATCATATCCATTTTATGAGTAATACTTCTTTACACCAAGCTTTGTATTGAAGGAACTTTAATACAAAAAAAGCTTGATGTGAAATGGTGTCTTAACTGTCAACAAACCAGTCTTGCATAAGCATGTTTATTTACTTTAAATCTGGGACCAAACGATGTTAGATGTCTCGTTTCTTTTAACACTAAAATAAACGTTTCAAGCCATCTGTAGATCATGTATTTTGAAAGTACTTTTTTTACAATCTCAAAATACATAAACACCATAAATGAATAAAATAAATCACTGAAAGAAAGAAGGCATTATTATGATTCTTTATGAAGATTTCATAGAATAATTTGAGGTACTGTAGAACATCAGATGTCAAGTCAAAAGTGGCTTCTTTCTTGTGAGGCCTTTAATATTTATTTAATCTTTTGCAAAATGAACTTAGTAAGTAGACAGTGAATTTAAGGAAAATCAGAAGCCATTTTTACCTGTGACAACTTTTACAATAAACTACTTGTTCCAAAATAACAAAGGAATTACAAAAATACTTTCTCTTTTTCCTTTAACGGTACCAGTTCAACAATATGTAGAAGAACTGGCTTTTCTATTTTCAGTCCACAAGTTAATAGCAATTCAGTCAGTTAAGTGTTATATATGATACCTGCTTGGGCAATCATGTCTCAAAAGAGACATTACTGACTGAGCAGAAGATTTTCTCACGATAGGTTGCCATTACTTTCTGCAGTAGACTGGTTACCAACCAAGGTTATAGAATCCAATCTGTCCTTCTATTTAACTCATAAATCAAGGAAGAAGAGATGAATTCATGCCTTTCCCAAGAGTATTTGTGCATAAGTGAATGCAAGTGAATGCAATGAATGATTTCTTGTTTCAAGCTGATATCCACTGCACCACAATGCACATCCTGATAGCAATTACTTCTTCAAAATATATGTTTTGGCATGTTTTCTAAAGATATTGGTTCTGAAATCAAGTTTATTTTTTTTTATAATAAGTTAATAGAAATTCTTTCTAATCTCTTTTATTTAGTTTTAAACCATGATTTGAGTTTAACAAATTAAAACTTTTTGAATATTGCTGCCACATCTGGTCTGGAGCTTCTGCTATATATTTTGAGATTCTTAATAAAATTCAAAGAATCTGCAATGTTATTGGTCCTGACCTGGTATTTCAGTTTCAATCCCTTTATCATCATCATCATAACATAGCTTCCCTGTGTTTTTCCAAAAGTACTTTCATGGCAATTGTTCTGGTGAACTTTCCTCTATGATCTTTTGTTTTTTGTGCTTTTTGTATTTGTTGTGGTTGAATGAGTGTGTATTTGAGTGAGTGCATGATTGAATGAGTGTTTGCATTATTTAAGTACTGCATTAATTTCATCCAGTTAACTGATGTTACTACCCCAGTTAAGGAGTGCGGTGGGTTTTATTACTATTTTGCTTTGTTTCTTTTCTTGTGTATAAATTGTAATCATTATAAATATTCATTAAGGTTTCATTTTTAAATGTTGTTATTTTTTATCCCCTGCCCACATGCAAATTGTACATATGGGAACTAATTAGAACTTCATAGAGACCTTGAGGTATTATGGTGACTGTAGTTAAGTAAAAAATATGTTGTTTTGGTGTGAGGAAGTATGTTTGTGGCTGTTTCCTTGTACCTTTCTTCAATATGTTTTCTAAGTGTCAAATGCTCCAACCTCTTTTTCCTTCTCATATATTCTAGAAATTTCAACAGTTTTTTCTAATTCTGAATATCATTTTTTTATTTATATTTCTTAAAACATCCTCATTGTTCACATGCCCATTCCATGGCATTCTCAGCACCCTTCTGAAGAATAAAATCTCTTCATCTCTCAGGAAATTCTCCAACATTCATTGCCATATAAAAGAATTTACATTATATATCAGTTCAGCTCTTTTCTTTGATTCTAATTAAATTTTTCTGTTTCATAGTACATTGTTTATCTCTTCAAAGATATCTTGCACAATTCCATTGTGCCCTTGAATTTCTGTGTCACATTTTGGATTAACCATTAAAATACTTCCCAGATACTTAAATTTTTGTACTTGTTTGATTTTAAGATCACTAATTTATAGCACACATCTAGGGCTATTTACCTTGCTGACAGCTATACAGTCTTCTTACAACTGATAATTTGTCATTTCTTCCTGCTTCCTTTGTTGTCTAGGAGGCCCTGCAGTTTTCTTTCTGTGTCTGCCAAGAGCATGCTGTCATTATGCTGTTAAGATTGTCTCATAAAACTGGTAGTTCTCTTAGGATTGCCTCACTGTAGAGGTTAACTAAAGCCAGTATGAAGATGAACCTTTACTTTATGCCCCTTTCTATTTTTATATATTTCAGTCAGTTAAGTGCCATAAGTGATACATGCCTTAGCAGTCATGTCTCCTTTGATCAATGACTGATTAGGCAGTAGGTTGCCATTTCTTTTTGTTGTAGACTGGTATAGAACCTTGTTTGTCCTGCTATTTAATTAGAGAGAAAAGGGAATGCAACAAATTAAACTGGAATTCAAACTTGGCTCTCAAATTTATCATTTTGAGTTGATATTCATTACACCACAAAGCACATTGTGGTGCTATGTATTCACTCAATTCATTTTCTTTCTCTATACAAATAGTTTACACTCAGCATATATTATACATTATCCTAATATTTTTTTCAGATAAATCAAGTTTTCATAGCAGTTAAAATAGATCTGTATATTGTACATTTTCAGATGCTTTTGTACAGACTATTAAGCATACATATACATCTTTATGCATTCATAGCAATGCATAAAAAATAAGAGTTCAATAGTATTAAATAAAGTTACCTATAATCAGTATTAAATAAGTAGTAATTTGAATCTTACAGGAAAAAAACTTTTATTTCTTTAATTTCAGTAATTTTTAAGAAGTTTTAATGATGAAAGTTAAGCTTAGAATAAAAAGTATTTGCAAAAAAACAAGACCATAAAAAAATCTGGGTAATATCATAAAAAATAATATGGAAAATTGCAAGATTAAATTGTTAAAAGTTTTATGAATATCAAATTTGGAAAAGGATTCCTTTTCATAAAATTTAATTTTCTTTTATAACATCATGATGCAAGTTTATGATTTTATTAAGCTTCTTGTCACATCTTTTCTGGGGCAATAAGGCTAAATTTTTAATGTTTCCTATAAGATCAACTGGTAAATACTACAATCTGCAAGTTGAGAATTTACAGCTCTGTTTACTAGGGTTAACAACAGCTTTGATATCTAAAGGAATGTATTGTTAACTTGAAATGATTTGGCTAAAAACAACCACAAAAAGTTAAGAGATTATAAATGTTGGCCATTAATTTAATATTATATTTTACAACCATTTCACTCCAAGCAAGACAGGACTGCCACTAATGCACAGGGGGTTATAGTAAGAGAAAAGAAAAATAAAGAAAAAAGGTACAGTGGATGTCAAAGAAAGGATAAGAGAAAGATGGAAATCAAGGTGATAGAAGATGGTATTTAACATTGCATTTAAACTTCTGGAGATTCTAGCTATCAGGGAAGCAAGTATATGGAAGGGAGTTCCACAAGCAGGAAGTGTGAGAAAAGAAACTACTAAAGTAGAAGTAAGGGTTACATTACACCATTTTGATAGTAAAGAATGGGACCTAGATGCCAATCTAGTAGCATGAATAAATTCATGTTGTTGGGGCACCAGGGAGATAAGCTTGTCAGAGCACAAGTGAAATTGATTACAAAGCCACTATCTTTATCAGATGAGCCAAAACATGTATTTTAAAGAAAAAATGATAATAACTTGTGCACTGACAATTAAAAGTCAGTTTATTAACTTTAAATATATTTCATTGTACAAATTAGAAGTTCAGATGCTAAATATGAATGTTTCCATTAGCTAATAAAAATTATCAGAAGTTTTATAATTATAATCAGATGGACTAAGTGAGGATTGCTCTTTCTAAAGATTTTATTTAATATAAATATTCATGACAAAATAGTTGCACTTTTTTTATTTTTCATTAGTAATTCTAACATAAGTGTTCCTTTTAACTAACTTTTGGTTCAGCATTTACCATTTTTCCTTATCCATTATTCCGATATAACAAAACTTTTAAAAATATAATAATTTAATTATCTTATTACATCATAAACTGTGGCTTTAGAGTGAGGAGTATAAACATGCCACTGGACCTGATTCAATGATCTTTAAAAAAAATGATGAAATTTCTCAAAATGATAGTAGTAAAATGATATGAAACATGCAATATTTGTTTCCATTTAAAATTAATTCTAAAACAGTAATGGATTTTGTATTTATTAATCTGACAGATTTTATCACTTTAAACATTATTTTTAATGGATACCCATATTTGAGTAGATGCTCCATTTATTTTTTAAAACAGTATACTTATCTATTTTTATCAACTGGTCTAAATATTCAAGAAATCTTGTTAAAGAAAAAGATGTCTTCCAGTAGGATTCAAATCTACTTTCCCCTTTGCAGAAGAAACCACCATTACATCCAACATCCAACTCAGCCATCAGGGGTGTCATTGATGAAGCAAGGCCAAATGGTGTCTTATAAGCACAAATCTCTTCTAGATTTTCAAAAGTTCACATCTGCTCACTTTGGTATCTGAGCATAAACAAAGTAATTTCTAAAGAAGTAATGAATTTTTATTTATTTGTCCAACAGATTTTACCACTTTAAATGCTATTTTTAGTGTCTACTGATATTTGAGTAGATGCTTTATCTTCTTCTTTAATAAGATTTCTTGAATAGTCAAGCTGGTAGACAAAAATCAATATACTGTTCAAAAAATAAATGGAATGTCTACTCAAATATGAGTATCCATTAAAAATAATTTAAAATGATAAAAAATTCACAGTAAATAAAGGCATCAAATTTGTAAAAATGTATACCTACGAGAATATATTTTTTTATTTTGTCTGTATGCAAAAAAGAAACTCTCTTGTTGATACAGTATAATAAACATGCCAATATGAAAACAAAAATTATCAAGATTGAAGAAAATAATGTTTGGTTTCTAATATAAAGCAATCATTACTTTTAAATACTGAATTTAAATCAGTCATATAAACTTTATAAGATGGATTTAAATTCATTCTAACAAAAAGAATAACTAAATGTAAAGAGAATATAAGAGAAAATAAAGGAAACGTAATGTTTCATATTTTTACAGCCAAATCTCAATTTATTTTGGTTTCTTGCAGAAGATAGATTAATTATTTGAAGAAGTGCAGCAATAATTGAAGTTTGATTTTGGCACTAAGAAAGATGTCAGTCTTTGAGACTTACAGTAATTGGATACTAGAATTTAACCAAATGTACTCTTCAAAGATGAAAAAGAAGATAGGAGAGACATTTGGATGAAACAAGTTGGTGCACTCAAGTCTTTGCTTGAAAGTAATAGTGAATGGTCAATTTGAAGCTAAAAGCAATATGGAACCAGATCAGAGAATTTCTTGGGTAAAAGTGTTGTACTGATTGCAAGGATAAGAGTTGAATATCACCACTTTATTTCTTATCAACCTTGAAAGTATCAACTTATAATCTTATTTGGAACCATCACAAGATTCCTTTGTTTCTTGTGCCAGATAATGTAATGGTGTACTATCATCTGGCAAATGGTATACTTTAACACCAAAACTATACATAAATTATTTGTCACTGACTATTATCACCTCAAATACAATATATAAATGCAAATGAAGGCTGTACAATCTCCCAACAGAGACTTGAAGCAACAGAAATGGTTCTACAGAAGGATACTGAGATACTACAAACTGACTATGTGAGCAATGGCAAAGTTTTAGAGAAGATGGAAACAAAGGAAACATACTTAATATCAAAAAGAGGTAGTTGAAATTTATACATAAAATAATGAGGAAACAGGGATTAGAAAATTTAACACTGACAAGATATATTGAAGGCAACAGAAACAAAAGGAAGCAGTGAATAACTAACTTAATGGGCTTGTGAAAATTGTTGGTAGGACAGGAATCACTAAAAGACAGAATTTATTAAGAGTTTCAAAGGATAGGAAGTTGTGAAGTGTCATGATAGTCCACATACTGAATAGACATAACATGTAGGAGAATAGGTTTATCTTTTAATGTGTATCATTTTTGACTCGATAGTACTTACACCAGAAAATAAGGAAACATGACCAACTTAGTTATGACAGTGAGTTACAACTTATATTTTATCAAATAATTTTCTGAATTCCATTTCTACCA
Organism: Ascarosepion bandense; assembly: GCA_037127315.1. NCBI lineage: Eukaryota > Metazoa > Mollusca > Cephalopoda > Sepiida > Sepiidae > Ascarosepion > Ascarosepion bandense. The sequence continues at coordinate 1,617,889 of JBBBDQ010000874.1, forward strand.
TTGTGTATTTAATTCTATCAGCAAGAACTGAACACCTCATGAAATTAATTTAGTACTCTTGTCACTTAACAGTTTCCAGAATTTATACGGTCTTTAGCTTTTCACAGGTTCTTTCACTATACATCTCTTTCACTTAGCTGATTAATGTCATTTTCAGCATCCTAACTATAGAGTTTCATAGACAGGCCTTCTAGCAATGACTCTGGCCACATGTCAGAAGATACCAGACTATTTTCTCATTTCATTTGTATTAAGTTAAAAAAATATTTGTCTATACTTCTGAGATGGGGGATTGTAATTATTTACACTACTTATTTTGTTCAAACTGTTGACCTCATCTGTATTGTCATATTCGCAACGTTTTGTCCATTGAATGAACCAACTTTCTTCAGGTGATTGAAATTTCAAACTGAACTCTTTATTTTGATCAAGAACACATAGCCCAGTGGATAAAAGCATTGATTAAACCCAGTGACTTAAACCAAAGTGCGTGAGTTCAATACCTGGCTACAGCAGTGGTAAACAAAAATGAGAGACTTAAGTTAAAGGGAGATGACTAAGACATTCTGTAGTAACATGACTCATGGAACAATATAACCCAATGATTGAAATAAAAAGTCCAGTTTGAAATTCCATTTAACTGAAAAAGGTCAGAATATACAACAACCAAAACATCATGAATATGACAAAAAAGATGAGGACAACAGTCCGAACAATGTAAATGATGTAAATAGTTAAAAAAAAATAATTTATGCACATTTTCATTGGTGCATGGTTGCTTTTTTTCTTCTTTCCTTGTGTGCATGTATGTGTGAGTGCATGTGTAGAATACATACATATATATATATATATATATATATATATATATGTGTGTGTGTGTGTGTGTATATATATATATATATACCCAAGTGAATACAGAACGAAGAATTCTTTCAACATCCAAAACATTAATTTAAAACAGTGCTAAATATATAATATACTATATAGAGCTGTGAATATTTATTATAAATTATACTTTAGAACATGTACATAATTTCTTTATATATAATCGCGATGAAGGCATGTTCGTTTCGCCTGAAGAGGCATTGGGCCCCCAATGCCAAAACGAACATGCCTTCGTTGCAATTATATATAGAGAAATTATGTACATGTTCTAAAGTATAATTTATAATAAATATATACATATATATATATATTGTCATTCGCAGATAGATCTGTTTCACTGTATCACAGCTCATCAGTACGGTTAGACTCCGATTGCTACATATCCCAGGCTCGAAACCCAACCAAATTGGCGTCAGTCGGCAACTCTACCCCCGGGCCACAAGGCGTTTGGTGGAAGAAGACAGTCTTGTTTTAGCGCATATCATATTACGCGCCCAATAGCTAGAGTGCTTCAATTCATTTTACTGAATGAGGGATGCATACACGCTAGAGTTTTTCAAAGTCTACCTTTCTTCCAGATTGCTCAATCAGGGTGTGAGAGCATAAATATATATATATATATATATATATATATATATATATATATATATATATATTCCATTTTTAAATGAGTTATTACGCTACCTAGGTTTCTACCACGAGTAGTGTCTTTAGACAATTTTCAAGGTTATTAAATATCACCTGTAGACATCACTCATGGTAGAAACCTAGGTAGCATAATAAATTGTTTAAAAATGGAAAATATTCAAAAGTTCTACAATATAATTGTATTGAACACTTTTTACTACAAATGTGTACTGGTCTAACCCTATTATGACAAAAAAGTAAGTATTAGACAATCAATACAGGTATATATATATTCCACACACATATATATATTCTACATGCGTATATATATATATATATATATATATATATATATATATATATATATATTTGGATAGATGTGTATCTAGTATATTTGTTAGTGGTGCAGACAGTGGAAATGCTGTGTTGAATTCAAATTTCAACCAAGGCCTTGCATTCACTTTCACACAATGTGTTAAGGTATGAATCTATCACATCTTCTTGCAGTGAGGGGTTAATGACAGGGCCAACTGGGTTCTCTAGCCATGGCTGGCAATCAGTCTAGGAGAAGGACCACTCAGAATTTAAAACTGTTTGTGCATAGGAGTAGGACCTCCTTAAAAACATACTTGCTGCTCTAAAACCTAGCAGAGTGAGACTATGGCCCTACACTCCACAGTGCAGTTCACCACATTAACAATAACAACAAAGAAAAGTGCAATCTAAGATTAAACTGAAATTAATTATTGAAACCTACAGGATACAAATCCTATATCATCCATCAACCAACTAAAAAACACAAAATAAATTGCACAACTGCAAAATCGGATTCAAATGACCAGCGTTTGTAAAAAACCCAAAGTAAAATTGCACACCTGCAAAAGAGGATTCAAATGGCTAAAAGCTTTTCTTTTTCACAAGTCAGTGTGAAAAGCAAAACTCTGGATCCTGATTGCTTGACAAATTGAAAAATTCAAATAATGTCAGAGAAATGATTTTTTTTACAGCTAAAGAATAAATGGTCCATGGAGCTTACCACGCGATCAGAATTCAATATTTAAGGATGGCCCCTGACCAGTCACAGCAGTCAGTCAGTGAGTCAGTGAGAGACAGCAGTCAGTCGATCTGTCAGTCAAGCAAACAGTCAGTCGCTCTGTCAGTCATGCCAGTCAGCCTGAAAGGCGCAGTGTCAAATACGTACAGTCAGATAGGCGCTGACATCAAAGAGACTAGTGCTGACAAACAAATACTTCACCAACTCAACCACCGATAGGAAGGAAAAGAAGAGGGAAAGCAACAGCAACCAGATACCATGAAACCTTTCACTTCTCTCATCAGCCAAAAAGGAGAAGTAGCACAGACTTTCTGAGTTAAGTAGACTGATTCATCATTTTACACACGCATTCTACCAATTACTACTATCTCCATTTGGCTCTCCCTCTCCCTTTGAAAATTCTTATTCACACTCCTTTTCAACACAATTTGAAACACTTTCCTTTTCCACCTACTTAGCAGCTGACACATAAAAAGGAAAGAAACATTGTGCTACTACTCTGTTTAATTACAGACTCAAAACGGTCATTTTGTCTTCAACCAACATTCACTCAAATCCAGAAGACACTTTTATAGTCAACCAACATTCACTCAAATTCAAAAGACACTTTTCTATCAAACAAAAGATACAAAGAATTGTACAAATTGTTTATACTGTATATATGTTGTATAATACAATATTTTCATGTTTTTATTTATTTATTTATTTTTTTTAATCATATCACCCCAAGCAAGGCGGTAACGCCACTGGTGCGCAGGGGGCTACGTAAGGGTAAAAAGAATGGAAAAGAGAAAGCCGGAAACCACATCCTAAACAGGAAACAAGGGATGAGCCTCTTCACCTGTTCAATAGATGTGGGTGGAGTGTGAACCGGACGATAGTTTAGTCTATCTACTCCAATATAACGTTTCTTATTGTATTGTCTTTTCTTGAAATTTGTGTTGTGTTTTGTGGACCAGATATCCCGCATTAAAATCTCCTATTTTAATCCAAGTGTTCTGGAGCCCCACAAACCAATTCACTTTATAAGGGTAAAAAGAATGGAAAAGAGAAAGCCGGAAACCACATCCTAAACAGGAAACAAGGGATGAGCCTCTTCACCTGTTCAATAGATGTGGGTGGAGTGTGAACCGGACGATAGTTTAGTCTATCTACTCCAATATAACGTTTCTTATTGTATTGTCTTTTCTTGAAATTTGTGTTGTGTTTTGTGGACCAGATATCCCGCATTAAAATCTCCTATTTTAATCCAAGTGTTCTGGAGCCCCACAAACCAATTCACTTTTGTTTAGCTGCAAGTTCAGGGATTGAAAGTGTAGAAGTAAACTAGCCATGATTTACAATTAATTTTAGCATGATCTTACTCAGGGATATTAAGAGTATAAGAAGACAAGAAAATTTTAAAATAACCACAGCATTATGCACAAGTGCACACACACACATATATAAATACACATGTATTCACACACACACACACACACACACACACACACACACACACACACACACACAAAGAAGAAGAAAAAATCAACCAATAAAAAAGCACATAATATAAAAATAACAAAAATAAGAAAATCGACAGACATTTGCTGATATCACCTCATGGGTGGACCAAACTCAGGAGTCAGGGTGCTGAATATCACATCAATCAGCAAAGGGAAATTTTTGAATTTGTATTAATCCTATAGAGATGGATAAATAGATAAAGAGAGATTGAGGAAAAAATAGATAGATAGATGAATAGATATAGAGAGATATAGATATATATATACAGTGTGAGATGGGTAAATTGTCACCATTTTATATTTTTAATTTCACGTGTGTATGTTGTTTATTTTTAATTATGTCAACTGCACAATATAGTAGAGTTAGTTGGGCACCACCTGTGAGCAAAAGATCACTATGACACAATTCACACTGCCAGAAATCTGGAAACAGAATGCTGTACTGCTTGAGATTCATTCCAGAAGCTCCAATACAAACATTTTAGGGTGTTTGGGTGTCACTTTGAGGACAGTGCAGAAGATTCAGAATGAGTTGGATGAGTCTAATGGTAATTACAAAGGTGTTTGGTGTAATCATTAGAGGTGGCAACATCATCCCTCCATTCATCTTTTCACAGGGACTCAACATGGAGCTCTACACCAAGTGTCTTGAAGTAGTGCTGCCTTTGGTCAAGACAGTGGCTGGTAGAATACCCTATGTCTAACAACAAGACTCTCCATCATAGCACACAAGCAAAAGAACCCAGTCATGACTCTCAGACAATTTTTACAATCACATCACACTTTACATCAGGCCTTCTAACTTCTCAGACTGCAACCCACTTCATTATTATATGTGAGGTGTAGTTGAGTGAGAGACCAAAACAAACTACTTGTAACACCAAAGATTAACTGAAGGATTATAGCAGCATTCATTAACTTAAAGAAGTAGACCACCCAGAAGAGTTGCAGGAGGTTCTGAGGTCATCTGGCAGCCATTGTTGAACAGTTGAAGCCAATGATGATTTTAATGAATAAATTTACTCTTTAGTATTTTAAGAGTAAATATACCTGTTAAAATGAGATATTAGTGTTATTTTCACTTTGATGACCATTTATCCATCACAAACTATAGATAGATATAGAGATAAATATAGAAATCAATATATATAGATATATATATATAATGATAACTATTTAGAGAGAAATATATATATTTATATAGGTAAGAGATATAAATATGTACATATTTATATAGAGATATAAATATGTAGGTACAAAGACATAAAGATATATAAATGTAGATATATATATACATATAGATATATAAACAGACATCAATAGCCATATAGATATGTAGACATATTGATATAGATAAATGTAAAAACAAAAATAAAATCATCCTAATAATATTGAGCAAATAATTAATTCAGTGATATATAGATAAAAAATTAATTTTATTTTCCAAAAGATTTAAATTGTTCATAGTTACCTATACAGCCATCATTACTATGTCTATACACAAGCAATATATTTATGTGTTTTTACTAAGCTCGGGTTAGTTGGTCTAATCTTCTGAGATGAGGTAGTATTTAACTATTTACATTATTCAAACTATTGTCTTCATCTTTATTGCCATGTTTATGATGTTATATGCTCCAGTCTTTCTTAGGTGCTGAGATATCAGGTTTATAAGTCCCAGAAATTCATACACTAATGTCCACAAGGACACCTGTCCCAGTGGTTATAGATGTTGGCTTGTTCCAGTGACTTAGCCCAAAGAATTGTGAGTTCAATACCAGGCTACAAGGCAGTGGTAAGTTAAGGTTAGAGAGGGAAAGAATAAATTAACCATGGCTTAGTAGAAGTGGCTTAACACATACACTAATGTCCACAAGGACACCTGTCCCAGTGGTTATAGATGTTGGCTTGTTCCAGTGACTTAGCCCAAAGAATTGTGAGTTCAATACCAGGCTACAGCAGTGGTAAGTTAAGTTAGAGGGAGATAAATACATGGCTAGTAGAAGTGGCTTCACACATACACTAATGTCCACAAGGACACCTGTCCCAGTGGTTATAGATGTTGGCTTGTTCCAGTGACTTAGCCCAAAGAATTGTGAGTTCAATACCAGGCTACAGCAGTGGTAAGTTAAGTTAGAGGGAGATAAATACATGGCTAGTAGAAGTGGCTTCACACATACACTAATGTCCACAAGGACACCTGTCCCAGTGGTTATAGATGTTGGCTTGTTCCAGTGACTTAGCCCAAAGAATTGTGAGTTCAATACCAGGCTACAGCAGTGGTAAGTTAAGTTAGAGGGAGATAAATACATGGCTAGTAGAAGTGGCTTCACACATACACTAATGTCCACAAGGACACCTGTCCCAGTGGTTATAGATGTTGGCTTGTTCCAGTGACTTAGCCCAAAGAATTGTGAGTTCAATACCAGGCTACAGCAGTGGTAAGTTAAGTTAGAGGGAGATAAATACATGGCTAGTAGAAGTGGCTTCACACATAGAATGAGAATGATATACCTCAGTAATCATAATAAAGAGTTTGGTTCAAAATTCCTAGCACCTGAAGAAAGCCAGAGTGCACAATGGCCGAAACATTGTAAACATGGCAATAAAGATGCAGACAATAGTGTAAGCTCAGATTAGTTTGTCACTGTGATGCATAGTAAGTTTTATCAGACACATTAGCAGTTTTTGCACATCTAACCATTATAGTTTTTAGGGATTTTTTTAAATACTTTTGTCAACAAAGCAACAGATTGATGAAAAAAATAAATATTTTAGTAAATGTGTGTTAATATTTAATTATTAACAAATTAACAAACTAATCCTAATTATTACATGATTAAATATTTCAAACCTATTGAAAATAATCCTGCATCTTATCTCTGGAATTTTGTAGAGACCCTTTAAAAATGTCCCATATCTTTTAAGTGTTAAGAGATTATTCATAAAAGAAGTCTTGGCTAAAACCCTCTTGATGTCAGTAACTGGCAGCTGCTTTTAGTAGACAAGACAATTTAAGTTGATCTCTATTCTTTCTTACTGCTTTATACCTTTTATTCTCTGATGACTGTCTTTTCAAGCATGTAATGAGATAAAGGAAACCAGTGCAATGATCTTTTTTCATGCAGTTCTCTGGTTATGATTTTTCTTGTCTGTCTAGCCTTATCCTAGATTAATACTTTTCATTATTCTCTCAATTCATTGACTGATATCATTTATTAAAGGTCATGCGAATCAAGAAAGGTCACTTTCATGACAGTTATTGAAATAATATGCCTATTTAATTAAGAAGTCTTTGACATCCAATCATAAGAATTTGTACTCAGTAAAAGACAAGAAAAAATTAAAGTATTATTCTATATTGGTTTACTCATCTTGGGTGTTATTATATTTTAGTTAATTGGTACATTGACTAAAGGCACAACTTTCTTCAGGTAACATTATATTTGATAACTTTCCAGTAATTTTGAGCCAAACTCTTCATCCAACCACTGGGGCTAGATTACTCCCATTCCACTGTCCATAGCAAAGAAAATCTCATATCAGTAAATTAATCATTATATATTGTGATGTCACTGGTCTCATCCATTTAACATGAGTAGGTTTTTTTTACTACCTAACCCTGATATTGAACTCATGATCATCATGTAACTTGATTCACTTATTCACTAAACCATATATTTCTTTGGAGGATTTGGTAGTAGAAACTTGTAACCTTGTATCTGATATATATATGTAATATTTTTCTCTACATCTGGTGTAATAGGTGATGAAAATTTTTATCTTAGATATAATGTTCTTATGGGCTGAATAAAGTTTTTCAGTTATACTCGTAAAGAAAGATTGTGGCTACAATTTCTTTTTATTCTGATAAAAACAACTAAGATGAGAATATTAGTCTGAGTAAATAAGTGTATACTAATAATAATTCCTCATTTAAAAAAAGTATTATTTTAAAAGTTGTATTCAATATATATAAAAATGAATATGTCTGTCTGTCTGTGTATTTGCGTGTTTCCATTCTAACACACCCTACTCTCTCGAAAACCCTTGGTCTGATGTCAACCAAAATTGAGTCACTTGTCAATCATGACATGAACATTTGATGTATACAAAAATGTTTTGAATCAATTTACAGGGTACGAAAAGAAATCACCAAAACACTTAGAATTTACAAACTCTTCTCCTCCAAGATGCCTTAAGCAAATTCAACCAAAACTGAGTAACTTGTGGATCAAGGTTCACACTTTTGATGTACATAAAAACTTTTCAAATCAATGTGCAAAGTTAGTCAAAAATCATTGACAAACATAATTTTGTGTGGTCTTTTGTGCACTTTTATGCATTTCTCCAAGATACTCTGCTCAAACACAACCAAAATCAAGTCACTGGTAGATCAAGGTGTAATACCTTGTTATGTGAACAAAACTTCCAGTTGATACACAGGGTGCAGGAAAACTAATGGAAAATGTTGCTTCTTGCAATCATTTATTTCTTCAAAACACTTAGTTGTATTCCAACAAAAATCAGGTCTTTTTGTAACTTCTACCTTTTCATATGCCATAACAATTTCACATTTTCTATAAGGTGCTAATCCCACCAATGTCACAACATCATTGCATCACATTACAGGCTTCCCATTTTTCCAATTATACATACAGCATTCCCGTTTATTAGCAAAAGTGGCTAAATATAAAAGCTGTTTTACAAATACAACCAAAACCAACACTTACTTTGCATTTTTTTAACTTACACATCACAGCAACCTCTGGAGCTTTTTGAATAAGCACTTGACCTTACCATTTCAATATAACCTAAAAAAATCCCCAAGCAATGCTAGGTTATACAGCTAGTTATTTATAAAAGCAAATAAAGACATTAACAATTTATAATCACATCCCTTTTTTGTTTGTTTTTTGACTATCAGCTGGAATATCTTGAGATGATTTTCATCTGAAAAATAAAGGTAAAATGATTTATATCTAATTAAGCATAAAAAGATTGCAGCATATTGCCACTCTTTACAAGTTTATTTAAATTTCATCAGTTATCTTTAATTACACTGAAGTAATGTTTTGAAAGTAAAAATACAAAACATCTGTGTTTAAATATTTTTTGAAAACAGAAAAATGAAATTTTTTTTTATTTTCTAAAAAATGTGTATAAATTCACTTTTTCTGGTTTTTTAATATTTAAAAGTAAGTTGGTTGACTGCTAGGTCAAGGGCAACTCGAAGACTCCTTTTTCTTTTGCTGCTACCTTGAAATATGGGTGGGCATGATTCCTATCCCTAAATTTCTCCACTTACCCTTGATCCTTCTCTTTGTTGCTGAATGTACAGCAGAGAGGCATCAAGTATCATTTTTAAAGTCTTCACCTGGGGAACAAACACACAACCTCCCACAACATAGGCAAGCACTCTACCATTGCACTAGTAAAAAGTAAAGTTGATCTATAAAGTCTTTCCCACTCTAATCAAAGGCAGATAAATATAAAAATTAAAGCTGAGAAGGCTTTTCAAATAATGACTAACATTGTACTATTAACATAAATATGGAAATCTGAGCAAGTTTTTTTCTTCTGTTTTTTAATTAATCATTTCACCCCAAGTAAGGCAATAAAGTCATCAAAGTGCAAGAGTTTACTGAGTGTTAAACAATATGAAAAAAAACTCTACTGATGAGAAAGAACAATGAAAGAACAGGAATTAAGAAGACAAAAGATAACAACTGACATTGCATTCAAAGTTTTGAAGTTCAAAGTTGTCTGGGAAGCAAGAAGCTGGGAGCCAATTCTAAATGTGTGAAAGGAGAGAGAAAAAACTGTTTGTATAGAACTTATGGTTACAACTAGCCATTTCAAATGTAAAATGATGAGACTTTGCTGCTAATCTTGTACCATGAAAATATTGATAGAAAATGCACAGGAAAGTTATGTTATGGCAGTGAAGCTGAGATGCCACGTTAGAACAAATAGACTTGCAAATTCTTTTTCAAAGTTTTTCCAAGATGTGGCAGCAATATTCAAAACCATAAAATATTAGGCTTTGTAATCTGAATATTTCGTCAACATTGTTAATATTGATGCTTTTAGGATTTCCTGGGTTCAGTTATATTATTTCCAAAATCCTAAATAAAAGATTTTTAAATACATTTATTAAATTTCAGGTGTTAATAAAATAAAAATATTTCTAAAAATCTTTTTAATAATGCAATTCATAGATATATAAACATCAAAATGGAAGTAAATTTAAGAAACATTTAGTTTCTTTTGACCACAACAAAGACAATACAACTGACAAAGCCAAGTACAGATAGTAGTAAGAAATATATAAGATATCAAATAAGTTAATATAAAGCTATAGAGAGATGGTTAATATTTATTTGATTTGGCCTTGCATCATACATAACTGAACTCCCTACAGCTTACAAGTTTTATGCAGAATTATCATCATCAGAATTATCAGAAGGTGTTCATCAGAAGGTTGATTCTTGGCAGGTTGGAATGTGTGGAATAGTGTAAGAATAAAATATACATTTTTCATGATAAAATAGTAATTTATTAAAAGGAAAGAATAGCAAGAATTCATAGAAATGTTCAATGAGAAAGTTAAAGGTATCAAGATTTGTAGAAAATGTTCATTGTACTAATTGTTGAAAGAGTATATGCATACGTACACATGTATGTATTTGTTTGGTAGGAATGTCTTTGGATGGGGAAGAAGAAGTAAAAGGAATCAGCACACAAGAGGGAAAGAGAAAGAGGACAAATGTCCAAGTTGATTTGAAGCTTTTCTTGTTACATTTTAGCTGTCTCTCTCTCTCTCTGAGTCTGTCTTAACTGACGTTGATTGAAGTCATTTTATTGTAATCTAGATTTTCTGCACTAACTCGCAAAATCCTTTTTGGTTTTGCAAGTTGCTTCCATTGGTCAAAAAAACAGTTTAATGCCGACTTGCGAAATCCAGTTTTGACTTTTTCTTTAAGCACTTAGTCAATCCTTTTTCTATTTGGGAAAAACCAGGATTTCACACTTCATTGTGAATTTTTGTAAAAGTGAAGAAGAAAGTTGATTTTAATTCATAATTTCTTATCCCACTACAAATATATTAAATAAAACAAATTTTATTCTTTATTTCTAAATAATTCTACATACTAATTGCCTTAAAATGACAATCTGAAAAACAGAAACAGAGTAAAATAAATGTGAGACAAACACATTTGACAGAAAATATAATTTTTATTTGATATTAAAATTTAGATATGGTAGTTGACAAAGCAAAAACAATTGTTTGAATTAGTTCTAAAAAGAAAGGTAAATTTGAATGAGTTTTGACTAGGATGACTTTGCATAATTTGCAATTTCTGAAGTTATTTCCAGTAAGTTCTTCTTTTGCATCCCATTTCACAGTTTTAAATTAACTCAACACTCCTAATTTTAATTTCAATAACTCTTTTCTATATCACCTATAAGAGAATATATATGATAGTATTGTCTGCTTTTGAAGCTGGCTTTCACTTTCTAATAAGGAATAAGAATATCACTTGGATAATCTTCTAAAATATCTTGCATTCAGTCAATTTGTACAGGGTTCTATTATGAAATGATCATCAGCTATAAATACCTGCAATAATGCTGTATCAGAAAAATTAAAATATAACTATTTTTCTCATAGTATCCAAAAAGTCAAAACAAAATGAATTTATGTATTTTCAAGGGAATATCTTGCCAAAAATAACTTTCTACAAGATTAAAATTAGGTTCTGATCCAAAAATGCTTTTCAAGGTTAATAAAAGATTTGCCTGAAACCATTTATAATAGTGTTAGCATTCTAATGCTGAACTGTTATGTACTATCAATCATCCCATATCACAATGAATTCTGAACAATATCTCTACAGAAGAAGAGTTTTAAGGCAACAGAGATGTGGCTCTACAGAAAGATGCTGAGAATATCATGGGTGGTGCATGTAAGAAATGACAAAGTGTTACAGAAAATGCAAACAAAAAGAACACTCATACTTAGAATCAGAAACTAATAGTTGAAATTTCTAAGAAGTATAAGAAGGAAAGAGGGTTTGGAGAACTTAATACGTACTAAGTATAGTGAAAGCAAGATGGGCAAAGGAACATTGAGTTTGTTTAAATGGATGGCAGAACAGGGACTGGGAGTGATTGCAAGGAGACAAACATTAATTAGAGCTATGAAGGATGGAATATTGTGGAGGGCCATAATCAACTATACTCTGAAGAGACATGATGCATAGAAGAAGAGAAAGAAGCTCCATGCATTGAAAATGGAGATGTGAAGAAAATGCATAATTATAGTTTTTAGCAAAAGACTTCTGTAGTTTTAAGATGGTCTTGCCGAAAAGTTTTCAAATTTCTCCAATTTCACCTAGTCTTATATTGACTCAACAATTCTAATTTCAGTGCCAACATTTTGGAATCTGAGCCAGACTGAAACCATAACAATGATGCCAATAACATTTAGATAAAATTCATCTCTGTTCTACTCCTTTTGATTTTTTTTATTGACCAATATTTAGATACAACTATTAGAATATATAAAGGTAGACAGTCATGAATTGGTAGATTTATATTGCAGCCTTTTCTATGACTCTTACAAAAATCAGCATTGAAATTGTTTCAAGAATTCCATTTTATAATGTCTGATAGACCTGTTCATTGACATCTATTCTTGTATCCAATGAATCAGAATCAAATATGAATTAATATCTTACAGAATGGTAAAATAAGGAATAAATAGAAAATGTTTATATATTTAATATGTTTCAATTTTATCTAACATTCATCAGAATTTTGTGAAATGAGTTGCATAAGAAAAAGTTCTGGTACTTTGAGTTCTGGACAGGTGGACCTCATATATTTTGGTCTTATGTTATTAGTGTGTGTGTGTGTGTGTGTGTGTGTGTGTGTGTGTGTGTGTGTGTGTAGATTCTAGTGGGTATTTTTGCATCTTTCTAGAAATGATTTTTGTGTTTAACTCCAGAAGAGTTTGAGGATGTTTGTGTATGTATTATATTTCTAGTTGGTTGTGTTGACATGCATGTTGATTGCAACATACATGCCAACACAATGTTTGGTGTATGAATAATTTAGTGTAACTAAGCAGTAATTGTTTTTTAAACATATCCCAAAAAACAGTATGGACATTCTATGTCTATTGAATGTAACCATCATTTTTCTGAATGGCAAATAATCTTCCACAAACCTCACTGTTGGAGATGTACAAAATATCCCAAAATAAGTCATGCCCAAGTTTTCAACTTACATGGGTCATCATCAGGGATATGATACACATTAGCATGTAGCTGAAAAGAAAATACTTATTGTGTTTGGATTTATCCAATTTAATTAAAAATAAATATAACATCACTTAAAATGATCCACTTAAAATGCCTTATTTTCTTCATCTTATTTCACTTCTACACACCCCTCATCTAAATTAAAAATTTGGAAATGACCTTAATTTGAGATATTCTGTACATCTCTAGCAGTCAGGTTTGTAGAAGGTTCTGTGCAGCTTATAAAAAATGGTTAAATTTAATAAACACAGAATGTCAATACTTTGCAATATAAATAATCTAAATAACAATGTAAACATAAAAATATATAATGAAGCATTTACACACACACAATTTATTATTATATACTTGTATGCTATATTTATATGCCATTTAATAAAATATAGCAAGATAGAAATATACAAATATTAAATACATGTATAAGTGCTGGATAACAGTCAGTCAATAACAAATACAAGAGAAAAGGAGAATATAGCTTGAAGCTATCAGTCATTTACATGTTGTTTATGAAGTAAAAGATTATTAGGTGTATTGGAAAAATATTTCTCACAAGGATGTGTACAGGTTTTATTATCTTAAAACAATGAGAATGTAAATTTTGTTAGATGTGTAAATGACTTAAGGATTCATATGGGTAGTAGATGTTTGCAACCATCATATTTTTATGTATAAATACTGAAATATATAGCCATTTTTATATAGGTATCTTTGAAAAATATGTGTATTTGTCCTCTGTATGTTCATGAATTTAAACAAGTATATATATTTTTATTACTCTGTATATGAGTTCATTTTTAACATATTTATTAACAAAAAATATGTGTGTTAGCCTATGTTTGTTTGTGAAAGAGACAGCGATAAATAGAGATAGAGAGCAAGAGGAAAAGTCGAGAAAGAAATTTAGTAATAAGAAGAGATACTAAAACTATTCTACTAAATAAGAAATAGGTAAGATAAAGAAATATTAATTTTAAATTTGTTCTTTCTTAAAGACATTATTAAATGACGGAATCTAATCAGAAATAGAGGTGTATATATTAGGTTTTGTAAAAAGAAAGAATTTTGGAGATAATAGATTCAATGGAAAAAATAATAAATACTTGTCTGTGAACAAAAAATAAGATGCATCCTGATTTTTTTTTGGCATAATATTCAAACAGCTTCTGATTTTCGGCAGATAAAAATATGGTTAATTTGGAAATAAAAATAATGCATCTTCTTTGATAAGATGAAACAAAATGCCACTGATAAGAATGGATTATAATAAACAGCAATAAATGCTAACCATGTGGAATATGGTAAAAAAGAAATTAATTGTTGCTTTTAAGATAAAATTATCGGTATAGAAGAAAGAAACATAAATAAAATAATTTGTCTATACTTCGGAGATGAGGTAATATTTACAATCATGACCAAAACATTGTGAATATGACAAAAAAGATGAGGATCACAGTTCTTTATGCTTTTATTCATCAAAAGAAAGTATGTAAATAGTATAAAGAAAATAGATCAATAGAATATTGGAATGCAATAACAAACTAGCTTGAAGTATATCTTTTAGTTCCTATTATTGGAAAATAGTAAAAAAGAAGTGTCACATTATTTCTACTCATGGTAGACTGAACACGTTTTCTTTTTTTTTTAAGAATTTCAGTCACTGTGTATTTTCAAGAGCAGTATAGGCTGCTGGGGGATGATATTTTTATTGAATTATTGTGTGTAGATAGATTACCAACCAAGGCTAAGGAGCTTTAGTCTGTCCATTAGTTGTGGACATGTGACAAGCACAACCATCAATGGCTTTCAAACAGTTCCATCTCCTCAATTTCTTTAACAGGGTTTGGGTCAAATTGTGATATGGTTTTCATGCATGTCCATATGATGCCATATGCTATGTTTATCTCTTCAGGGTGATATAATATAAAGAAATCACCTCCTTGTCTAACTAACCAGAGTGATATTTGATCTCATAGTCCCAATGATAAAGAACCATTTAGCTACATGGTTACAATGAAATGAGTCAACTGATAAAAACTGTCGTGAGACAAGAAATCAGAATGAATAATAACAGTGATAAAAATAGTTTCATAAAGCTAAAGCCATAATTCTATTAAAATTGAAAAGAAATTAATTTATTTGAACTTCTTCAATCAAGAGATAATTGACTAATATTTTGAATGAGAAGCTTTCTTTTCAGTGCTTATATGAATTACAAAACATGAAATCTAAATATCATAATTATATACTTTCAGTTGTGTATAGAAATGTTTGTTTTTTTTAATGAAAATTCAAATTTTACTCTTTTTTTTTCTTTTGAAATATTGAACCCTTTCCTGTTTTAGTTTAGTATGTGTACAAATAGGTGTTCTGTGCCATTATATCATAATTACAACCCATGGTCAGTTTTTTTTATGAATATTTTTAAATTTGTTTATTACAACCAGCTATATTCTTTAGTTTCACTCACCCTCTCTGTAATTTGAACCCACCATGCCATGTAGACAAAGATGAATGATCCTTATTTCATTTGTATTTGATTAGTAAAATGTAAGTTCCAGTCAGACAGCTTATTCCCAAGAACTGCCGCTTTGTGGAACAAACTCTGCAAGATGTTTTCCTGATCACTATAATCTTGATCTCTTCAAAGATTAACTGCTATCATTCCTACATAATCTCATGAACTGAAGTTCTAGCCTATTCTTATGCTCATACAACACATACACAGTAACCCACTGTCTTGGGTGGGTCTTGGTCTTCTATTGGGTGAACATTAGTATAAAATTTCACTGATTAGAAAGGTTATCTTAACTTCATAAGCAGTAAAAGAGATCATTTGTAAATGAAAAGTAACAGACCAACATTTTTTATAAGATTCACAAATATAGCATTGTGTCCAAAAAATAACTGAAACAGTTGCTGGCAAATTAAATAAAGGCTTAGACTCATCTCTTGCTGAATAGCGGAGACTGATATTTGTTTATTGATGTACTGAGACAAGGAACTTGTTTAGATCTCATTAAGACCAATTTACTTTCATTCATCAAAAGAAAGTAACTGACCTATTCTTCTGAATAAAAATAGAAAAGCCTCATTGACTCATCCAATATTTATGATTAAACTCTTCTCAATTTCATATAATGAAAGTTTCTCTGAAGCCAATATTTTTGTAATCAAGACATTGCTTCTCAAAAGAAAGACTATGACAAAATTGCAATGGCTGATATTTACATCACCGTAATCTTTTAGATATTCCATCACACACTATTTGAAATATTCTGGTTCTATTCTATTAACTTATGTATTTTTTATTTGGATTATGTCAAGCAATCTATTCTCAGTTACATAGTCTCACTTACAATTCTTATATAATGAATATAATTACAAAATTATTATTTATAATTTATGTCTTATAAGTTGTATGTGAGCAATTCTTGGTAAGGAAGAGTTGATTTCAGTTTCAATTATTAAATATTTTCAAGTTTTTTATTCTGTAAACTATACACTGCAAATTTAATAAAGTTTTTTATGCTTCAAGTACAAATCTATTGGCATTGGCATTGTACAGTTTAGCAATATTAAATAAAATGTTGTAGAAAAATGTTTAATGTAAAATGAGATATTGCTTTATCAACTTGTTTATTGTCTAATACTTTTAATAATAACCTGAAAGTATATTAGAACAATGAAAGATATCATTCAGAAACTAATCAAAGTATCAAAGAAAGGAAGAGGTCATAAGAAACAAATAAGCATGCTAAAATATTATGTAATATCTAAACTTTTATAAAAGTCAGTGTATGCCTTCCCAAATGAAAAAATGACTTTAGGTGTTATAGATATGGTTCTGTCAATGAATACTACAAATAAAGTGGGCAGAGTATATGAGCAATAAAGAAGTTGTCAGTCGAATAGGAACCATAATGAAACAACTGCTAACAGAGACAACTGAAACTTCTGGGACAGAAGAAAGAAAACTTGTAGAATTTGACACTCACAGGACAAAATGAAGGAAAGAGTGACAGAGGGAAACCTTTGCTTGAATGGATGACAAAAGAGGAATGATAAAGAGACAAAAGCTTCTTTTATCAACAAAAAACAGGAAACAGTGGAGAACAATGGTAACCTATATCCTGACAGAACATGGTGCATAAAAGAAGAATCTGTCCTTTTTCAGTAATTTGTCTGCAATATTCTTGTTTCATTCTTTTAATTAGAATTTAATGAACATATTGTTCTCATATGTGAGTTTTAACTTTTATTTACTGTTTAAATATTGCCTTTGAATCATTCAAAATAATATCAATAAATGTCTGACCATTATCAACACAAATCCTTTATATTTAATACACTTATAGAGCTTTATGATACAAATTGAATGTTACCTATTTTACATCTCTAAATCAAAGGGTTTCTGAGATATAACCCTTTGACTCTTGCCAAAAGTGTGGATATTTCAGTTTCTTTTTTGCCCACAAAGCCAAATTATATACCATTTTAAAGTATTCTTGTTTAATGGTCAAATAAGATAATATGACCAGGAGTTTAAGCTTTGAACCATAATTTCCCCAAAACCATATCTTATCTTTATTCTAAAATACCTGAAAATACTGAAGGTAGTGAAACCGCTGTAGTGGAAAGATTAGTTTTTCTACAAAATTTAATTTTCAAATAATAAGTTTTAAATTGTTATGTATTGTTCGTATTGAGCACTTTTTATGTATTTCTACTTAAAAGGTCTTAAACTAGAATGACAGGCACCACTTTGGATGCAAATGATTAGGCATAATTTTTGTAGGAGCCTATCATTTGAATCTCAGGTATTTAGTTTGCTTTGGTCTTGATTGTTGAATTAAATATGGAAAGATCAAAAGTGCTTTCAGTAAGAAAGCATTAGATAAATATGAATCTGGGAAAGAATTTTAAAAATCTCCAAGCAATTAGAATAAGCTATTCCTTTTCCTGGAAAATGATTTACAAGTGGAAGGCATTTAAAACAACTGTCAACATGCCCAGATCAGACTGTCCTTACAAGTTCAACCCAAGAGTAGGTCATGAGATTCTTGTGCTTTCAAAAATCCTAAAATGTCAATATGGGACCTGCAGGTAGCTTTTGAGACAGTAAAATTGCATGCATCAGCTATTAAAAAGCGACTGCAAAAATTTGATTTGTATAGGAGATGTACAATAAACTCTTGCTTTCAAAAAAAATATCAATGACAGAGAACATCAAAAGAAGAACCAGAACT
Source organism: Ascarosepion bandense (assembly GCA_037127315.1). Lineage (NCBI taxonomy): Eukaryota > Metazoa > Mollusca > Cephalopoda > Sepiida > Sepiidae > Ascarosepion > Ascarosepion bandense. The sequence continues at coordinate 1,636,535 of JBBBDQ010000874.1, forward strand.
TCCGGAACAAAGTATTGTGAATACATAAATTCAAAACACAATAATTTTGGCAAGTTTGGTGCAAATTAAAAGCAGCATTTGAACATGAAAGCCTCATATTGTGAAATGTATGGATGGAAATGTTATGATTTAGTGCTATTTTGCTGTAGCAAGGCTTCTTCAGCTAACCATCATTGAATCCACCATGAATTGCAGTAACATGTTTATTCCTTTCTTCCATTGCATCACTTATATTGTTTGAAAGATCAAGTATTGATATATCCATATTTCTTGGGACGTCCTAACTTTTTCATATGACTGTGTGTGCACACATCTATATTGAGAGAGGGGAGAAAAGAATGAATTAGAAATTAATAAGTGGATCACAGATGGCTTTGAAAGGGTTGAATGTCAGCAGATGGCACTGATAAAACTGATACCAATCAGCATTAATTTGCCGTAATTTCCCAAGGGAAAAAGAATCTATATCAAAATCTTTATGAATATATGGACAGAATCAGTTACAAGTTTACTTATTTAGTGTTTGGGGCTCATTTCCTAGCAGTTAGTACTAATGGCACATACCCTGAATCCATTATGACAATTTGTAATGTAAATTTATTAAATCTAAGCACTTCAAACACTTTGATATATGGATCACTTATAACAAATTTAGTATAAGAGATAAGGAAATTGGACACAGGAGATGTTGTTCAAGGGGTACTTTTCCAACACTGTAGGATCCTTCTTGTAGTCAGTTAAGTGCTATACATGAAACATGCTTGGGCAATCATGTCTCTTTTGAGTCATGACTGATTGGGTAGAAGAGTTTCTCACAGTAGGTCACCATTACCTTCTATGGTAGACTGGTTGTCAGTCAAGGCTAGAGAACCCAATCTGTCCTGCTATTTAACCCATAGATGGAGAGAGAAGAGATGAATTAATACTTTTTTCAAAAATATTTGCACAGAAGTGAATTCAAGGAATTCAACTGGAATTCAAACTTGGCTCTCCAATTTCTTGTTCCGAGCTGATATCCACAACGTACATCCCACAAAGGATCCTGCAAAGCCAAAATATTAATCTGAAAATGAAAGTTAAGTTCTTTAATACCTGATGAGATTTGAACTCTCATGTCATCCAACTCATTTAGAAATGTCTAAACTATTATCTATATACAACCACTTTCTTAGATCAACGATTAAAAATGGCTTCCAGTGAATGTATCATTTAGAAGAAGACAATCTTTTATAAGACACTACAGATTGGTACAACAAAATCACAAATAGCTTTGAGAACAAACAGTTCATCACTTGAACACTTACAACAGTAAGAACAGTAAAATGGGTAGCACATGTAAATAGAAGAGAAAATAATGGCATAACTTTTTACACCAACCTAAACCAAATCTTTGGAAGGAAACTCCTATCAATATGAGAAAGAGCAATAATAGTGAACTTGGAAAGTTCCATTTTCCTGAAGAACCATTTAAAGATTTTCAACTGATATTAACGATATCTGTTTGGTTAGTGAATACTTCCAGTATGGAAATGCCTATTTTTACAATTACCATATGTGATTTTTAATGAAGTCACAAAAATTATTAGACTTAGCTTAATGCTAAGAATATATTTTTATAAGATTCCAAGTTGAATTCTGATTAGATTCTTCAGAACTTGAAGCTTTACTAGAGTTGGTTAAAAAAAGTCAATAGTTCTATGCCAATGCTCACACATCAGCATTTGATAACTTAGCTGAGATGAAATCTAGAAAAAGTAAATAAAGAAATAAACTTTAATTCTTACAACATAATGAACTAGCAAATTATTTTTATTTTAATCATTTCACCTCATTCAAGGCAATAAAACCACTAAGGTACAAGAGGTTATTCTGTGTGAGGGAATATGAGAAAAAAAATAAGAAGAAAGAACAAAAAATAAAAATTAAGATGGCAGAAGATTGACATTGCCTTTAAATTTTTGAAGCTTGAGAAATGTCAGGGAAGAAACTGTTAGCATAGAACTTACAGTTATATTTAGTCATTTTAACTGTAAAATAGCACTTAAATTCATGAAGTCTATGTACCATAGTGAAAAGTTCATCAGAAAAAGAGCACTGGAAAATTTTGTGCATATGTTATAAATTAAAATGAAAGAACTTGGACAATTTTTTAATCATTTCACCCCATGCACTAAGAACCAAGGAGTTACTGAATGTAAAAGAATAAAAAAAGAAAAACATTAAGAATTAATCTAGAAGATAGTAGATAACAATTAATATTGCATTTGTACCAACTCTTGCAGTTTGATATCATTCGTCTTTTAAAAGTCCCCAGACATCCAAGCTCTCTGCAAAACCAATCTTAACTCTGCAATTCCCCTCCTTTAATTTCTCAATTCCTAGTTACCTTCCTCTCTTTAGGAAGGACTCTAATGTCCCCATGCATGGCCTGGGAGTTTATGTCCATGAACATCTCCCACTGGCTAGTGAGTTCTATCTTGAATCTCCAGACCATTCTTACATGTGTCTCTATCTCTCACTACTAAAGTCAGTCAGTTATCTCTTGTTTCTCTACCACTCCCCTTCCTCACATGAATGTTGCATGTTAGAATTTTTGACAATATAGGCATGGTCATTTCCTTATATCTGCTTGTAAATATATTTGTGTTTGGTAACTTTAATGCCCATTATACCAAGTGGCTTAAATACTGTCACTGATCGTGCTGGCAACCAAACATTCTCAATCATGCAAGTGGGGGACTTCCCCATGTATTTCTCTAATAACCCTGAGGTACAGGCTTCTTTTCTAGATCTCTTTTTTACTTCTATCCCTGATTCATGTGATGTTATACAGCTCTGTTCTCTTGGCAATTCTGATCATGTATCTGTAAACATCTCTTTCCACTCCCCCACCAACCAAAAATCTCTTATCCTCAAAATAATTTTTTCTTATCAATGAGCAGATTGGAACTCATTCCATGATTTCTTTTGTGACATCCCTTGGAACAATTCTTTTCTCTCCCTGTACAAAAATGCACTTTTCCTCCTGAAAAAAGGCATTGATGCTTTCATTCCAGCAAAGAAAATTCCAAGTTAAATCTCTTTTGTCTCCTTGGTTCACACCTGCATGCTTGGTCGCACTTAACCATAGGAATCACTTCTTTTGGCCATAGTGGAGTGACACGTCTGATTGAAACAGATGTGTCTTTGTCTCTGCTTGTAATGAATACAAGCATATCCTAAATGAAACAAGGTCATTGCTTGCTGATAGAATGAAACAATGTATAGCACCTCACAAGTTTGGTTCTATTATTGGAAGTTATGAAGAGAGTTCAAACCTTCAATTCAAAGTTCTCACATCTACAGAAGACAAGGTTGAAAGCTTTGTTTGCAAATTCTGTTCCAACTCAACACTTGACTTGACTGGAGTACCCACACCCAATATCTCACCTAGAACAGAGCATCTACTGAGTGATATGTGCATAACTTTATCTCTGGTCTCAGACATTATTTTTAAATCAGAATCCCATAAGGCAAGCAGAGGTCATGGAATCCCAGCCATTGTCTTGAACTGGCTTTAATCCTCTCCAAACTCTACAACTATTGCCTCCCTGCTTCTTGCTTTTCATCTTGTTGGACGTCCTCATCTGTAGTTTCTGTTTTTAAGAACTATGATGAAACTGATAACCCATCAAACTATCACCCTATTAGCTTCATACTGCTTTTTGGCAAAATATTCATCAGAATTCAGACAATGAATTTCGTTACATAGCTCTCAAACTGATGGTTCAGTGGAGTTTGCATTTGATAGCACATGGCTTCTTAGGCAGAGCTATGAAAAATGATCTGCTTAGGTCATCTAGTATTACACCACTCTTGTAGATTACATTTATTATTTCTGTAGTTTTCTCTATGCCAAAATCTTCTAAGGCTGTATGAATTCATAATACAATTGGTATTAACAAACCAGTGCTGGTAAAATTATCAAGATATACATATATTTATACAGTCAATATATCATGTGGTTTTTCAGCTTATAATATTTAACTTAACTTTTACTTTTTCAGCTTAATAATTTGTTTTGGGAATGTCATGCTTTGTTATGCAAGCAAGCTAAGTACAACATGAAATTTTATTTATAAATAAAAAATATAAGCCAAAGAAACCTATTTATGAATAAAAATATAGGTTAAAGAGATATGTACTTGATTAACATAATATCCCATATACTTGATTAAGTTATTATTTTAGTGTGGGCTCCTTGACATTTTATAACTGTCATCAGTCTTTCATTTTACTGATTTTATTAACCTTTCTATTTTGTTTTAATTTGAACATATTTGTCTATATTTCTGATATGAGGTATTGTAAATGTTTACATTGTTCAGACTGTTGTCCTTATCCTTGTTGCAAAATTCACAACATTTCAGTTGTTATACGCTTTGAACTTCTTCAAGTGACTGGAATTTTGAACCAAACTCTTTATTTCATTGACAAGAGTAGGTAGTTCTTGTTCCATGATTTATGCTACTTCCAGATGTCTCGGTTAACTTCATTTAACTCAACTCTCTAAGTTTTTGTTCACCACTGTTTTACCATGACTCAGTGGATAAAGGCATTGGTTGAACCCAGTGACTTGATCCTTGTGAGTTCAATACCTGGCTACAACAGAGGCATGACTCATGGAATGAGAACAATCTACCGCAGTGAACAAAAAAAGGGTTCAGTTCAAAATTACAATCACCTGAAGAAGGTCAGTAGATACAATGGCCAAAATCTCATTAATATGGCAACAAAGATGAGGATAACAGTTTGAACAATGTAAATAATGTAAACATTATTGCAGCAGTTTTTATTGCTTCCCAGAGGGCTCCTTTATTTCAATATTGTTTTACTTTTTTATACCCATCTCACTTAATGATGACCAGCAACTAATGATGGACCAGAAATTTCCATTGAGCTGATATTTGGACAAATTAGTCAGTATTGTTACCGATATAGATAGCCGCACACACACCTACACACATATATTGAGAATGGTCTCTGCATGGTAACAAGGAGATGATCCCGCGGGAGACTAGAGTAAGGTTTGGAATAGCAGGTCAAGGTTGGTTGACCCAGATATCCTTAGTAAGAAATGTCTAGACAGGAAATAAGCTAGACATGAAAGTCAGTTGTGAGCTGTGAAGCAGCAGGAGTAGAATTGGCGCCAAAAACAAATCATGTGGAAAGCAAAAGTTTGAAGTCAGTTGCAAGTCAAATCTCAACAGAACAAGTCATATTTACTGAGCATTAATAAATGATGAATGAAAGGAAACTGCATTTGAGATAATAGCATAATTTAACCAATTCATCTTAAGCAACTCTGGATAAGAAAAAAACGAACTTATAAATTCTTATTCATTAAAACAAGGAAAAGAAAGCAGAGTCAAGCCATTTATCGAGAAAGAAAGAAATATAACAACAAAGATAATAGAAGGTTTGTATGCCAGTTTATATTTGTTGAAAGAAGAAAAAGAAAGTGGATCTGAGCTGTTTATTGAGAAAGAAAGACATTTTGTGATGAAGATGAAAGAAGCTGTAATATTATTTGTATGCTGACTCCTACTTGTTGAAGGAAGAAGAAAGCGAGGCCAAATCATTTTATCAAGGAAGAAAGAAAGATAGCAATGAAGATAAGAAGAAAAGCTGTAATATAATTCATACGCTGATTCTGGTTTATTCAAAGAAGAAAAAGAAAGTGAGCTGAGTAGTTTATCAAGAAAAGCAAAGAAAAGGAAAGAAAAGGAAAGAAAGAGAGGTAGCGACGCAGAAAAGTTAACATATAAATGAAGATATTTTGAAGACAAAGAACAAGGCAGAATTGTTTGAATACAGAAAATATGATGCTGGTTGAAGAAAAGAATAGAGAAATGTGCAAACATTTCAGAATATTTGTATGCTGAAAATATAATAGTCAACTGAAAGAAACAGAGACAGTCATAATTACATACATTTCAAGTGTATAAAGAACAAAGAGGAGGAGAAAAAAGAAAAGAAAAGACAGTAAAAGAAAGAGAGAAGGAACTGATATAAATATAAGTTATTATGTTCTTAGACCCATGTTAGAACACACATGCATTTCCATGAATATTATGTTACCACATACATCATACCACGTGTTTATAAATAATATGGTTCTCCCCATTTTATCTTGTGTTAATCTCTTGCATTTGTAGTCGCCTGTATTCCTTCATATTTGCTGTTGTGTATTGTAAATGGCTATTTCAACTATGTTGGGTATTCGAATATAATTTTGAGGTTCAGGTCATTGGACATTCTAATTCATAATTAAATATTATTTTTATTTTGATCTGTTATTACTTATTAAGATTTTATATCAAAATCATCTCATGTCGATGTTCATCCTTGAATTACTGGTCATCACCCGTGTTGATATATTGAAGCAGACCTTGGAAGATTGCCATTTGATTAATCGAACAGCAATCTTATTTTATTTCTTTTTATTAATCATTGTCCATTTGTCATGATCTGGGGCAGATAACCCATATCTGTCCATAGATGTGAAAATGCAATATACTCGAATCGACGTGTTATCATTAAGACAGGTATGTGACAGTATTCTGTTAATTTTTATGTCACAGAAACCATTTTATTTATTTATATTCTTTGTCAAGGTGGACAAGAGTCAAATGTGTAGAGTGTGATGGGCATAGGGCTTGCATGGATATACTCTTTAGCTTAAAGATTTTGGTTTTAACAAGTCCCTCTCAAAAAAAAGCAGTTTGTTATAGAACTTGCGATACTTCTGTGCATTTGCTTTGACAGCCATTACTTCACTTTCCAATTCTTTTCTTCTAAGACTTTAGTCACTTGCTCACCAATGGGATGTGACTTTCCTCTGTCTTTTCTACAAATATTCTTACAGCATCTGCTCTGAGGAACTTCTTTCCCTGGTGCCCTGGTGACATGAATTTACTCATGTTACTAGATTGGCATCAAGGCCTCACTCTTTTACTATCAAAATAATCAAATATAACTGCTACTTCTACTCTATCAGTTTATTTTCTTGCACTTCTCACCTGTGGAACTCCCTTCCGTTTATTTGCTACCCTGATAGCTACAATCTCCAAAAGTTTAAATGCAATGTCAAGTGCTGTCTCCTACCTCCCTAAAACCCATCGTTTCTTCCATATCCCGTATACCCTGTTTTTTTTTTATCTGTGTGTCAGCGGTAGCCTTGCCTTGCTCTGGTTGAAACAACTATATATAAAAAAATATACTTCATCACTCAACTTTCACTTTGAGACTTAAAGATTCGGTTTCTTTTATAACTTTAACCAACGTTCTTAATAGTCTGCATATGTTTTCTTTATTTACATTCACACCATCAGTTTCATCAAATTTTTTCTTGCCAGCCAGTTAACTTCTCTTTTTTATTAACCTTCTAAAGTCAATTTTTTCCTCTTCTTATCAATGTGTGCGATTTCTTTTTATTAGAGGTTTCACAATTTCCAACACCATGTTCTCATCACCCAATAACTTTCTACTATTTTCTTTCTCTTGTAATATTTTATCTTTCTTATGACAAATTCCAATCTTGATACTTCTAAAATTAAAAAAAATTCATATAACACTGTTATATATCCTTTTTTTATTAATTTCACTCTAAGCAAAGCAATAATGCCACTAAGACACAAAGGCTTATTAAGAGTGAAAGAGAATGAGAAGAAACCAGAAACCCAATCTTAAACAGGAAACAAGGGATAAACCTCTACTCCTGTTCAATAGATGAAGGAGTTGTAACTGGGTTATTTACAATATGTTGAACAATCTTAAAACTTGCATAATAAAATCTCACATCACCAAATAAGTTATTAATATTTATAATAAAAAAAGCTGAAATTCATTTTGTATTTTTTATATAGAAATGTTCTTTTTAATATATTAACTGAATTAATGCTTGAATGTTTACTTTGCATGTATACAAAATCATGTTAGAATGTCATCAAGCCATTAACAAATTATAAACAACTTTTTCTTTAATTTAAAATTTTAAAAAATTAACAGCAAATGTTTTCTTGAATCATTTAACTCATCTATTTTCAATAAAATCTAGAGCATTAATAATTAAGAAAATATATAATGATCTTTTATTAAAGGTTATGTTGAATGTAAATCATAATTAAAAAATATGTGCTTTTTTGAATGAGGCCATAAAAGCAAAATAAATTGTGATTTTCTCTGTTACAGTTTATTTTTATTATGGTTTTTTATTCAAATCATATAATATTCAAGATAATATTGAACATATGAAAACAGTCTGACTGACACTGTATTTATCTAAGTCTATAAGCAAATATATCATTTTACATTGATCTATGATAAAGAATACGTTGTGAATTCTTAACTCAGCTAAGAATCAAATGTTAAAAGTTTTAGGTTATTTTTTTTTATATCTTTAGGAAATATCATTTGGGAATTATATTCCAGTTGCATAAATCTGAGCCTGATAAACAAAAAGTTAGAACATTATCGGTCCAATCTATGCTAATAAATTGCAGTAAATTGCAAAAATTGCTCAGGGAAGCAAAAAGTGTCCCTGAGATGAAATGATAGTTAAATAGAGATGAATGAGTCTAGCACATTATTGCATTTTATTTGGTTATGTGCATGGTACAGATGATTAAATCAAGTCAGCATATTAACAAAGTTGGACTTTTAGTTAGAAAAAAATGAAACGGAAATGTTTAGGAGAACTCTCATAACACATGATACACTTTATCCAGTGTACCATCAAAGAATGATAATAAGAAAGATATACTTATAAGATAAAATGGATATCCAGAGATTCAGGTAAGAAATAAATACTTTTTTATAGCACTATAAGTATTATTTAATATTTTTGTTTATATATATTCAAAATACATTTAATTTTGCATATTTAATAGATATATTATATTTTATATATATAATATATTCAAAATATATTTAAAATAAACTGTTCTGCCATAACAAAAAAAAAGATTTTAAAAAGTAATTATGAATAAGAAATTATTCAATTTCACTTTAAACAATTACATTGTTCCCCTTTGGCATTCTCTAAACTAATAAAGGAGCCAGAAACACTCACAGCCACCTTTTACTGGGCACACATTCTATTTGACTCCCTGTGCCTTTTTTATAAATCTAAATAATAATCAGCAATATTATTGGTCCCAAGCTGGCATCTTGGTTTCTGTCACTTTTCTACTGCCATAAAGGTGCCTTTTCTGTAAATATTTCCATGGTAATTGTTTGGATGTGACTTTTCACTATGATATTTAAACTTTATGAATTAAGTGCAGTACTAGATTGGCAACAAGGTCTCATCAATTCACAGTTAAATTGGCAAGATGTAATCATTCTATGCTAGCAGTTTCTTTTCTCATGCTTCCCACTTATGGAATTCCCTCTCGTCTCCATGCTTTCCAGCCAACTTTGACATTAAAAAATTTAAATGCAATGTCAACCATTATCTACTGTTTTTTTCATTACTTTTTATCATTCTGGCTCCTTATGTTTCAAATTTTTTATTATTCTTTCACACTCAGTAACCCTGTGGCTCATTGGGACTTTACTGCCTTGCATTGGGGTGAAATAATTTTTTAAAATATTATCTGTGTTTCTTAATTTGAATTTACAACATATACACATAAGTTTACAGTGATCTTTGTTGAAAATGCTTAATTGATAACAAGTTTTTCACTGGTAACTTTTGCACACAATTTATATTTACTGTAAAAAAAAAAATCAGCACCAAATAAAAAAAACGGAATGAAACATTAATTATTCTTAATGTAATTCCTACTTATGTAGTGAGAAAATATTTATTTTGTTTCTACTGAGCTTATATACTTATTAGAAAAAATTTACATCTGTATTAACATTGAAACATACCACATCTATAAAATAAAAGTTTTTCAAATTTTAAGTTTTCACAAAAGCTGCCATGACAGCAATTAAATCATTACAGATTAATTAGAGTGAGAGAAACTTGTAGACAAGGTAGTAATGGAAAGCAAGAAGAAAGGACGTATCATCAATTACAAGAAGACAGAATGTATGGTTGTAAGCAAGGGGGACAGACCAAGATGCTAGAATCAAGCATGTACATAAATTTAGCAATTTGAGAATTGTTATAACAAACAGCATAAAGTAATTATAAATACGTAAAATAGATTTGGACAAGTAAAATTGTCTAGTATAACACATTGACTCAACTTTCCTAGCAATTGATTCAATATTTTCCTTCTAGAAAATATTGGTCCAAGAAGACACAATGAGTCACTCTCCTGGAGGTTAGCATTGGCCATGCTAAGACAATAAAAACCTGTTTTGTTTTGGAGACATTAGAATTAAGAAGCAATTCCTTACACCAGTTAAGAACAAGCCTTTTAAGTTAAGCATTTTTTCATAGTAATTTTCTTTTAGTTTCAGAACATTTTGTCTTTGTTCATACATGATACTCTTAAGTATTAAATGGTCTTCCATATTTTTATATTTTATGTCAAAATGCAAAGAAATCAAGGAAGAGTGTTGCACCAATCTTTCAAGTAGGAACAACTGTGAAAAGCCTACTTTCAAATCTTAGTCTTGGACATCAGCTATTGGTACTAGATAAAAATATAAAAATTCTGCTCACCAGGAAACACACACACACATACACACACACACATATATATATATATATATATATGTGTGTGTGTGTGTGTGTGTGTGTGTGTGTGTGTGTGTGTGTGTGCAAGTTTCATTACAGATGACTGACACGGTACTGCAATTAAGCTTTTTATTTAATTTTTCTTCTGTTCATATAAGTGTTATTTTTTCTGGAAAAAGTGTGTAAAAATTGTCCAAATGTTTTGCATATCCAAGTGCTTTTGACTACTCTTTTAATCATTATCAAAGATGATTCTTTTTAATTTTTAACTGAATGTACAGATTGTTTTATGTATGCATCTAGAGTTATAGGAATGATCAAAGATGGTCAGCAGATTGTGACTGTGTTCATAATCGATGTTATTGTGTATCGGATTTTTTTTATTATTAATACTTCCATTATTTTTTATTCTTTTTTTATTTGTGGATGAGGCTGTAACATGTGTATTTTATACAAGTGTGTTATGGATGGAGATCTGATAGCTTTCTGTATGTGTTTAAATGAATCTTAATTGATCAAATACGAAACATTTGATCAATTTTTGCACAGTTATGCAGAAAAGAAAACATACAAACACAAGAAAAATTAAATAAAAGCTTAATTGTAGTACTTTGTCAGTTGCTTTTAATAAAACTTGTATAAAACAAATTGTCACCCAAATTCACATACATATTTACATATATATGTGTGTTTGTGTGTGTGTGTGTGTATGTGTGTGTGTGTGTGTGTAAATAACACTGTAATTTGTTCCTATATATATATATATATATATATATATATATATATAGGAACAAATTACAGTGTTATTTACTCCTTTCATGCTATTGGTTGAAAAGAATTGAAGCAGTTGTCAATTTCGCACTTTATATGTGAATAGATGAGGGACTAAATCCAGTTATCAATTGGCTTATTAATATTTATGAATTTAGTCCCATCCTTCTTATATCCAGACAGTCCTAAACCTTTTCATAGAAGTGATAATTTTTCACAAATATCATTGTCTGACATTCAATTATTTCTGAAATCTACTATTCCTGTATCACATTTGGAACCACATGTGTACATATATTAACGAAAATATTCTTTAACAATTCTATTTTTACAGTCCTATAAACTAATGTAAAATTAATAAATTGTTTCCTTTGAAATAGTTAATGAAATAATAAATTAAACTTCTGCTGAATGTTTATTTTGATTCTTTTCATGAGTTTTAATTAACTTGAACAGTTACAGTAAATATATAAAATATATAAAGTATTAACATTACCTAACCATAACACAGATACTGAAGCCTGACATCAAATCAATATTGAATTTATCATTGTATAGCACTGAGCAGTAGTCAACTTCCATGTATGTAGTTAGAGACAAATTATTCACTTGTAATTGTTCCAGTATTTTTTTTAATCATTTCATCCTATGCAGGGCAGGAATACCACTAATATGCGGGGTGGGAGGTTACAGGGAGTGAAAGTGAGAGAAAAGACAAAGTATTGAGAGGATTAAGGAAAGTACAAAAGTTAAGATGGGATTCAAGAAGATTGACATTGCTTTAAAATTTTTGAAGATTGTTTTTGGAGAGGATTGAAACGAGTTGAAAACTTATGCTTAACATAAGGAAGAGGAAGATGAGGTTTCTGGGATATGTAATGAGGAAAGAGGGCCTGGAGAATTTAATACTCATAGGATGAATAGAGAGAAAGAGAGATAGGGGAAATCAGTGTGAGACCTACTTGATAGGCCTGGGCAAATAGATGGCAAAGCGAGGTTTGGGAGAGATACCAAGAGGAAGAATTTTGAGAGCAACAAGAGACAGAACAAAGTGGAAGTCCATGATTGCCTACGTTCTGAAAGGACACAAAATATAAAGAAGAAGAATTTATCAGGGAAGCAAGAAAATGGAAGGGCATTTCACAGGTAGGAAGTATGAGAAAAGAAACTGTTGGAGTAGAAGTGGTGGTTACATTTAACTATTTCAACAGTAATACCTGGGACCTAGACGCCAAACTAGTAGCATGTTTAAATTCATGTCAGAGAATGTTGTTGCTACTACATCTCTGAGCAGAAAAAGAAAGAAAGAGTTTATATTTCTTCTTTTAATAGTCTTGAATAGAATGCTTTCTTGAAGACCTTCTAGCAGACAAGTTGGGGTAATCTCTACACATTCATCATCTTACTAGCCCTGTGAGCTGGTTCATTTTCCTACAAAAAGGCATTACCTTTGTTTACTTTCTCTCACTAAAAATCATTTAGCACCCACTTTAACCAGGACAGCAATTTTGTGTAGTATTTAGCATTAACAGTTTGTTCCTGCCAAAAGTAATCTTTGGCATGACCTTTCATTCTAACTTGGGTCTTGAACTTTTTCAGCTATTGAGACCCTGAATACTGTCACTACATAGATTTTAGGTCTATGGATAATTGTAGTGTAACTGTTTCATCAACAGTGACAAGTTATTTTCACAATATTAACATATTATCAAGTATAGCAGAAAATACCCACTAAATTTTGTTTCTTGACATAAACATTTTTTGCTAAACCCTTTCTGCATATCCAACTGTTCATGAATTACAAACTAAACACTTTTCTTATATATCTCTAGTATTTTATCAGTTCTTTTGGTCAAGATCAACAGTTTCAGAGAATAACAAATGAAGGCTTCTAAGAGCTGAATTTTGAGCCTGAAAATTTATGTTGAAACTTAGCACTTTACTTAAGTAACTCTTGTATTGCATACACATGTCACCCAATGTTTGACTCATAAACTCATGGATTTCCTTTGGCATTCATGATAATTAAGAGTTCAACTCTTGAATAGGTTTACTTAGCACTGACATGTTTCAGTCAGTAATCTGAAACAAATTTAAAAATAAGTAAAAGTATATTGCCACTTGGAACTTTACAATAGAAAAGAATACTTTTTCTAAGTATTTGGTTGTCCAGAAAGTACATGCCAATTTTTAGTGATTAATGTTCCAACACATCAGAACATGTAAAATTTATCAACAAATATCAACAAATATAATATGCTTACATTTTTGAATAGAGCACACTTCAAACTATTTCTTGAGAAAGAAAGTTTAAAATGACTTAATTCATGTCAATTCAGCATCACTATGAAAATAGAAGATTATAATGTCACTTTTAGATACTCAATGCATTTCTTATTACTGTAAAGGCAAAAATGCCTCACAAGCAACAGGAAAATATGTGCTGTGTGTGGTGAAAGGGCTTTAGCTGAAAGAACAGTATGGAAGTAGTTTGCCAAATTTTGAGATGGTGATTGTAGCCTTATTTTTTAACAATGCTCAGGCAGACTACCACTACAGGTGATAACCAAATCAAGACATTGATTGAGAATAACCTAATGTAGGGATTGGGAGAAACACTAAATTTATCAAAATCCACTATACATGAGCACTTGGTGAAGCTTGGGATCTCAAATTGCTGTGATGTTTGGGTACCACATGATCTGAGGGAAAAAAATCTTTTGGCTAAACCCTTTCTGCATGCCTAACTGTTCTATCTGCGATTTGCTGTTTACAACAATGTTCAGCAAAAAAGACCAATGGAAAAGTGACATGAGCCAACTTTTGCTACCCCAAATACAAGTCTTCATCCTAAGAAAGTCATGCTTTCTTAGGATGAAAATTGGAAAAGAATCCTGTACTATGAGGATTGGAAAAGAATCCTGGATTATGAGCTTCTGCCAAGTAACCAATCAATTGATTCTGAAAAGTACTGCTCTCATGTGGACAAATGAAAGGCAGCAATTCAAGAAAAATGACCAGAATTGGCAAACAGGAAAGCTGTTGTTTTTTATCAGAATAATACCAGTTAACTTTTTTGGCAACCCAGCAAAAGTTGTTGCAGCTTGGCTGGGATGTTACCCCGCTCACCATATTAACCAGACATAACTCCTTAGAACTTTCATTTATTCAGATCCTTGCAAAATAATCTCAATGGTAAAGTTTTCAATTCTTTGGTTGACATAAAAACCACATTAATGATTTCTCTGCTAAGAAACCATCAAAATTCTGGGAAGACGAAATCTTTGAGCTGAAGAAAAAATGGAAAAAGGTGGTGCAACAGAATTGTTCATATTTAATTGAATAAATACTGAATGAAATAATTTTGTTTTATGTTTTAATTTCCCATAAAATGAACATTCTAGACAACCCAGTACAGTGACCAAATAAGATACACCTCATTCAGAACTATTATTTTGTTGACTGTAATACATTACATTACTCTTGACTCAAAAGAACTTCTGAGTCCTTTTTATTTTACTAAAATAAAAAGGACTCAGATTTTGTGAAGTGGGTTGAGTTAAAAACTTTTGAAAACCTTTACACAGCAGCATCATTTAAATAAGATAAAGCATTCAAATATATGTGCATATGTATTTTGTCATTGGTGATTTTAATATTTTCATGTTTTATTTATAGATTGAATCTTGAACAAACTCAAAACATAGAAATTCTTATCTTTTGTGCTTCTGTATAACTATTACTTCTTCCATACCATTTGGTCTTATTTTTATAATTACTCAATATACCAATGTTTGATATAATATTTAAACAAGCCCAATATTTTACTTTTATCTATTGTCACTCTAATGATATACCTGGAGACTGGCATATTCCTGATGTTGCACTTGCTTTTTTTTATCTTTTTAGCAAGTTTCTCTTCATATCAAAATGCATGTTTTATTTAAAATAATATCAAATTTAACTAATACTTTAATTTAAAAACAATCAAAATTTAGCCTATTTGTATTAATTTTAACAGAAATAATTTTCATATTAAGAAAAACATGAATTATATTCTCATAACTGGTTTTCTCCATGAAGAAAAAACTAAAATCTTAACATTTTTTTATAAAACCCAGAATAACAAGATAATCCTTTAAAAGTTCAGGACTTAAAAAGAGAGTAAATAAACTTGAGTAACTACATGGGTGATTGACCCTCATTAAAACAACAAAAGGTCTACATGGGTGATTGACCCTCATTAAAACAACAAAAGGTCTACATGGGTGATTGACCCTCATTAAAACAACAAAAGGTCTACATGGGTGATTAACCCTCATTAAAACAACAAAAGGTCTACATGGGTGATTGACCCTCATTAAAACAACAAAAGGTCTACATGGGTGATTGACCCTCATTAAAACAACAAAAGGTCTACATGGGTGATTAACCCTCATTAAAACAACAAAAGGTCTACATGGGTGATTGACCCTCATTAAAACAACAAAAGGTCTACATGGGTGATTGACCCTCATTAAAACAACAAAAGGTCTATACTTTTGACTGACTGTAAGATAAGACTTGTGAAAAAAGATGTTCCTATGCTACTCTCTGAAACCCTGACTGTTAAATCAAAATTTTTAATGTACATTCAACTCTAATATTACACAGATGTCTTTGATGTCAATTATTATATTGGCTATTATTTCTTTTATTCATTTCTGTTATTTTATTGCAATCTTTGATTAAACTGAAAATTATAACATTTATCACCATAAACTCTGTCTGTTCAGAGCAGCTGCCTTACTAATTAGGCGAAAAAGCCTCAAATCTATTTATTTAGACAAAAAACAATAGAAATGGCTTTTATTCAACTGTATTTCTAATTTACTTTTTTCTAACCATTGTATGTAAAATTGAATTATTTTTTTAGATTAGACATTTCTCCAAATGTTATTATAATGGAAAATTTGTTTTCATTTAAAGTAAAAAAATGTCTATATATACTTTATTTGGTGCTTTAGAAAATAAATGTAAAATAAGAATAAGGGAACATCTAATGTTTGACTCTTAATTTTCATATTGTATAAGTTTTGTAACCATTTCAATTTTGAAGACACTTTTTATTTTAATCAAGTTAGTTATCAATTTTTCTCAGAAATTCTTAAAGTTAATCTACTTTTAGTAAAAATTAAGTTGGTGTATTTATTAAAAATTAGTTTTATACAAGTTTCTAAAGAAAAATAAGATTACAGTTACCTTTTACAAGATGAGAATGTTCAAATTTTAATTTATGAGAGGAAATAATTTCTGAAGATGTCATTTTCTTTTAAATATAGAAATGAAAATTATTTTTCCAAAGACATACAACATTCAAAGAAATAAACTCTCAAAGTATGAAGAATTTGCAATGATCAATGGAGCAATTTAAAACACTTGATTTTTCTATTTTCTTTCCTTCTTTAAGAATATTTTTTGAAGGAAAGTTGAAATGTTGAGCTTTAAAAGTCATTGGTGGAAATAAAACTTCTTCTTGATTTATTAATCCAATTTAAGTAAGTCAAATGCAAAACATTTGATAGGTCAGAGTGAACTAAATTTGCCAAGAACTATCAGCTTCATTCACCTCTAAAAATGTTCCTAAAAATAAAATATATTTGGTATATTTGGTATCTAGTATTTTGTTATATTCAAAAAATGGTTTCCAGTTGCATGTAAAAAAAAATTTTGTTGTTTATTTTAAAAACCAAGAAAATTGTACATTCATTTATGTAGACACACATATACATACATAAATAAATGTCAGTGAGTGTGTGTAGTACATTTAGGTAGCAATTTTGTATTTATACAAGTTTAGATGGACAAAAGTTCTTTGTTGAGGATTAAGTATTTTTTATATATCTAAACATTTTTCTGGTTTCCAATGAAAGTTTAAGCAATTTCGGATTTCATAAGAGATTTTGTTTTTATGCTATTAGTTTTATTGTTTTTCAAACTTCATGTATTGACATGTTATGTTAGCTTTTTTAAGTATTGCATCTTCACATGTCAGTTGATGATGATGATGAGTTTTTGTTATTGTTACTTTATATTTATTTATTAAGTACTCAGACACTGAACAATTTATATTTAAATTGTTACTAGAAACTAGGAAAAATATATATATAGAATAAATTGCATCATCCACATCAGCAGCAGCAACAACCATTGCAAAACGAGTGCTGAATAAAAGTCTTTTCCAAATCTTTCCACGAAAATTGTAATTGTGCTACTTTCAGCCATGTCTTACCAAAACACTCCTGTATCTCATCACACCATCTTCTGTCTGGCCTTTTCCTACTGTATTTGCTAGAAATTAGGCATCAGACAACCTTTTGCTCCATCTTTTTTCTGTGTCCAACACACATCCATTTAATCCCTTCTATGAAATTTTTAACTTGGTGGGATGTGCAGGTGGTGTAATTTATAGCAGCTGAGAATGTGATACTGGAGAGTTGTGTTCAAATTCCAGTTGAATTTTTTACATTCACTTCTGCACAAATATCCTTGGGAAAGGTATGAATCCACCTCCGATTCCTCTCAGCTATAGGTTAAATAGTTTGACTTGTATCTTGTTATTCTCAAAAAAGTTGTTAATGCAATATACAGTCACTAAAAAAAATTATTCTTACAGTCCAGGTTACAGTTAGCTGACATATTGTTGGTCTTTTGCTTCAAATAAATGGCCTGGAAACTTTTGGGGGAGAAAAATTCACCTGGGATATGCTTATTCCAACCACTCCTTTTATTAAATATTGATATAATTTATAATTTATATCACTTAATATACAGGGTGTGATGTGTAAATTGTTGCAATTATATAGTTTTAATTTCATGTGTGTTGATTGTTTTTGATTTTGGTGGCTTCATCATATAGTAGGGTCATTTAGGCATCCTTTGTGAGAAAAAGCGCACCATGGCACAGTTCACTCTGCCAGAAATTTGGAAACGACATACTGTACTGCTTGGTACTCATGCTGGAAGTGCCAATACAAACATTTCAGAGTGTTTGGCTGTCAATTTGAAGACAGTGCAGAGAATTTAGAAAGAGTTGGATGTGTCTAATGATAATTATGAAGGTCTTTGGAGTGATCACTAGTGATGGCTTTATTATGCCTCAATTTATATTCCCACAGGGTATCAGACTCAATGTGGAGACCTGCATGAAGTGCCTTAAGGAGGTTGTGCTGCCCTGTCTCAAAAAATGTCTGCTGGAAGACCCTGCCTATATCTGGCAACAGGACTCTGCACCATGCCACACAAGCAGAAGAACCCAGTCATGACAGTCAAACAGTTCCTGTTATCACATCACTTCTTACATCTGAAGTAACTCCCCAGACTGCAACCCACTTGATTGCTATGTGTGGGGCACAGTTGAGCAAGTGATCAACAGAATTCCTTGTAACTCCAGACATGAACAGAAGGCAAGCATTCACCAAATTAAACAAGGAGACCATCCAGAAGAGATGTAAAAGTTTCCAAATTTGTTTGGAGTTCATGGTTGAAGCCAATGACAATTTTACTGAATAAATTTGCTCATTACTATTTCAAGATATTTTTTGTAATTTTGGTAAATGTATCTGTTAGAATGAGATGTCAGTGTTATTTTCATTTGTGCATACTTTAGATAACTGTTCATCCACTACACCCTATATAATATCCACTACACCCTATATAATATCCACTACACCCTATATAATATCAGTATATAATACTTATTTAGACTGCAAGCATTCTAGGATAAAGCATTTCATTTGAATATTGAATCGAGTGGGTAATTGGAATAATTGTTCCAAATTGATTATTTTAAATTCAGAAGTACTCTAAAGAAGATTTTCTTATTAAAAACATTTTTTTAATAGCCAGTTCAGCAAGTGACCAACATCTGTGCAATTATTGTTTTTTCAAAATGTAATGCTTACAAATAAGAAAGTCAAGCTGTAAATCCTATCTTATGTATTCAGTGCCAGTGTGGCAAATTCTGACATGTTCAGTTTTGAAAAAGTTGCCAGATACAAATTCATGTCTGTTGGTGAAAAGAAAAGAAAAAAATTAAATTGCACAAAATGTGATGCCAGCTTTGAAACCACTGACATCTGGGCTTCTATTGGTAGTGATTCCAGCCTGGTAATCTATTAGTAGTGTTTCTATCTGGGTTTTCATTAGTGGTGATTTCTTTTAGACTTCTGTTGATATTGTTTTAATTTGGGCTTCTGTCAGCTATGATTCCATCTGGTCTTCTGTCATTGGTGATTACATCCAGGCTTTTGTCATCAGTGTTTGAATTTGAGTTTTTGTCATCAGTGTTTCTTTCCCAGGCTTTTCTCCATGTCTCTCTTCAATAAAAACAAATGCAATAAGAGAGACAGATGAGAATTGATGTCAGTGTTAATTACAATTAATTTGAGTGTTTGTTTCAGGTAGTATTCATTTCCTTATGTTGAAGTGTCACCTGCTGAATTGTCTTATGTGTTGTATTCTCTTGATGAAATTAATGCCTAACTATTTCCCTTATGTTTACTTGGATTAGACACCCTCCCATTACATCAACCTACAGCAGAAAAAAGCTATTATATCAAGAACAATTAAAAATTGTTAATAGTTCACTACAACTGGTATTATTTAGAAATCATCCATCTTTTGTGTGAATCTATGAAATTATTAATTCATACATAGTCATCGTGAATATATTTCTTATCTTGGTTCATTCATTGTAAACCTCTTTGACAAGAATCGTTAAACAATTCCAGACATCTAACATTTACATCAAATTTAACTTTGTACTAGTCTTCTTGCCTTATGTAACTCTCTTCTGGCTTCTTGCTTTCTCATCAACTACAATCTTGATAATTTTAAATACTACATGAATCATCATCTTCTGTCTCTGGGAAGTTTTCTTTTTTATTGTTTGCTCGATGTTCAATAATGATTTCTCAGTTTCTTTCACTCTCAGTAACCCCTTATGTCTTAGTGGCTTTATCATTTTGCTTGTGGTGAAATGAGTAATAAATAAATAAATAAATATATATATATATATATATATATATATATTATCAGCAACAGAGATTGACAAGTATTTTAACAGATTGTACTCATACTAAAATATTGTTACAAATAAAATTATATCACAGTTTAAAAGAATAATAACAAAGACAAAATGTAAAATAAAATAACTTCTGTTCTTTGCTTATCATTTTTATGTTCACCTCTATATCATTGTCCTTATATAGTTTGGTTTCCATAAAAGAAAAATTGTGAAATGATCTGCTTCATTTCTTCTGTACGTTAAAAGTATAACTAAACAAAATATATTTATTATCCTTATTTATCTTACAATCGCTAATACACTGTGATCATCACTCTTAAAAGTATCAACAATGAGAGGGACAATAAAAGCAATTATATATTCTAAGCATGTTTCTTACCAAGATTTTTTTTATTTTCATGATGTCTAAAAATTAAATTGAATTTACACTGTCATAATATTTACAACTTATTTGATTCTTACATTCTTGTATGATTTTTACATATCTTTAACTCAAAGTTGTATTATTTTCTATGTCCTGTAAGGTGCTAATGTTTTGCTAGGTGAGATTTGATTAATCATTTATGACAGTAAAATTCCTGGTCTGAACATTCTGTTAACAAATCATGTCATATCATGAATCTCATAACCCATCAGTATCATAGAGGCATTGCATATACTGCAGCCGTGATGTGTTCTTGTTTAGATAACATGGTAGAGCCCCATACCTTTCAGTCTTCTTTTGAATTCAGATTTTCCTTCTTCTAAATTGGTTACTTTCTAAAGTCAAGCAATCCTGTCAACCATGATATTTAATCCATAACTGGGGAAGAAGAGATTGATACTTTTCCCAAAGGTATATATGCAAAAGTGAATATAGCAAACTCGGCTGGAATTTGAACTTAGCTTGCTGAATTCTCTTTCTGAGTCACTAACCATTAAAATACCCACACCTCCATATTCCCATGTAGCAAACCTGAACAAAAGAAAGATAAGCAACAAATAAATATTAAGATTTAATCTTTTGTTTTTTATTTTACAGCAATAGATTTTGTTTTTATATACATGGTCTAAGTAGTTACTGTAATAACTGGTAGATTAAATATTTACTATTTTAACTGGTAGGTTAAATATTTATGACTATTCTTTTGCTATAGGAACAAAGAAAAGAAAAATACAAAACAAATACTTCTTTTTTGGGTGCTACTTGTGACTGACAGGTTTTGGAAATGGGGGTGTTAAAACATTGCTGAGAACTTTCCTTTTTTGAATCTACATGAAATATAACATCAACACTGCTGTTTTGATTTGAAGGCACACTGCAAATCAATTTGATTTCTCATTTCCAGTATAGCTGATTGTTTCCAAGCAGGTCCATCTACTCAGACCCATTTGCATTTCTTCAACAAACACAGAGCCAATCTATGGTTTATATACTGCAATTATACTGAGCAGAACTTAGATACATTTCAAATATGCACCTTATCAGGTGCTTTTTTGACAAGCTTTTTACCCTGTTTCCTTAACCACATGTATTTATGCGTACTACTAGACTGGCATCAAGTATCCACCCATTTACTGTCAAAATAGTTTAATGTAACCACCTCTTCTACTCTAACATTTCTTTTCTTACACTTAGCATTTGTGAAACTCCCTTCCATTTGCTTGCTTCCATGATATCTCCAAAAGTTTGAATGTAACAACAATTCCCATCTTCTATCACTTTGATTCCCATCCTTCTGTTTTCCTTTCTTCAACATTCCCTGTGCCTGGTTTTTTCTCTCAATGTAATCTCCTGTGCACCAGTTGTGGTCCTACCTTGCTTGGGGTAAAATGATTATGAAAAAAATGGTTTTAAATTCAAATCTTCCTTCTCCTAAACTGGTTAAAGAGTCCAGTTTGTACTGCTATTTTATTCATAGTTGGAGAAAAAAAGAGACGAACTTTTTAACTTTTTCATGGATATCTGTATGAAAGTGAATGTAATGAACTCAACAAGAATTTGAACTGAGATCACCAGTTTCTTGCCATAAGCTTCTAAATATTACACCACTTACACATCCACTGAAATATAAAAGCAAGACATACACATTTATTTTGTATAATTGTTTGTAAAATTTGTCTGATCAGCAATAAGTTTAATTCATAAACTTACTAAATACTTCCTCACTGTATATAAATCCTGCTTTGCATATTCTCAAATGCAGTGAAGAATATTGGATGAAATCTATAAAAATGTTTCTTTAAAGTATATTCTAGTGAGACAAATCATACAAGAGAACAAAGAATGAAAAACAGCACCGAATTATGTTTTATCCTTTAACTATCTTTTTTAATTTTTTTCTCCAAAGATTTTCTCTCAGTTATTTTTGAGATGCTTCTCTATTTAATGCATAACCCAGGCCAAAGCAAACTTTGAGATGATGCATGCTTTTCAATAAAATCTATTCAGTGAGTCCTTTTTAAGTTGTCATGTTCAGATGAATCTGAATCAGCTCAAGGGAGTTATTACATTTGAATAAATGCTTTTATTGACTTTGTTGACAAGAAAATGTTTGTTCCATGGGATTTGTCTAGCAGCTAAGATCCACTTCTGAATGCCAAAAGAAAAAAGAAAAAGTTCTATTAATAATCAGTGAGAAAGTTTCCTCAAAGGGACTTAACAGAAGATTCTGTCTCAAAGTACTGCAAACAATTGTTGATCAAATGCTAAAATGAATCAAACTTTCTAAGCTTAAGTCTGTAAATCATTTGTGTTCTTCCAGAAATCATTCCAGTTTCATTTGAACATCACAGCAAAAACAGCTTCAAGGCAAACTGATATCCCCTATTTAAGCAATGATCAACAAAGTTTTAACAGGATTTACCAACCTAATTTACTCCCATTTTTTATACTTTCAATCAATATTTCTTTTTCATTTATTTTAAACTATTCTACAGTTATTATATCCAAAAATAATTTAGATTGCCCTTTTGTCAAAAGATTCATGGACATCATTGAATACACTATTATTTCATTTTTCTTTCATTGTACAATGATAATTTCAAATCAAAATTTACTTAATATATCAGGATACAGAATATTTTTACACTATTATAATGAAAACAGAAACATTTATTTTACTCTATAAATATATTTTTCATAATTCCCTTTTTGTCAATGTACATCATTTAATAGTTAATATTAATTATACAGATCAAGTGTTATTCAGTGAAAATTTTATATTGTTTAATTGATGACTATATATCAGGCTATGAACTTATCACTTTGCATTCATAGTTTCATAAAGGAATGATGACAATTTTTTTTATTCATATATAAGTTCATATATCATTTTTCTTTACCTCTGGCTACCAATGTCTTGCATAATAATCTTAAAATCATGTTTAATACTTTATTCATTAGGTCACAGTGAAAATACTGGTTACAATAATTTCTTCTCACTTGGGAGTGAGATGGATAGTTAAAAAAAATTATTACTAAAAACAACAAAAAGTAGAAAGAAGTATTTTAATGCATAGGTAGGGTAATGAATCTGGTTCGGAACAAGAAATCAGTGAGCCAAGTTAAATTTGATTTAAATTCATTGCATTCACTTACACATAAATACCCTTGAGGAAGGTATTAATACATCACTTCTCCCTTCAGCTATGGGTTAAATAGCAGGACAGATTAGGTACCATAGCCTTGGTTGGCAACCAGTCTATTGCAGAAAGTAATGGCAACACTGCAGAAAAATCTTCTGCCCAGTCAGTCATGTATCACATATAAGTGACTGACTGAGGGTAATGGCTGCTGGTGCAGAAATCAGAATCAACAAGCTGAGTTCAAATTTCAGCCCAGTCTCTTGCATTCACTTTTGCACAAACACCTTTAGAGTAAGGCAGAAATTGATCTCTTCTCCCATCAGTTCTTGGGTAAATGGTAGGATAGACTGGGCTGTCTAACCTTGGAATGTAATCAGTCTAAGAGAAGGAAATCTCTGAATTTCAAACCAAAGGCAACAGGAAATCACTCCACTACCTTTCCCAAGAAAGTATGGTAGTTCACAGATAATAAACAAATCTGAGGATTCATGATCACCTACATCCTGAAGGTTTATGACATTTTTAAAATTACAATGAAATAATATGATTTTATGATAAACTATTGTAATAGGATTCAAATATAGTAATGTTTTTGTTCTTCACTGTAAAATTTGTTTTTTGATAGATTAAAAACAAATGCAGTGATTGAATTCTATTGTAAAAGTCAAATCTCTCTCTCATTAACTGTTATGTCCTTATATAATATAGGTTCTTATGGCTCTTCACAACTTTCTTTTTCTTGAATATTTGTAAAATGTCTATTGCTTTGTTTGTTCCTGGGGGGAAAATAATCAAATAGCTTCTCATTGCACCTTTTCTTTGATTTGAAAAATCAGTTTACCCTGATATTTAAACAAAATTTGATATACTTATTTAAATCAATAATAGGGAAAGTGGAAACTGTATAACAAGCAAATTCAAGTGGACTGCATATATACTAATTTATAAGAGGAAAATTTAGAATAAGTAAAACAGACACAGAAAGGAAACTACAAGACCTCCTACAGAAGGTAGCTGAAGAGAGTGATAAGAAAGGACTACAAATAAACTGCAAGAAAACTGAATGCATGGCCATCAGTAAAAAAGGCAGCCCAATACTATATACTAGATACTAGAATCAAGCAGGTACAAAAATTTAAATATCTGGGAAGTGTTATAACAGAAGACGGAAAGTGAGACACAGAGATTCGAAAGCGAATTGGCATGATGAAGGAAGTATTCCAGAAGTTGAGTAAAGTATTAAGAAACAGAACAATTTTGCTAGAAAGAAGGAAGAGAGTACTGGATTGCTATATGTTGTCCGTTCTTCAATATGGCAGTGAATGCTGGACAATATCATCAGAGATGAAGGAAAAACTTGAAGCAACTGAAATGTGGTTCTACAGAAGGATGCTGTGAATATCATGGATCAAGCATGTGAACAATGTTGAGATCCTAGAAATGATAGAAACAAAAAGGAAATTAATACTGAGCATCAGGAACAGACAGCTGAAAGGACATGCAATGAGAAAAGAGGGCTTGGAGAACCTGATACAAACAGGCCTGATACAGGGAAAAAGAGACAGGGGAAAGCAACAGATAACATATTTGAAGAATCTAATCAGGTTGATGATGGAATGAGGGCTGCATGGTGTAACAGGAGAAGGTGTACTAAGAGCCACCAGGGATAGGGAGATGTGGAAAGCTATGATCGCCTACACCCTGAAGAGACAGGGCACATAGAAGAAGAAAACAACTTTTGAAGGAGTACAAATTGATAATTTTAATGAATAATAAAGATGACAATATGTATTTTAAAACTGCTTTTTGTATTTAACGGCTAAGTACATCCATTAAATATTTTCTTTCAATTGAACAAAAACTCCTTTTATCTAAAAGAAAAAAATGTATTTAACTTAGTGGTATTTTACCACTAAGTTAAATACATTTTTTCTTTTAGATTTTGTTCTAATAGCAAATGACAAATTTTAATATTGAATCTTTTTCAGTGAAAGAAATTATAATTCGTTATTTACTGAAATTATGATTTATTAACCAATATATTATATGGGAAACCACTAATATGTTTTTAAAAATAAGCACATATAGAAACAACAAAGGAAATCTATATTAAAGACATGATAAAGATGTACAATACCAACATGAAAAGATTTGAATTATTTAACATCTGTTTATATTTCTGAGATAAGGTATTGTGACTATTTACACTATTTACATCATAACAGATTGTTGTCCTCATTTTTATTGTCATATTAACAATTTTTCAGCTGTTGTACACTCCAGACTTCCTCAGGTGGTATACATTGAAATTTTGAACCAAACCCTTTACTTAGTAATGGGATAGATTGTTCTAATTTCACATATTAGAAATAGAAAATCAGGCATGACTGACTATATATGAAGAAAAAAGGGACATCACTACCCTCTGTTGGATGAAGTTGAAATAATAGACAGAGAACATCACTGGAATATAGAAAGACTTAAGGAATCAGCACACATGCTAGGCCACAAAAATCTCCTAAGCCAACCAAAGATAGACCTGAATAAATTATGGGAACCAGTAATACAGAGTGCTCAAGAAAAACAACAATAACAAAAAAATTGTAATAGAAGCTCTGGTAAAAAAATTGTGACTGAAACATTAGATTTATAAGTCCCCAAAATTTCACTGATGTCCAGATGGACCAGTGGATAAATGTTGGTTGAAGTAATCCAAAAAGTGACTTCACCAAAGGAGTTGTGAGTTCCATACCTAGCCACAGCAGAGGGAATAAAAGCTTGGAGGTTATTAAAGGAAATTAACTGAAACTAAGATATCCAAAAGGTTATGGCATGTGGAATTAGAACAATATATCTCCATGAACTAAATGTGTTTGGTTCAAAATCTCAACATATTTCACCTGAAAAAGGCATACAATGGCTGAAACATTGTGAATATGGCAATAAGGTAAATATGAAATATTTAGTATGGGAATAATCATCAAATGAGTGAATTTAGAATCTCATTGACTCACAGGGGCTACTTTCCACAATGGGAGATATAAATTTTAATGTAAATAAATAGCAAATAAACAACAGATCTATTTTCTGAGTTAACACAACATATTTTCTTATTCTTAAAATTCACTGATGTGGTAGCTATCAGAGAATAAGAAACTAATTAATTTCATAGACTAGAGTAAAAATCCTTTCTGCATTTCTTTTTCCTCAATAGTGGTTAATAGAGTATCTTTCTCCTCCTCTTCCTTGTCCAGACCTCAGAGCAGATGGATGTTAAAGACACTGTACATCTGCACACATTCAAGTGGCAACCTGTCCAATTTGAACCAACTCCATACTCACACAGAGACTGCAATAACACTGAGAAGAGAATTTATGTTTGTGGATGATACAGTTCTCATTGCCCACTCAGCACCAACTCCACAATGTGTAATATCCTGCTCTGCAAATGTTACAGAACACTTAAGTTTTTAAATCAATCTAAAGAAAACTCTCCTTCTGCATAATTTCCTCTCTTACAAAAGTGCTACTCATTTCTTATATCAATTTGTTTGACTATACTAAATGTGGTCTAGGATTTTACCTCTGTAGGATGTATGGTATCCATAGATATTAATCCAGTCAAAAAAACTGACAACTGCCTGACAAACAAACCAACTCTAGATCAATAAGAACCCAAACAAAAGCACTAAAATAAAGATCATAAAACTTTCATGGTATTTGATATTGCTGAATTTTGAGTCCTCTACCTATGCCTTTGGGCCAGGATCAAGGAGTATCTGTTACCCTCACTTTATGAAGGCTAAAGTGCCTGATTTTGGAGATACTTAGCCTTAAGTAATACCTTTCCCATTGCAATAATAGAGTTAGGGTGTAATATAAATGCCAATGTAATAGTGATTGGTCACAAAGACTAATTAACTTTTGTCCTAGGCCTATATATATATGTGTGTGTGTGTGTGTGTGTGTGTGTGTGTGTGTGCATCACACATTAAAAAAGACCTTGTTTCATAACTTACATTTAAGGGGGTTAATTAGGTAAAAATAATCTACCAGTGCCACTAAAGCCACCTCAGATGTTTCTGCTAGTATAAATAGCTGTTCATGTATAATTTGATGATTTAAACTTCCAATAAAACATTTCTCATTAGGCTCCTCTACCATTAACACATTACTCAATAATTCCTGGGCCTGACATATGGATGGCTCTACTAATAAAAAATCTATATAATTTTTTGAAGTACTAAACTTCAAATGGTACTTGACAAAATTTGGGCCCAATCTGATTATTAGTTTATGAATTACAGTTATTTAAGTGAAGCTACTGTTGCAAATTTTCAAAACAATGGAAAAATTTGAATTTCATTTGTTGATAAAACATTGCTTTCTGATGGGGAAAAATACTGTTCAAGTTGATCAGTAGCTTGATAAGTGTTATTTGAACTCTGTTTCATTGGAAATAACAGTGGTATGCTGATTTTAAATGTGGTTGTACTGACACAAATGATGCTGAAAACTCGGGTCACACAAAATTGGCAGTTGTCCTGAAAAACACCAAAAAAATCCACAAACTCATTTTGGCCAATCATAAATTGAAGTTGCATGAGATAGCAGAGGAGTTGAACATATTAGAAGGTAGTGTATTCACCATTTTGCATGAACATTTGTCATTGTGAAAGCTGTGTTCATAGTGGGTGTCACATTTGCTCACAGTCAATCAAAAACCACAATGAATTGATGATTCAGAATGTTGTTTGCAACTGTTTCAATGCAACAAGAAGGAGACTTTGCATGAATATATGACAATGGATAAAACATGGAGCCACCACTTCACTTTGGAGTCAAATCAACAGTCAAAGTGACCAAGATACAAACACAAGCAAGCAAGATTTTGTCCTCCATATTTTGGGATCCTCAAGGT
This sequence comes from Ascarosepion bandense, assembly GCA_037127315.1. NCBI lineage: Eukaryota > Metazoa > Mollusca > Cephalopoda > Sepiida > Sepiidae > Ascarosepion > Ascarosepion bandense. The sequence continues at coordinate 1,665,539 of JBBBDQ010000874.1, forward strand.
ATTTTGTTCATCAATTACCTTAAGAAAGAAAGAATCATCATTAGTGAATATTATATAGCATTACTGGTGTGTTTAAAGGAAGAAGTTGCCAAAAAATAGCCACAAATAAAGAAGAAAAAGTTATCCTTCACAAAAACAATGCAGTGTGTCACAAGTTGATTGCAACAATGGCAGAACTACATGAATTGCTTCCACATTCACTCTATTTTTCAGATCTGGCCCTCCAGTGACTACTAGTTGTTTGCAGACCTCAAAAAGAATGTTCCAGGGATATTTGGCTCTAATGAAGAAGTGATATCAAAAAATGAGGCGTATTTTGAGGCCAAAGCCAAATCGCTCTATTTCAAAAGGCATCAAATTGTTCAAGAAGTGTTGGAATCAGTGTATCACCCTAGAAGAATACTATGTTGATGAATAAAGTTGAATTTTTACCTAAAAGTTGTTGTTTTATTAGTTAGGCCCGAGATTTATTGAGTGATGTGTTATTTTATTAATTTCTTTTTATGTTCAATGGAAGCTTGAATAAAAAATTATTTCCTTTCTCTGAATAGTATATTTTCAATTCTCTTTCATACATGAATATTTTCAAATAATGAATGATCAAAAAAACAAGATTATTTACCAGTATAAATTTAAAATATCTAAAATAATATCTCTGTTTTTTTTTAGATAATGATTTAATAACAATGTTGAAATGAGAGTAGAGGATACACCATATTAGGACAATATAGACTTGGTTTTTCTTTAGAATATTAAGTGAAAACAAGATATGAAATCTAGTTTTATAATCTTAATATATAATAATCACACAAACCATAAAATAAAATATAAAAATTAGGGGAAAAAATGTCAATGGAAATGCTTTTTGTTCTATAAGAAATATTCTTTTATCATGTGGACTTGTGGTGGTTAAACTTATTCTCCCATTTGAAGCTACTTTGTAGAACAGACTCACATATAGATGTTAACCTGAACATTGCAATCTTGACCTTGAGGATAGATAAAGATTGACACTTAACTTATCTTTATATATCCTGCATATCCTTAAAATCTTCACTTTCTACCCTCAACCTTTTATACATATCACATCAAATTCATCATAAGATTTTAACAGTAGCCCTCTAATCTGGGTGGACTTTCAACTCTTGTATTGAGTTGATATTAGTATTAAAAATTCTCTTTGCTTTGCTATTTTTAAATGTTTTTTATTGCCTCTATCTTACTTTCTTCTATGTGTCATGTCACTTCAAGATGTTGGCAATCAAGTCTCTCCACAATTTCTTATTCTTTTTAGCTCAATGAAATTTATGTTTTGTTATCACTTCTAAACCTTTTTACCCCATTCATTTACTCAAGCTTACTAGGTAGGTTATGCGTTGTTTTCCTCTGTCCCTCTTACATTCAATGTGTCATGTGAGCATCACATTTTCCAAGCCCTCTTTCCTCATTATGTGCCTTAGATATGTCAAATATTTCTTTCTAATCTGAAGTATAAGTGCCTTTTTTGTTACCATTTTCTTTAAAAATTTGTTGTTGCTCACATTTTTAGTCCATGGTATTCTCAGCATCCTTCTGTAGAACCTCATTTCTGTTGCTTTAAGTCTTTTTATCTGTGAGATGATTGTTGAGTATTCACTGATATAGGAGGACCGATATTATGTAATATTTCAGTACACTTTTTTCTAACGAAATGATTCTGATTCTTAATACTTACTTAGGTTTTGATCACAAAATGTAAAAAATTACTAATTTGTGAGAATATATCAAAACAAATGTGGTTTAAAATTTTTTGACTGAAAAAAATGGAATGTAAAACCTTTTAGTTTCTACTCATTGCAGTGAATAATATTTGAAGTTCTAAATATACTTACTGAAGTGATCAGATAATTTTCACCATTTGACTCAAAACGCAACACTTTCTCTCAATTTGATGCAAGCAAATATTCATTACATTTACTATTGGTGCTTCTTAAATTTGATATGGATTAGGATCATCTTTCTTGATGATGTAAATTCATGCATAACAGCTTACATGCCCAATCAAACTTATCTTTAATTTATCAGGATTTTTAGCTTTGGTTCTAATTCATCTTGCTGGTTGAAACTTAGACTTAAAGGCCTCTTTTCTTGAAACTATTCTCAAAAGTAAAAGCAAGACTTTTATTATCTCTCATCATTTCAGATCCTTTTCTAATAAATAACAATTATATCATAAATGGTCTCCCAGTTTCTGCTTTTCTATCAATGGTGCTAACAAACATAAACTATTATTTTATTAAGAATGTGAAAAAGAAAAAAGTAAAATTGTAATTGGTGCTCTATTGACAGATTGGAATATATTTCTTTCATCAATGATCTTGCACTTCAAGAATCAAAACAAATCTTTCGACAATCAATCTTTGGCAATATATATTGTAATTTTTTCCTTATTACGAAATAGTTCCCCATTCTCTTCATATAATTATTACCATATTTGTCACATGAGAAATTGATTTTGATACAATATCTTTCCAAAGTGAGTTGTAGTCAGTTCTGATTCAAAGCATTGTATTTCATTAATTTGACACAAAAACATCCTTTAACTATTATTTCATCATTTTTCTAAATATTTATAATTTATACTAGTATAAAAGTCTAACACTTTTCTCAAGATTTTCTCTATGTATACACAATATACATACATATTCAATATATATATGAATAAAAAAGAGACAATTTCATCTCTTCTACAGATACACTCCATCTGAGAATATTTATATTATATGTATATGTGTGACTGTGTGTGTGTTTGTGTTTTTGCAAAAAAATTGAATTTAAATTCTCTTTTTATGTTAGGCATGGGAGCAAATGCAGATAGGCTAAAGAGATATGGCTCAACAACAAATGTGCAGAAGTAGAGACATTGAGCAGGACTAATAAAGCAGACATGCATAAAGAAATAAGAGAACTGGCAGGACAAAAAAACTGCTCCTCAAAAGGATGTATAAAATCTAAGGATGGAACGATCATATTGGAGAAAGAGGAAATACTCCAGCAATGGGAAGAATATATAAAAGATCTTTTCAACAACAAGAGAAAGCAACTGATAATACACAAAAATGAAGACAAGCCGGAAATATTAAAGTGCAAAGTGGAAGCTGCAATGGCCAAGCTGAATAGAAACAAACCAGCTGGACCAGATGGTATTGTAATAGAGCTGCTGATAGCCCTGGATGAATTTGGCACAGAGAAAATTACAGAAATAATAAATGAAATTTATAATAGTGGTGAAATACCAGACAACCTAAGCAAGTCAGTTTTCATAGCACTGCCTAAGAAGCCAGGTACAAACTAGTGTGAACTCCACCAAACAATCAGTTTAATGAGCCACATTAACTGATCATCCGAATCCTGATGAATAGAGTGAGAAGCAAAATCAAGCCAGAGATAAAACAAGAACAGTGCTATATTGTTAAAGACACTGGAACAAGAAATGCCATATTTATGATTAGGATACTCTCCAAAAGGGCAATTCAGATAAAGACGGACTTGTACCTATATTTTATTCATTATGCAAAGGCGTTTGACAAAATATGCCACAAGGAATTGATGGAGATGCTTAGCAGCCTCAACATATTTGGGAAATACATAAAAGTAATCAGTAACCCACCTGCATACAGACAGGTAACAATTTCAGTAGATATACAAAGATAGCAAGGATGTGTCTTTTCACCAAATCGATTCAACTTGTACAAGACTATTCTGAGGATCCTAGATGTTATGCCAGGATTTTTCATTGGAGGCCACAATATGAACAACATAAAGTACACAGATGATACAGTGATGATAGCAGACATGGAAAGGAAACTACAAGACCTTGTGCAGAAGGTAAACTGAAGAGAGTGACAAGAAAGGACTACAAATAAACTGCAAGAAAACCAAATGCATGGTCATCAGCAAAAAGGAGCAGCCCAAAATGTCAAATACAGGTGGAAGATACTAAAATCAAGCAGGTACAAAAATTCAAATATCAGGGTAGTGTTCTAACAGAAGACGGAAAGTACAACACAGAGATCCAAAGGTGAATTGGCATGACAAAGGATGCATTCAAGAAGCTAAGTAGAGTATTAAGAGACAGGAAAATTTTGCTAGAAACAAAGAAAAGAGTACTGGATTGATATGTGATCTCCATTCTTTAAAGATGAAGGAAAAACTTGAAGCAACTGAAATGTGGTTCTACAGAAGGATGCTGTGGATATCATCAATTGAGCATGATGAAATTTTAGAAAGGATGGAAATGAAAAGGAAATTAATACTGAGCATCAGGAAGAGACAGCTCAAGTTCCTGGGACATGCAATGAGGAAAGAGGGCTTGGAGAACCTGCTACTAACAGGTCAGATAGAGGGAAAAAGAGACAGGGAAAAAGCTGTGGATAACATATTTGAAGGGCCTGAGCAGGTGGATGGCAGAACGAGGGTTGTGTGGTGTAACAGGAGAAAGCGTGCAAAGAGCCACCAGGGATAGGAAGATGTGGAAAGCTATGATCGCCAACTTTCTGAATAAACAAGGCACATAGAAGAAGAAGAAGAAGAAGAAGAAGAAGAAGATACTTTTAATTGCCCAGCCATGAGAGAAATATAAGATTTAAGGTAGCTTTGCCAGGTCAAAAGTAATGTCGGTTCAATCCCTGTCAAAAGGTATATTTTCTTAAATAAAACTTTTGATTACCTAGATTAATAGAACTTAACTGTTGGATAAAACAGGCTACTAAAACATGTGACCCACTAAATATAAAATTTATAGCAATAATAAATAGGGATATATTAAAAAATACTTAGTTGCTTAAAAATTATTTTGCTTACAATTTGAGTGCAAAAATAAGCTGAGCAGGTAGAGATTTTGAAAGACAAACCATTGCTTTCTTTATTATTGGGTTGACTTAAAAAATCAGTCTATGATGATCTTTCATTTGTATTAGAAGCATTAGGGCAAAATTTTGATGAGGTATCAAAATAGTTCTATTTTAACAATTATTTTAAAAACAAAAGTTTTGATTTCATGTTTTGATAAATTTTGTACCTACTTCTACAAATGAAACTATAGATGAAATATGACAGTTTAGTTTGCCTTATATTTTATAGTATATCAAGTAAATGTATAATTTTAACTTCATCAGCTATCTTGTGTAGTGAGATATTTTGTACTAATATATCTCATTTCATGATAGTAAAGAAAAGCAGAAAGAAAGGAATAACTATTGTAAGAAGACCAAATGTATGGTCATGAGCAAGAGACAAAGGAAAAGATGTGTATTATGAATAAAATAAATTTAATTATCTCAGAACTGTTATAACAAAAAATGTGGTACAGAAATTCAAAGGCATATTGGAATAGTTAATTGCTTTCAAAAAGCTTAACAAAGAAACAGGAAAATTTCATTAGGAACAAACAAAAGTGCTGAATTACTATGTAATATCAATCCTTCTCTATAGAATTGAATGCTGGGTAATTTTTCCACAGATGGAGAGAACAACAGCAATGTGATTCTACAGAAGGATGCTGAGAATACTATACCTGGAACATGTGAGCAATGAGGAAGTTTAAGAAAAATGGAAAAGTGGACACTTTGCATCAGAAAGAGATATAAATTTCTAGAACACATAATGAGTGAGTTTGGAAAATTTAACACACACAGGATATATTAAAAGCAAGAGAGACAGAGGGAAAGACAGTAAGCTAACAAGTTTGTGTAAATGTTTTGCAAAACAGGGAGGAGAGAGGGATAGTAAAAGGACATACATTGCTTAGTATTATAAATGATAGGAAGCTGTGGAGAGTCATGATCACCAAAGTTATGAATGGATACAATGTGTGTATCATCTAATCATTTTATGTCTGAAGTTTCTTTTTTTGTAAAATGAGGCAAGAATGCAATAAAATATCACAGAAAAGACATTCTTTGCAAAGAATTAGGTGCAAACTACTTAAATTATCAGAATGTTCTTATTCTGTGGATGTATTGTCAATATATATATATATATATATATATATATATATATTTGTTTTCATCTTGTGATTTGGGTGGGTTTTTTTCTATTTTATCAGACATGCTGACTACTGGCATCCTTGGAGTTCTTGTTATTTTTTAAATATCTCTGCAAAGATATTGGCTCCAATTTTCTCTTAGATAAGAGAATCTATCTTCCAATGTTTTGTCGATTGAATAAATCATTCAGTTTGAATTTCCTAGCAAGTTATAAACTATGACAGACATCTGACAAAAACTGGTAGATACAACAACCAAAACAATTGATGATAACAATCAAGATAAAGACACTATTAAAAAACAAATTAATGAATAATAGTTTTTCTTAACAAATAAAAATTTAAATTGAGAAGATTTATTTGACATATTTACTTATTTCATGTTGTGGAGTTGTTATGGTAAAACTTTGCCGCAAAGTTGTAGTGACTGGTTTGGCCGAAAGTAAGACATGGAACACAGAAAGTAGATTCCAAACAGTGTATTAGTATAACAAGAACATAGATACAAAATAAAGTGTTAATAATAAGTAAATAGAAATAAGTAGTTTGAATGGTAGTTACGCTGCTTATTGCCTGAATCATAGTTGGCTTTAACCGCACACTTAACTGCCATCAACTGCCTTCTTAATTGCCTGTTGCAGGTAAATGTAAGAGGAAGAGTCCATTCCTTGTAGGAGGGCACTATAACAATTCATAAATTACTTTTTGTGAATAATAGCTTTAGCTGTTCTGAAAATATATTTAATCATTTCACTCCAATTAAGGTAATAATGTCAGTACGATGCCAGAGTTTACTGGGAATAAAAGGAAATGAGAAAACTTTAGGGAGCAAAAAGGATCATACAAGAACAGGATTCTGGATGACAGAAGGTTGCAACTGATGTTGCATTTAAATTTTAAAACATTGCCCATGGTGTGATAGGTAAACTGTTGCTATTTTACATTTTTAATTTTATGCATATGCATTGTTTTTTTATTTTGTTGACTGCACAGTAGAGTAGGGTCAGTTAAGCACAGTCGGTGAGAAAAGGAGCATCATGATGCAATTCACTCCACCAGAAATTTGGAAACGACATGCTGTAATGCTTAGCATTTACTGCAGAAGCTCTATTACAAACATTTCAGAGTGTTTGAGTGTCAATCTGAGGAGAATGCAGAGAATTCAAAAATAGTTGGATAAATCTAATAGTGATTACAAAGGAGTTTGGAGTGATTGCTAGTGATGGCAACTTCATTCATCTTCCTACAGAGCCTTAGACTAAATATGGAGACCTGCATTGAGGAGGTAGTGCTACACTGAATCAAGAAGGTGGCTGCTGGAAAACTTTATGTCTGGCAACAGGACTCTGTACCATGCCACACAAGCAGGAGAATCTAGTCATGGCTCTTAGACAATTCTTGAGACCACATCACCCCAAATATTTGCCAACCTAACTTCCCAGACTGCAACCCCTTTGATTATTATGTGTGGGGCAAAGTTGAGCGAGAGACCAACAAAACTCCTTGTAACACCAAAAATTGCAAGGATTATGGCAGCATTCATCAACTTAAAGAAAGAATCCTCCAGAAGAGATGCAAAAGATTCTGAAGTTATCTGGAGGCCATGTTTGTAGCCAATGGAAATTTTATATAATATTAAATATACTCTACAAAATTGCCATCTTTAGTATTTCAAGATATGTTTGTGAAATTTTGTTAAATATATCTGTTAAAATGATATGTCAGTGTTATTTTAATTTTTGCATGACTTAGACAACAATTCATCCATTGCACCTTTTAGGTGGTAGGAAAGCAAAAAAAAACAAAAAACAGAAGAGAATTCCAGAGGCAATAAGTGCAAGGAAAGAAACTATTAAAATAGAATTTACAGTTGTATCTATCTAGTTAAATGGTGAGACCTAGTAGCCAACTAGTATGCTTAATTTCATGCAGACAAAGAAGGAAAGTTCATTAGAACAATTGCCATGAAAATATTTATAGAAAAGTCAGAGGGAAGCCATGTCACAAGAGTCAGGATTAATATCGTTACAGATCCTTCTTTGGATTTTATTGAGAATATCAATATATAAAGCAGGAGCACCAGACCAGATATGGTAGCAACTTTCCTAGCAGCAGTAGTAATTGGTTTAATATAATCACTCCATTTCATGTTGATGGAAAACAAGAGACCATAAAAGCACCCTAGAGATTAGCATCAGCCATACTAATAAAAGATTCATATAAAAAAGTTTCTCTTTGTTATTAAATTTTAAAAGCCCTATTTAACAACTGATTGGTCATTTTTGGAAAACTATTCATTTTACTATGTCAGACCTATTGGACTTACTATTATGATTGGAGTAAATATTTGTGTCATTAACATAAATACTTAGTTGGAAACTGATGATAGCAATAAGGTCGTTGATGAAAATGAAACAGATTCATAGGAGGCTCCCCCATCAATGAGAAATGTGATAGAAGCATGGTTATTAAAAGTTATATTCTTTAATCATGAGAATTGTAATACTTTCAAAGTTAAGTAAAAAAAATATTCAATTACTTAGATTTTGGTTACAGAAATTCTGATCTCATTTTACTAGTTTCCTACATTTATAATAAGTCTACAGTTATTTTCATGGCCACTGCCCCTGTGTGCCTTTTCCCCTCGTTACCTGACCACATGTATTTACACAAACTACTAAATTGGCATCAAAGTCCCACCTTTTTACTGTTGAAATAGTTAAATGTAACTGCTTCTTCTACTAACCAGATGTGACAGCAGTATTCAATGCACAGATAGATGGTAGATTTATTTATATGCAAGATGGATTCAGACAAGAAAAATTTCCTGGTCCTACACAGTGAACCAATCTTCCTAGCAGCAGATTTAGCTATGAATTCAGTATGGTCATTCTACTTGAGGTTGGCTGATAGAGTTAGGCCAAGGAGGCACAGTGTTTTGCTTTCAAGGAGACTAGCCTGATCCATGTTGATGGGTGGGTAGGAGCAGTTGTCTATGGTGGTTAAAGGATAGCAACTTCGTTTTAGAAGCATTAAAATTTAGGAGCCATTTCTTACCCCAGTCCACTACAGATTGGAGGTCCTTTTCAAGATCAGCAGTGAGGTTTGCTTTGTCAGCCTTAGCAGATTTTTTACTGAGGCAGTAGTAAATGGTTGTTTCATCAGTATAGATGCCTACTTGGAATCTAATTATCCAATTACATCAGGGAGATCATTGATGAAGATCAGAAAAAGTGTAAGATCTGGAGTAGAGCCTTGAGAGACATCTGCGTTAGTATGATAGTATCTGGCAGCATGCCCATTCAATATTACCTTTATTAGATGATTTGAAAGGAATGACAGGATTAGGTCAAACAAGCATCCAGTTATACCATAGTCCTGTAGCTTGCGTAGAAGGCCAGCATGCCAGACTCTGTCAAATGGTTTGGAGATATCTAATTCAACAGCTTAAGCTTTGCAGTTTTTATTGAGAGCCTGGTATGCATACTCTGTGATGATTGTTAACATATCAACAGTAGACCTGGTGAAGCAGAAACCATACTGTTTATTGGAGAAGAAGCTGTGGACTGTAAGATGTTGAACTACTTCAAAATTGATAATAGCCTCAAACACTATTCTCAGATTGATTAGATTAAAATGCCTATTTTAAATCTCACTTGTAAAGTTGGGTAAATGATGGTTAAAAATATTTCAATATAATTGATAGCTGTGAAAACGATTTCATCAACTCTGAATTTCTTAACTTTCAGTTAGATTTTCAAAATAGTTTGTATTAGCATCGAGCAAAATCTTAAAAAGATTTACAATAGCAAACACTTGCATTCAGAGTTAATAGGTTAGTGCTAAAAATATTTTCCTGTTGCAATGATGTTATTCAACTTGTATTCTTCCATTTCTAAAACCAACTTTCTATAGCCATATGGAAAAGATTAATAATTCTCATGACAAAAATGTCTCTGACTTTAAAATGGGGTAGGGAAAAAATGAGCAGAACTGTTTAACTATTGATAGATTCTATTTAGTTTTGTGTCTCAATTAAAGTTGTTCTTACAAGAAATTGTTTGCCTATATATTTTTAAGTAAAAACACATCATACTAGCAATATTCTACAGCATGAAAAGGCTCAAAATAGTTTCTGAAATTCTATCTTGATCCCGATTACTCAAAGATAATTTTATTTTATCTGCTATATATTCAATGACATTTAATTGCATCTTGAATACACTGCTCTTTATAAAAAAATGAATATAAAATTTATATGCGAGCCACCTCTTCTCCCCCTAGCTATGGATTAATTAGTAAAACTTGTATCACTAAGCAATTATTATTTCAAAAAATATTCTTAAAATCTAAAAATATTTTCTGGATTTAAATAACTTGCAAAGGGTTGATAAGCTGAAAAAATAAATCAATATGTATGACTATCTTGTCACTACAGTGGCAGTTCTTTTGTTTAGCCTGTTTGGTGCTTAAAAGAAACAAAACAGAAAAATTTTGTCAGAAATAAAGAAAAGAGTACTGAATTCATATATAATATCAGTCTTCCTATGTGGCAATAAAGGCTGGACAACTACATCTCAGATGAAGAGAAGACCTCAGACAACAGAGACATAGTTCTACAGAATACTGCTGAGAATTTCAGGATGAGAATATGTGCGCAAGAAGAAAGGAAACAAAAAGAAGCACTTATCAGAAAGAGAGTTGAAATTTCTGGGATATATAATGACAAAAATGGGCTTGAAGAATTTGACACTCATGTAGCATATTGAAGGCAATAGGAGCAGAGGTAAACATCCAGCAACATACCTAATAATGTGTTTGTGTAAATTTATAGCAGAACAGAGAGAAAACATTGTTAGGAGATACAAAAATAGGATGTTATGGAGAGCCATGTTCACCAACATCTTAAAAGAACATGATATATAAAAGAAGTATAGGCAGAGAAATTGACAAATAAAGAAAAATAAAATTATAGTTGATCTCTATTCTTCTTAAATATAATGAAAATAGATCATGCATTTTAATTCTTTAAAAATCTCTTGGAATGACGTTGTAAGTACAAACAACATATTTTCAGTTAATTAAATATTTGAGATTCACAATGCTTACAACACATCTGTATATATAGTGTTTACTTGTACAATTCTACAATATTCTTCTTGTTTGGCAATGTTGGCTTTTGCATTGATTTCTTTTGTGTCATTTATTATACAGCAAAGTATAGTTGACCTCCTTGTTAATTTTAGCACGGCCCATCAGAGTACAAGATAAAATGTTTTTCCTTTGTAATATGGAGGCCCTTCTCTTTTGAGGATTGCTCAATATTTTTCAGATCGTATGGTGAAAAATCAGAAAGTTGCATTCTAATTAACTGCTATCATTGATTTCAGGACGAAAATCTTCCAACCATAATTACAGGCTTTTCTTCAATAGAATATTAAGAATATTTTAAATACAGTATTGTTTTGCTGAAATATATTGGCTTTGACTTCAAACAGAAGGCAAAATTCATAATGTTAACACAAGTCCCATATGTACATATGTACACAATTAACATACACATTTTTTCATGCTTCTATAAAAACACACCATATATTTTCACATATCTATATATAATGGTTATAGTCATTGTGTAAAAATAAGAGTAAATGCCCAGAAGAATATGATTAGGATAAGCAAATTGGAGGCAATAGACTGAAAAAATTGAAAAACCACCATAATTATTATATTATTGATCTTATTGTATTCATATTAAAGAAGTATGATCAATGGAACTTATTGATTGTCTGATCACTTACTTCATATTATATTTGTTAATGCTGAACCAGTTTATTCAATACCAGATCAATACACAGTAACCCCAATCAATGAAAAATCCTTCACTTTAATCTAAACTTTTACAAAAATGTCTTCCAATTACAATTGTCTTCTAAGCAATTTTCATAATTCTTATTTGCCAAAATTATTTAATGATCACTGGCATTGGTCTTTGTAACTTTTAATCTTTCAATGATATGAAATTAAAAATGAATCTTTTAAATGGACAATGTTCAGAAATTAAGCACATCATGGCTGAAGGGTTAGTGCATCTGTCAAAAAATAAGATAAGACTAAATAGACTCTTCAATCTGATTTTAGTTATTTTACTACTGGTTATAGTTATTTTACTACTGGTTATAGTTATTTTACTACTGGTTATAGTTAAGTCTAAAAAGAATAATTGAGAAAAACTTTCTTGTAGTAAGTTAAGAGGACTGTCAGTCAGTTTAGGTGCCATACGTGATACACGCTTGGGCGATCATGTCTCGAAAGAGACATGACTGACTGGGCAGAAGATTATCCCGCAGTAGGTTGCCATTGCTTTCTGCGGTAGACTGGTTGCCGACCAAGGCTATAGAACCCAATCTGTCCTGTTATTTAACCCATAACTGGAAGGAAGAGACGGATTAATACCTTTCCCAAGGGTATTTGCGCGTAAGTGAATACAACGGATTCAGCTGGAATTTGAACTCGGCTCCCCGGTTTCTCGTTCCGAGCCGATATCCACTGTACCACAACGCACATCCAAGAGGACTGTAGTATTCAATAATTGAAGTTAATTCTTGTTAAAGATTGACACCACATGATTAGAATAATTTTTGGCCAGTGAAATTGTTATAATTTTTTTTATTTTGTTTTATCAAAGATAATTGTAGAGAACTTCTGAAATATGAATTCCAAAGCTTATCTATAGAGTGACTAACAGACACCTTATTGCTTAACCTTATTAATCAGGCAGGAAGCCTGACCAGATATCCCCTGAATAAATAAAAATACTCAGTTATCTAAGTTAGTTGGAGTTTATAAAATAAACAGATATGGAGATAGAAAATGTAAGTTATATTGAACAAGATATAAAAACTGGAACACGGGTTAGTCAATTCAGGAATACTATTAGTAGAAATCAATATATACAGTCTTGCCGTGAAATAATATGTCCAGGTAATGATTCTATATCCAAACAACTCCAACTAACTCTGCACCAACTTACTGGCCAACTAGGTAACTCTACAACTCTACAACTGCCATTCTCTGTATAGGTAGGATTATATATACACATCAAGTGAGTCCATTCTTGTATACAAAAAGGGGCAACCCCACAACATATATGAAAATGGAAAATAGTTATGAGCTAAATTTTGATCTGAAAGTTTTACTGCATAATGGTCATTCTCTATGACCTATGAAGATGATTTAGGTTAAGTGCACTGAGAATGAATGAGATTATTTTGAACTAGTTGATGTACCTATTTATGCCAGGTAAAAAATTAAAACTTGGTTCACAGTCAGTTATAATAATTATAAAACAATTCCATATAACTGTGATTGTTTCCTTCAGAGTCAAATACTGCAAAACTGCTGAATATAATGATGAAAAAGTGTGCTGAGTAGTAAGAAAGTTATTGTTTTGATTATGCAACCTGAATTCAAGTTCCACCATGATTCAATCAAACTAGATAAATCACCTCAGCAAGTGGCATTATTGAGAAGTTCTTGAAAACCAGACTATGGGTTGACTTCAGCCTTCTGTGAATTCATCTTCTATCCATATGCAGGCAGTTTGTTCCCCAGATTATTCTAATATCTTTCGTATATAAATAAAGCTTACCTGACAGTTTTTTGTATCATGCATCATCAAACACTTTTCTATAATCTATAAAACATAGGTATATATCCTTCTGCATTTGTATTGATATTTCTGAAATCATTCTGAGCATAAAAATTGTATCCCTTATTCCAGTGTCTTTAACAAGACTGTGCTATGTTTCTCCTACTTCTGATCTAATTCTGCTGCACACCCTATTATTCATCAAAATTTGCAGTGCTATGAAAATGGATTTATTAATGTCTTTCAGTATGTCACCACTATTGTATATTTAATTTCAATACCAAAATCATCTAAGGTTGCCAGCATCCCTATTACAGTCCTATCTGGTCTCAATGCTTTGGACATTTCAAGTTGGGCATTTCTATTCAGATTTTGATATTTCTTGCCTTTCTGTATTCTTATGCATTGTGAGTTTTTCTATTTTACTGTGGAAGAGTTCTCCAAAATATTCAAATTATCTTTAAAGTGTTTTTTTTTATTTCTCTATTATCAGCATTCTTTGATTTTATGCATAATTTTGATGAGCTGACCTTGTGACCTGTTGTTTTTCTTATACTTATATGCATATCTGTCTTATATATAATGCTCATTCTTTCTATTTATGCATTCTTTTCATTGAATCATTCCTTCTTTACTTGCCTGCATTTGTTTCTAATTTCTTTGAGTAATGTTCCATATTCTGTACCATATCTTAGTATTGTTTGTTGTCTCCTCATCATGTTGACAATAACATTTGTCATCTATTATTTTTTCCTTGACTAGTTTTCTTTAAGATAATATCATTTGCTGATGTTACTAAAGCCCCTCTTATTGTGGGTCACATTGAATTTTCATTTTCATTTATTTTATTGTATCTATTTTTAATGCTGTCAGTATGAATCTCTTTTTAATTCAGGTCATTCAGGCATATTGTGTGCTTTTTTGGTCATCTTTAACTTACTTAACTTCACTGAAAGGCTATATATCACTATCTATGCATCTCTGTCTATCTATCCATCTATTTATCTATCTATGGCATGTCTTAAACTACTCAACCATGTAGGACCTCCCAATCAAACAAAGTTCAATTAGTGCTTTTGAGCACATATCTCTCGTGATTCTTGAAATATACATATCTGCTCTGTTTTTTATCCTAATGTAAAAAAAGACAATATATCTCACAAAATTTCATGGTTATTCAGGCCATTAAATGTAAATAAATAAATATACTGTTTGATAACAAAAAAAAAACAGTGCATCTGCTTAAATATGAATATCTTTTAAAAAGTAATGTATAAACAAATAAAATAAAAATATGTTGGATTTCATCCATTTTTTAAATATATTATCTTTGTTTACATTAGGATATGAAACAGAGCAGATATGTATATTTTGAGAATTGGGAAGAATATGTATTCAAAAGCACTATTCAAGAAATACACTACCAGACATAATTATTAGGCCAACCCAGTGTTTAAAAAAATGATGTATTTTATACTATATTTTAATATTTATTGGCAAGTGAATAATTGTAAATGAAAATAGAATGCTTCTTTTGTTAATACTTCACAATAATATGTTCATCAAATGAATCTATAAATATTTAAAATTACCTATATTGCAGTTTCAGCAATGAAAGAATGAAGAAAATTTAGGCTGATTCAGACGAGTTCATTTTTGCTTCCTTGCATTGTAAAATTTTGCAAAGTAATAATGAAAAAAGAACCATTCTATTTTCATTTAGAAGGATCCACTTGGCAATAAATACTAAAAATAGTATGAAATACATAATTTTTTTTTAAAAACTAGGGTAGCCTAATAATTATGGCTGGTAGTATATATATATATATATATATATATATACGTATGTGTTATATCTTGAAGGCTGTCACAATGCGTTGAATGAAATAAAGGAAGGTTGGGAGGTGTTTATATGACCTATTTATTATTACATTGATATTTCGAGACTATAATCTCATCATCAGAATGGCAGAGAAATCCTCAGAATGTCCATGCTTTTTAGCTGCCCATCTTTGAATGGCTGGCTTTACCCACTGCTGCTGTACGTGTGTGCGTGTATGCATGTGTGCATGTGTGTGTGTATGTGTGTGTGCAAGTGTGTATATGTGTGTGTTCTAGTTGGGGTTTTTATGGTCTAATGGTGTGTGTGTGTGTGTGTGTGTGTGTGTGTGTGTGTGTGTGTGTTCAAGTTGGGGTTTTATTGGTCTGATGGAATCAGTTCGTAGGATCTGGGAGTTGATGTGACTTTGACCGGGTCAAAGAGTATCAGTTTCATTGCTGTTGTCTTATCTATCTGATTTATCTGGTGGTGTTTGCTCATTGTGTGTGCTGTAATTGAATCTACTTTATTTTGTATATATATCTGTGTGTGTGTGTGTGTGTGTGTGTGTGTGTGTATGTGCTTTAGCCTGGTTAGCAGTTTGTTATAAGGGAGGAAGAAGTGTGTGTGTGGTTATTGTTACTGATTGCGTGTGTGTGTGTGACCTTTGCTGTTGTGTTAGGTGCATGTTGTGTGCATCTTGGTGTTATCTATACTGTTATGTAATCTAGGTTTAATTCTTGGTGATTATTAATTGGCTGTTGTAATTTAAATATTATTAGGGACTTTTTAATGTGTAGGTTACCTACGTTGCGTTCCTTAGCCAAGATATTAACGGTTATGGTTTTGTCCTTATTTTTGCATTTTTTTAAGTGTTTTTGGAATGACCACACTTGCATGTGTAAATGTTCTTTTATCCTGATATGTAGATGTTTTGTAGTGCTGCCAAAATAGAATGCATTGCATTTGGCACATTGTATGCAGTATATGACATATACCTGGTGGCATATTCTGGTGCCTGCAATACGGGAAGTTGGTTAGTGTGCATGTGGTGTTGTTGTTTGTTCTGTGGTTGGGTTGAGGTGTCTGCGAAGAGTGGGGCTGTAGTGTGCCAGCTGTATGTCTAATTCCTCTCTGCGGATAGCTCGACATATTTTTGATGTTATGAATTCACTGAAGTGTGGTAATCTCAGGAAGCCGGTGTTAGATAGGGTGTGGTGCCTTGGGCCCCTACTACCCTTCCATTCTAGGCGATCCACAAAGGAATGTGGGTAACTGTTAGTTACCAGTGTTTTCTTGAAGAGTACAGTGTGGGTGTTAATGTGCTCGCCTTTGCTGCATTTCTTTCGGATACGTGCAAGTTCGTTATCGATGTAGCCGGTCTTAGCGCTGAGAGGGAGGGCTGATCGGTAGTGCACAAACATATCCCTGCTGGCAGGCTTTTTGTAGAAATTGGTGTGGACTTCACCTCTAATATTTTAAGCTTGAAGTCCAGCAGTGATAGGCATCCACTGGCATCGGGGTGCTCAATCGTGAAATTAATTTTATCATCCATTCTGTTGAACGTAATATATATATATATATATATATATATATTGATTGTTTAATTACTTAGTTTTTGTTCATAATAAAATTAGACCAGTACACATTTGGTCATAATAAAATTAGACCAAATGATATAGTTTCAAATTATAAAAGTGTTCAATACAATTATATTGTAGAACTTTTGAATATTCTTCATTTGTAAATAAGTTATTACGCAACCTAGGATTCTACCATGAGTGGTGTCTTCAGGTAATTTGCAATATCTGATTTTATCATTTTTTTTTAAGAAAACTCAAGTAACAATGATTTTTTTTAACATTCATGTAACAGGGAATTTTGAATGTGCAATTTTTAAAATTAGAAGAAATTATAACATTTTCGTCCATGGTTGTATGAACCTAATAGATATGTTTTGGTATGTTTACACTTAGTTATAATTTCTGTTCTTATATATTATATATATATAATGTTTTTATCTCTCTCTCTCTCTCTCTATATATATATATATATATATAATGTTTTTTATCATACTATAAACATACTGAATAATATAAATATATGAAAATAGAGATGACAAATTTTATCCTATTTATTTTAATACTCTTGATTCTTCAAGCAGCAGTATTAAACAGATATAACAGTTGAAAATCTTATATTCTTTTCTTGTCAATGTGTCTCCAATACTCTATGAATTAGATTCCTGTCATAACTAATCAGAGATTTACATGCATTTTTAACCAAATTTTACTGTATATTTCTTTTTGTTTGATATTATTACAAGTATTTTTATGTCTGAAAGTGATTGATAATGCATAATATTTAATTTTTCTAATTTCCAAGCCTCATTGCTAAGTTATAATTTTTGAATTTCTATGAGGAAGATATTAATGTTAACAACAGAAACCATGTTTCAGTTACCTCTCATGAAACTGTTGTGAAATTTATTTTAATCTCTATATAATTCTAAGTTTTTGATATTTGCTAAATTATCATTATTAAAAACATACATTGAGAAAATGTTTTGATGTTAAAATTATCAGTTTGGTAAAAAAAATAAAAAACAATAAATATGGCAAATATTTGAAATACTCAAGTGACTAAATTCACAGCAAATGCTGTCAAAAGACAACAACAATAATAAACAAAAATGCCAGCAGAGATCAATCAAGATTGTTTTGCCAATATTTATTTTATTTTTATGTTTAATGTGTCTTTAGATGTTTCTTGTGATGCATTTGATAAGAATACTATTTTGGTAAAAATATGTTTGAATGTTAAATTATATAAATTGGAACAAGATATTATTTTATTTTATCAAATAGCAACAATAATCACTTTATTTGTATACAAACAGATAGTTTTCTTACATTGTTCATTTCAAATCTCAGAAGCCATTGTTGTAACAGTTCACTAAAGAAGTCTCAAATTTACATTTAATATGTGAGTAATTACTGCCTTACACTTTGATTCAAAGAGTTCTTATAAATAAACTGCTCAGAAAAGGAGGTCTGTCTTACATATTCTTTGTCCCTCCAAGACATGGCTGACTTCCACAACTTTCTAGCCTTTGTAGCACTTAGTATGATTTATATTTCACCTATCTCACCTAGTTTCTGTTATGTAATCTGTTTTGCACAAGATAGGTTCCTTGATATTTCCCTTTGCCTCACTTGACTTCAATATATCGTCTGAACCTCAAATTCTCCAAGCCAACTTTTCTCATGTCTAAGAAATTTCAATAATCTCTTTCTGATTTTAAGTATAGGTATCTTTTTTGTTTGCATTTTCCTTAACTTCCTCATTGTTCTACTATTCAGTACATAGTATTTTCAGTATTCTTCTGTAGAATCACATTTTTGTTGCTTCCAGTCACTTCTTCATCTGTGAGGCAAAGATTAAAATCTGAAATCTTTTAGATATGCTATCAATTTCTTTGTCTCATTGCAGTAAGATCAGTCTCACCATTAAATATCAATTGTTTTCTTTTTGAATAGTTGCTTCCTTTGATATTAACAAATAATATAAATATTGCTTCAGATGGAAATCTCTTTGAGAATTTACAATCACTCTGCTTACTAATAATAATCAGGAATTAATATGGCTGCAGCAGCTGTCACAAAATACAAGAGTTTCCAATCAGCCTTTGGCTTGTCTTATCTTGCAGATTGAGTGATATGTTGATAATAAGATTTTTATTTGCTCCTGATTGCTAAACAATGCTCAGCTAATTAAACACAGATCCTTCTGAAAGATTACTCACCATGCACTGTAATGAAATTTTGTGTATGCTGCAAGTTGCATTAAAGAAAACTATACCATCAAGACTGAGAAATATGTGTTCATGAGATGAGAAATACTGACAGTAAAAAAAATAGATACACAGATTAATTGTCTTCTTTAAAAAGAATAGAGAAGAAAATACAAAAATTTAACTTCAAATAAGTTATAGAATACTATATTTTGTATAAACGATGTTTTGCCACAATTATGCTTTCTACAAAATATGCTTGCTTAATATTTTTGTAATAAATTCAACATTTATTTCTGTTACATCTTTATTTAGAAGAGCCATATTTTTCCAAACTAGAATTTACCATTTCCTTTATTCCAAATTTTTTTATTCATTTTCATTTGGTTTTTTGATTAGCACATCACCAAAAACAGACTTGTTTTTTTTTACTTGTTAACTTGGTAAAAATCTTTGCAGTGATAACAGGCTATACAACAACATTAAGCAAAACGTTAAATTAACTTTTCTTGAAATGTTATTTATTCTGGAATAAAATATAATATATATAACTGTTAATACCTTTTAAGTTTAGATAACTATTCCTTTGTCTTCATAATCTGTTTCATAACTTGAAAAATATATGCATATTTAAAGAAACTGTCTTAAAAAAAATAAAAGCCTCATGACTGTAATAAGAGGAACATTGATGTAAATCACAAAGAATTACATTATAGTTAAAGACCCAAGGGAGATATTGCAAATTGTGATTCAAAAGACAATATGGATGTGCAGTAAATCAGAAATACTTTGTTTAGTGATCTTTTGAGAGACTAGAAATTTTTTCAGCTTGTGAACAATTGTATTTCAAAGAATTAATGTTGGTGAAGGAAAAGGCTCAATTTGATTGCAAGCTTCTTCTTAAAAGTGCAGTCTAAAGTAAATAAAAAGAATTCTTCTGTCATACAAAAAATGTAAATATGTAGTTCGCTACTTGAAAATAAAGAGTTTTGTTTTTTTAAGATGGGGCTTGCATTAGCAAATAAAATGTCTCTTTCATTTCAAAGTTTTATTGATTTCCAAACAGAACTTACATATTTCTTTACAAACAAAAAATGTCTTACTTTCCTGGACAATAACAAGTTGATTCTTGTTTTCATATTCATTTAAATGAAAATAAAATTTATCTAAAAAGAAGAAAAAACTTCTGTTGATGATATAAAATGTCTGTACAATATATCAACATTGTTGTCTTGTCATTTGTTCAGAAGATTTTCATTTATAAATTCATTAGTGTGTAAATCAAGTGTCCTTTTGAAAATATAAAAGATGCTGAATAAATGACAGATGAAAAGAAAAGAAAAATATGAAGGTACAGTAAAAAAAAACAATCAAAAAATGATTTGACCAGCTGAGATAAAAAAAAATAAAAGATATAAGGGATATACTATTTTAATTGTAATTTTTATTACAATAAGAGTTTCTCATCATTTATTTATGTGTTTTATAAACAGAAATGATTTGTTTTTATTACAATAAGTTTCTCATCATTTATTTAGGTTTTATTTTCAGAAATTGTTTTTATTACAATAATAGTGTTTCTCACCATTTACTACAAATAATATTACCAATGTTCTTTTGTTAAGTTTATTATTTTTATTCTTCTGATTACATTTTTACATATCTTTTTCTATTTTCATTGTGTTTCTTGTGAGATAATTTGCTAATAATACTAAAATATTAATATCCCTCACTTCTTGGTAATTTTAATTGAATTAAGTTATTTTTTAATTCAAATATTCCAGCAACAGTATTCAAAGGCTCAAAATTCTTAATATACACTGCTAATTCCTTGGCAGTTTGATGATCAGTTTTGAAGGTTGTCAGGAACCTGAATTATTGATTGATTTTTTTTCTGGTTTATCAACCTTTTGCAGATTACTTAAATCTAGAAAATATTTTCAGATTTTAAGAATTTTTGAAGATAATAATGATTTACAGATACATGAGCTGAAATCCATCTGTCAAGGATTTTGTTCTTATCTGCTTACTGGGATCTTAAACATTTAACAACAACAACACATCTTTTAAATGAAACATATAAAATGTTATTTTCTGGAGGAAAAGTAGAAACAGAACATCAGTGAAATAGCATTTATATATTCTTTTAAAAAAATACAACAATGATAAAATGTTTAACTTTACTTGCAGTGACGTTTGTTGAAGTAATTATATATTTGTAGGGCAGTGGGAGATGATTGGACAGACTTACTACATGACGGTCAGCTTAATGTATTGATGAGTTTGTAGATAAATCCTTAGTCAGTGACGGCTAGTTGTCATCTCTACATTGTATCTATATATGTGTATGAATGTTTAGATCAAACTGGCCTCCAAAAATATTTTGAGCCTTAGACGCAGTATGCTTCTATTTTTCTATCTGTAAGGGAGAGCCAAAATTTAATTTTACATAGAAGTGTGAACTTTTTGAACACAAGGTTTTCATTAGTTAGAAAATAATTTCATGCTGGCTCACAAAAATCTATTTCTCGAATTTGTGGAAGGGGTGAAGGGAATTGTTGTTATTTTCTAAATGGTACAAAACTAGCACTTTGTAGGCCTACAACTATGTTTGCCAGTATTTTGGTGGTATTTGCTGTGTATAAAACAAATTTTATGACAGGATTTTATTGGTTGAAAAATATATATAGGATTTAATTCCTGCACCAGTTATGCTTATTAACCCATAACTGGGGAAGAAGAGGTAGATTAATACCTTTACCAAGGATATTTTTGGATAAATGAATATAACAAACCTGACTGGAATTGAAACTCAATTCTCAGAGTTCTAATTTTAAGCCATTATCCTCACCATTTGCATATCCAAACATGCAGCAGCTGGTACTCCCAAGTGGTCACCAATTTAAAAACTGATCAGGTTTAATGGTTCTTAACTATCAGGAACCAGGATCACAAACATAATCCCTTTAGAAAAAAGTATGTATGAAATGACACATAAAATTAAGTGACTGAGTAAGGGCTTAATAGATTTTTCATCTTAAAATGTCATTCAGGATATAGGTGATTATGGCTCTTAACAGATTCCTTTTATTTATTACCTATGAGTTGCTATACTTGGGAATGATAGTGGAGTGGTTTCCATTGTTTTACCCATAGTTCTGAATCCAGTTTTCCTTCTCTTAGACTGGTTGCTACCTAAGACTAGAGACCCCAGTTTACTCTTCTAATTAACCCATAACTAATGGTTAGAAGAAGATGGATTCAAACATTTCCCACTAGAAATATAAATATATATTGATAAAAATGTAAGTATTGGTGAAGTAAAGAAAGAGAAGCACATGTAAAGGGCTTTTTTTAAAAGATTGGGAAAAATATTAGAATAATCAACAATCTATACTGGCATCAAATCTGACCTGGATGTTAGCACCTGTTAGTGTCCCAACTATGGGTAAATAGTTAAGCCCCAAACTGGGATCAAAAGAATATGAAAGCATAAAAATACTTTTTTAAAGTAAAAATACTAACAATAATACATTTTCATATTAAACAAATTGGCAGTAATACATTTTCATAAAAAAAATTATTTATACTTCCCTCAAAAATAAAATTTCAGCAGTAAATGATCTGTAAAGAATTGATATGCCTCTAAACAAACAAACCTACATTCTTCTTTTATATATGACCCATAAGACTTCAAAGGATAACGATAAATATAACATATTGTCCATCATGATTTTTCTTATTATTGACACTGTTAACTGCTGGACATAATTTACCAAAACTTTATCTGGAAAGGATATGCAACACACTATTTCGTCACTGCACATGTTGACAAAGGTAAGTAAACAATCCTTCAAGGCTCTTCCTTTAATCAAATTTGTGTTAAGATTTCCTTTTGAAAATGTATTTTAATTTGCATTTAATTTACTAACTCTACCCGACATCCATATTTTAAATGCTACAATAACCAGTTTGTAAGTTTAAAAGGGCCTTCAGGATGGATGTTAGAATAGAAAATGGAATCAGGGACGTGAGTTCAAATTCAGCCCTTGTTCACTGCATTCACTTTCACATAAATGATCTTGGGAAAGGTATCAGTCTGTCTCTTCTCCCCCAGCTAGATAGCATTGTAGACAGTGTAGAACACCCCACCCACTCAAAAAAAAAAAAACAATGGAAATTCCAAATAGTAGAGAAAGAAATGGAAAACCATTCTCTTTTCCAAGAAAGCATGGCAATTAACAGATAGTAAAGAAAAGTAACCTGGAAGAATCCTGATAACTTTTGCCCTGAAAGAACATAACATAAAAATATGCTAATCAATCTACTTTATGTAAGTGCTAAAATATCTGTGTAATTTCTTGGTAAGACAAAAAATATAATTAAAGGCAAAGGAAATGCATGTATTTGCCTCTCCATTTCAACAAATTTATTAGATATGATGGTTCATTCCCTTGCTATTCTTCTTTTAGAGTTTAAACAAAAATAAGGGGGAACTAGCTTGATAGATTTTTATAGAAATAGTAATAGAGCAGCTTAAATTTTCCCTTTTTTATTTCTTTGTTATCTACATTTTTACATTGTTGGTTCAATGGGAAACAAAACAACATTTTTGGCAAGTAGAAATTAAATGCATGATGCAGAATTTCAAGTCAACTGATTTTGTTGCATCATTAATATTGTTCTTCATGACCTTTCACAAAGCAATGAAAAAGATGCATATTCTTAGATACTTGTTTGAATGGGGAAATAAGAAAGACATTCTCTTAAAAAAAGAGTGAATAAAATGAATTGGAAAGAAAGTGACACTGACAGAATCAAACTGGAAGTAAAACAAATATAAAAAGAACTAAGACTAATAAAAATAAAAATGAAAAAAGTCACAAGTAAATGAAAATGAAAAGACAGAAGACAAATGAAAAGAAAACAAAGGGAAATAAAATGTCAAAATTATTATTATGTTGTAAATTTGCCTAAAAGATATGTTGTCTTTCTTCTGGTGTTGGGTAAGCCATCTGTAAAGGAACTTGCCAATAACGTATGTAATGTTCTAAGAACTTTCAACCATTATTGGTCATTTTCAAAGGAAGAAGGTAGAAAGTAGAGAGTTTTTAGTGTTAACACTCCAGAGTTTGAAATGAACAAAATGAACAGAAAGTTCAAATTTGATAAAACATATTCAAATGAAAGGTTGCTATCTCAATAGACTATGTTGAAATATATTATCGTGTAGATTTCTCAAATCTACACGTGAATTATTTTGAGTCCATTTTAATACCTTTAAGATATTATTCCTTAACAAAGACAATTGTAGCTAAATAATGTTTTTAATTACATAAACTACAGCAAAACACATGATTGAATTCATTGTTATTAGGGTATTTAACAAATGGTTGACATTCATGGGGACCAATATATGGGTAATAAACTTTACTTTATTTGACTGGAATAGGAATAGAAGGAAAATCATAGAAGGAAGGAGAAATTAATGCAAGACATACTTGATAGGCATGAGCAAATGGATGGCAGAGCAGAGTTTGGGAGAGATACCAAGAGGAAAAGAATGAAAAAGAAGAATATTGAGACAGACACCAACGAGGATGTGTTGTCTGGAAGTGTGATCAGTAGAAACCAGGCCTTAGTGTATTTTAAAGTACATTGAAACAAATATTCTACTTTTCTGTGTTGTGCCACATTGTGACATGCACAATCATGATTCTCCACAATTTCCTGTCTGTCATACCTCAAAGTTATGCTTGTTCCCACCCTTCCAGTCCCTTTTCTGCGATCCGTCATTAGGTAGGTTACTTGTTGTTTCTCTCTGCCTCTCTTGCATTTAGTATGTCCTATGAGTGTCAAATTATCAAAACCGTCTTTCCTCATTATATAATTTCAACTCTTTTTTATTTTTAATACAAGTATACATTTTGTTTCCATTTTCCTTTAAACTTCTTCATTATTCCCATTGTCCATTTCATGCCTTAAGTTTTTTCATCTATAAGGAAATTTTCTAGAATTCACTGCCATAGATGAGGAGTGACATTTCATAGTAGTTCAGAACTCACTTTTTTGTTTCTAATGACATTTTTCTGTTTATTAATACTTTGTTTAGCTTTTGGGAAGCATTTTTTGCTATTACAATTCCCATTTGAATTTCTTTGTCACATTTTCTGTTGTCTCTTAGAACACTTTTCAAATATACTTAGAAACTTTAAAAAGCGATTTGTTTTTGTTGTTTTACAAGAGAATAATTACAATTTCATAATGCTCTTGGATTTAATTATTTTGACCCATCTATACAGTATTCATGGCAACAATTATACTTGTTTGGTTTATCCAATTTTGATTATTAACTAGACTTATTTATAGAATCATTTTCTTTATAAAGATGCATGCTCACACCTCATTATCAGCCTCATCATTATCATGTTCTCTGATTAGATCTGTTTGCAGGGTCACTATGTGGCTAAGCACATGATGAGCTCCATTCATATCTCAGTTGTGTCTCTATGAAGGTTTTATCAGTTCACCCATGCTTGCAGTTCACTCATTCTTGCTGTTTTACTTTTACCACTCATTATTGCTCTTTTGTCTTGTCCACTCACCCTTGCCATCCTGCCCTGTCTACTCACCCTTGTCATCTTGCCCTGTCCACTCACCCTTACTGTCATGCCATGTCCACTCATCCTTTGCAGTCTTGCTCTGTCCACCTCTTTATTTTTTGCTTAAAGTGGTACTCTGTAGAATAGTAGTAGATAAATTGTTGGCATACTTGCTTATGTCTGCCTCATCTTTGTGAAATTGCCATGAAGTAAGGTTCTACTCCAGAATTCAACTGCCTGTTTAGTTAGGAGAACTGGTTTAAAAACAAAAATAAATTTGGCAAATGCTTTTGCATGATGTTCTTGGGCTGACAATCAATTGAGAAGCAGTTCAGATTACTAACATATGTTGTAATCTCTCTTTTAGTCAATATTCCTGTTAGTGTGGGCAAGCAAAAGTGACATTACAAATGTATTTGTAATTGATAGTTATTCTTTTCTCTCAAACTAACCAATCAATTAACATTAAAGAAACAGTGTCAACAATCGTAAGTTGAAGGAGGGAAAAGAAATAATCAAGAATTGAAAACTATGATTGATCGATGAATAATTACTTGAAACTTTGCTGGCAACTGCCTAATGGACAAATTCAGGCAATTTGTTTAAGTGTGAATTGAATTTGTTTTTAATTTTCTTTTGTTTATCACTTCTGCTCTAAAATTGATACATTAGAAAAGAAAAATTAATAGGTTATATATTCTTCATTTATTTTATTCTTGTAGATATCTAATTCACATCATATCATGAAAACTTTTTAAAAGCATTTCATACCTCCAGCAATGTCTATACAGTTTTTTTTTTCTTGCTAGTAACAAAAAATTTGAATTGGTAAGTTGCTTCCCAGGAACTAAGCAAAGTATTAAGAGATAGAAAAATGTTCTTAGAATCAAAGGAAAGAATGTTGAACTGCTTTGTAATATCTGAAATGGTAGTGAATCCTGGACAATTTCCTTACAGTTGAAGCAGAAGCAACTGTGAACATACTAGCAAATGCTGATAATATCATGAACAAAATGTAAATAATAAGTAAGTTGAAAAGAAAATAGGGACTATAAGAAAACTGACACTTTAAATCAGAGACAGCTTTGCTTGTAAATTCTCTTTCAATTATATTCTCAATACATCAAGAATACCTTTGACTTTCCACTTAGAATTGAGTCTTTACTAAGTGATGCATATATAACTAAGTTCATGATCTCTGCAATTATCTCCAAACTTCATACCCATATACTTGATAGTATACTGACAATTGTCATTAAAAAATATGCCTCTAAACTGGCTTCTGTTCTCTCCAAGCTGCATAGTAGATGCCTTGCTGTTCCTGTTTTTAAGAACTCTGGCATGTAACTTAATCCTTTAAGCCATTAATCTTCTACCTCTTTTTGGCAGTCCTAGATACTCTAATCAACTTCAAATTGATTAAGCAACTCACCTCACAGGATCTTCTTTTGGACAGTACAGATTTTGCTTCTCTAAGTCAACTGTTATTACTGAAAAAAGTCTATTCAACTTTAGATAAGAATGTCAAAACTCAGACTCTTGTTTTAAATATCTTGAAATTATTTGACAGGGTTTGGTATGCGCATCTTCTTCATAAGTTGAATGGTTAGGGTGTTTCTGGCCATTTCTTTGATTTGATTCAATCTTCCTTATCAAATCATGTAATGAAAGTTGTTTTGAATGGCCACACCTCTTGATCTTTTTGCATTAATGTTGTGATCCCCAAGGCTCAATTCTTGAATCTATATTGTTCCTGATTTTAATCAACTGCCTTCTTGTTATCATCCATTCCTGACTTGTTATCTATGCTGATGACACAAGTAACCACTCCTGTCTTAATAGTAACTCTGATAAGTTAAAAAAAATAAAACTGTCAACTGCTCTTGACAATGTTAACTTCCAAGAGAGCAATTCACTCTAATAATTCTGATTTATACACTTCTTTACTTGATCTCTTCCTTTCTTCTTCTTTACCTTTTCTTCCTTACCTCCTCCCTGGACTCTGCAATTCTCTCCTTTTGGTACGGTAGTATCTATTGATGTCTCTTTCTGCTCACTTATCAGGCTAGGAACCCCTATTAATCGAACATCTTTCTGTTATGAACACACTAATTGGGACTTACTTCATGGTTTGCTTCATGATAGCACTTAGAATAATATTTTTAATCATCCTGTTGAGAAGTGTGCCACTGAGCTCTCTTCTTGGGTAAGAGACAACTTTGAAGTTTTCTTGCCAGCACAAAAATACCAAGTGAAATCACAGTCTCCTTGGATCTCTCTTGCTTGTTCATCCACTATAATCAACACAAATCAATAATTCCAGCTCATTAAAGAGTGACAGATCTAATTGTAATAGACATCTCTTTGTCACTACTCATAATGAGTATAAGCATGTCTTTAAAGAAGCAAAGTCATGATTCACTGATAAAATGAGGCACTGTATAGCCTCTCACAAGTTTAGTTCAAGAGCTTACTGGTGGCTCTTCAAGAGTGTACTGAACAAAAGCAAGTCCTCAGTCTTACCGCTCTTCATTCAATTTGAAGTATTGTTGTCTACTGCAAGTAAAGAAAAGTGCTTTGTTTAGTGATTCTCTTCCAACACTACTCTCAACTCCACTAGAGTGAGTATCTCTGCAGGATTTTCTTCTAGAATAGAATCTCTACTAAACATATGGACATAACTCCATCCATGATATCATTTCTAAACTAGATTTGACAGGATCCCTGCAATTGTCCTAAAATAAAATGTGTCTCGACTGCATGAATTTAAGTAAGTTACTAGATTGGCAATTAAGTCTCACCAATTTATCATTGAACTATCTAGATAGAACCATCTGTTCTATCCTAATTGCTTCTTTTCTCACACATTTTGCCAGTGGAACTCTTTTTTGATTTCTTGCTTTCCTGCCATTTACTGTCTCCAATAATTTAAATGTAACAACAATCATCATCCTCTGCCTTCCTGAATCTTGTTTCTTTATTGTCTATTTTCCCACTTCTCATCACTAAACTTTTCTTATTTTTTCTCTGTAGCATCTTGCATCCTAGTGACAAGATATTACAGAGATGTTGCCTTGGTTGGGTTGAAATGATTAAAATGATTAGAAGAAATTTCATATTTTGATGGTTTGATTGATGTGCAAGAATGAAGACTCCTTTGAATTAATCATAAATTTAAACATTGATACATCTGGATCAGCAACAGCCCTGATTTTAGTTTTTGCTCTCGATAAAAGAATATGAGTATAAATTTCAAATTATAATTGGCCAAGAAATGAGCATATCCTTGATGAAGGGGAAAGCTTTACTATTGTATTTCTATCATCAGGTCTGCTTTGTTGTTAAAACAATTTTATTTATTTTTTTATGATCATTTCACTCCAAGTAAGGCAGGATTGCTACTAGTACACCATGGATTACAGTGAGATAAAAAAACAGGGTACAAGGAATGTAGAAGAAAGAATTAAAGATGGATAGTATTCAAGAAGATAGAAGATAGCAATTGATGTTGCATTTAAACTTTTGGCAGTTGTAGCTATCTTCTGTCTCCTTGAATTATAAAACCTACAATTCTTAAGTGTTTTGTTCATGATGAATATATTCAATAACTATTAATTCTTCTAGGCTATTATCTTCTGTTCATATCACAAAATTGTTTACTTAGTAATGAAAAGGATTAATACAAAATCAACATCTACTGACTATGAAAAGTTGCCAGTGAATGTTAGGTGGAGTCAACATTATTGTTCATTGAAATTAATAGATTCTATTATAACAATTGGTATTTATTTGATAAAAACCTGCTTTTATTTTTTTTAAATAGTACAGTGAAAGGAAAGATTACTTTATTCACATTCCTATTCAAAATCTGGACACAGCTCTACTTCATCTCAATGGCTGCCAAATTATCTCTTTTTCTTTTATAAACAATAAGCAAGGATTGTGGATCTAGAACAAAACTAATCAAAACAATGAAAAGTCATTTTTCATATAATTTTCAATGCAAATATATATACATACATATATATATATATATATATATATATATATTATGACAGATGTGAACTTTTATGATAAATGTGAACTGGCTGTATTTTGTTTTAAAGCTTTCTTTCCATTCATCAATTTACTAGTTTTCCTTCTTCCATATACTATTAATATTCTTTTAACTGTTAGTGTTTTACGACTTAATAATAAGAATAAGTTTTCTTTTTTTGTTTGTTTGTTTGTTTGGTTTATGGGATTTTATTCTTTTTTATCTTTTTAAGATCCTTTTATTTTTACTGATCAACTAAATATTCATTTTATAAGTAAGAAGAGATGGCCATCTTCTATGGAGAAGTGGCAATCATAAGCCCTCCTTTCTCATTACATGTTCCAAAAACTTTAGCTGTCTTTTCCTGAACTTAAGCATAAGTTTCATTTTCGTTTGCTTCCTCTCCAAAAACTTGTCATTGATTGCATGTTCCATCCATAGTATCCTCAGCATCCTTCTGTAGAACCATATTTTGGTTGCTTCAAGTCTTTTCTTTATGTTTGATGAAATTGTTCAGCATTTGCTGCTATATTGAAGGACAGACATCACATAACAATCCAGTACCCTCTTTTTCATTTCCAGAATTTTTTTTCTGTCTCTTAAAACTCTACTCAACTTCTGGAATGCATCCTTGGCCATGCCAATATGCCTTTGAATCTCCGTATCGCACTTTCCGTCCTCAGCTAGAACATTTTCCAGGTATTTAAATTTCTGCACTTATTTGATTTTCGTATCACCAACTTGTAGTTGACATTTTGGGCAATGGGCACCTCTTTTTACTAAATAACATGCATTCAGTTTTGTTGTAGTTTATCTGTAGTCCTTACTTTTGCTTTCTTTAACTACTTTTTGAAGGAGGTTTTGTAGTTCTATTTCTGTATCTTCTATCAGCTCTGTATCATTTGTGTATCTTATATTATTCAGATTGTGGCCACAAATAACAAATCCTGGCAGGACTGCTAGAGCTCTCAGAATGGTCTTGCTGTATAGGTTGAATAGATCTGGTAAGAATACACATTCTTGTCTTACACTCTTTTCTATCTTTGTGTACCGGCTGGACTCATGTTCTGTTCATAGGCAGGCAGTTTGCTGCCAGTAAAGGTTCTCAATTACTTGGAGCAATCAAGAACCTTTACTGGCAGCAAATATGTCAAGGTTGTCGAGTGTCTCTATCAGGTCTTTGCGATATACTGTGTCAAATGCCTTTGCACAGCCAATGAAATACAGGTATACATCCATCTACATTTCTATTGTCCTTTCTGTTAATGCTCTCAGCATAAATATTGTGTTCCTTGTTCCAGTATCCTTGACAAAACCACACTGTTCTTGTTTTATTTCCAGTTTGATTCTGCTGTGCACTCTGTTCATCAAAATTCAGATGTTGAGTTTCGTTATATGACTCATTAAGCTGATTGTTCAGTGGAGTTTATATTCATTTGCACCTGGCTTCTTAGGCAGTGCTATGAAAATCAATCTGATTAGGTCTTCCAGGATTTAGTCACTGTTGTAGATTTTATATATAATTTCTGAGATTTCGTTTATGCCAAAATCATCTCAGGCATCCAACATCTCTATTACAATGCCATCTGGTCCAGCTGCATTGTTTCTATTCAGTTTGGTCAGTGTAGCTTATATATATATATATATATATATATATTGTATAATATGATTTTGTACAAACTGGGGCCTAACTTCACCAAAAGTAATTGTATCTTGCTTTTATATAGATCAATTTGCTCATTTCAAAAATGAAAACATGGGCAAAATGAACTCTTGTCTCAGAATCACAGTTACTCTTTTTATATACTTGAAAAATTTCTAAATACTTAACAGTATTAAAGTTACAGTGCATTTATATACAAAAGTTTAACCATTATCTCACTATATACAGCAAATAATATATGTGTGTTTTGTGTGTATGCGTGTGTGTGTAATTGAGTGAAATTTTATTTGTATATCCATATCTATCTATATATATATTACCAGTAGACATTTAAGATTAAAAAATAATTCACATTTGAAATTTGATTTTTCTAGCCTAGGTTAACAGTATACTCAGAACATGAACATATCTGTTTATTTTTTGCTATGATATAATTAACTTTTTTGCATAATGTTGGTTATAATAAGAACGATGATTCTTAAGTTGATATTTCTCCTATGCTTCTGATTTACACACATACACATATATGTATATAGAAGATAAAAGGTTCCTATTTATTTTAACTGTAAAAGGGCACATTTCATTCTTCTTATCTTACCTTTAAAATGAAGGAAGGCTAGAAAAGGGGATTTTTCATTGCATGGTGAATATTACTGACACACAGATAATAGATTTCTTATTATCTAAGATGTCCTTACTAACGTATGCAAATGGAAACCATACTCTGTACACACAGTTATATGCACTGTATTTTTTCCCCAACTCTATACTTTAGCAGATGGCTATCTCAGTGCTTTTGGCAAAATATGGCTCACAACCAAAGAAAATGTTTTGTGAATGCATTATGCAGACATAGCCAAGATATATAAGGAGAGTAAAATGAGCAACCAAATAAGATACATTGTTGTTGGTTAGATTAAAGATATCTGAAAGCAAATTATCTTATCAGTGTATAAGTTGATTTGCACACAAGTTTAGTTTTCTTATTTAACTACAATTCCTGTAAGTGAAGATGAAATCAGATTATGAAGATTGTCATAATCTGTATTCTTTGATGCGTTCACATGGGACTTCTATTTAGATTCCTCCCCATTTCATTCATCACATGTAAATACTGTACACATAAATATAATCATATACAATGATCATCAAAATTATTGTTACACTTCAATAAAAAGTAGTCTTTGTGCATATAATTCATTTTTGATATGATAAATAAAAATACAAAGCAATGTCTGAAAAGCTGACCACAAATGGCAGGGAAGAAAAGTTTTAAAATTTATTTAAATAAAACCAAAGCAAGAAGAAATTTGGAGAGCAAAATTATTTTAAAAATGGCATTTCATGTATTTATAAAAATCTCATTAATCTACAGCTACTGGAAGATTCTATTCTGGAAATATCTATGTAAAACACTGATGATTTGGACGAATAAACATTTACCAGCAATTCCGGTTAAAGTTTTTAAAAGTTTGCATGGACTGCTGCAAGCACGAGACTTGAACAATCTCAACTGAACCTAAAGTTGCAACAAATGACTGTTACATATTCAACACACGAACTTCAAACTAATGTAAATGATACTGTGAACACACTTTCCACTCCAAAAACTTTCTCTCTCTCTGTATACATATATATATATATATATATATAATCAATAATTAAGGAATCATCACCAATCTACATAGTTTACAGCCATGAAGTATTGCCAGGACCTTGTGCCTGATGATACCTTACAGTTGAAATCTGGGTAGCTGGTGATGATTCCTTAATTATTTATCATATATTTTTGCTCTACTTTCTTCTGGTTGGATTTTTTATTGACCATTTTTTTATTGTTTCATATCTTTGGGAGCCGTTGTTCACTGTCTTCCTCTGCATTATTGTAGTTATATATATATATATATATATATATATATATATATAGGGGATGATGGGTAAATTGTTGGTATTTTATATTTTTAATTTTGTGCATGTCTATTGTTTGTTTTGGCATCATCTGTATGAAAAAACATCATGACACAATTTATTCTTCCAGAAATTTGATAACAACATGATGTACTGTCTGATATTCATGCCAAAAGCTCTAATATGATCATTTTCATAGTGTTTGAGTGTCAATCTGAGGGCACTGCAGATTATTCAGAACAAGTTGGATGGGTCTAATCATGATTACAAAGGTGTTTAAAGTCATCACTTGTAATGGCAATGTTATGCCTCTATTCATCTTACAACCTACATTGTACCTTAAAAAGGTAGTGCTGCTCTGGGTCAAGAAAGTGGCTGCTGGAAGATCCTATGTCTGGCAACAGAACTCTGCACCATGCTGTACAAACAGGAGAACTCAGTAATACCTGTCAGACAATTTCTGTGACCACATAACTCCTTATGCCTGGCTACCTAACTCTCCAGACTGCAATTCATTCATTATTATTTATGGTGTGCAGTTGAGCAAGAAACAAAAAAGCTCCTTGTAACATCAGAGATGAACTGAAGGCAAATATTATGGCCACATTCACCAACATAGACAAGGAGACCATCAAGAAGAGTTGCAGAAGATTCCAAAGTCACCTCTAGGCCATGGTTGAAGCCAATGGTGATTTTATTGAATAAATTTACTCTTTAGTATTTCAAGATATTTTTGTGTAAAGTTGGTAAATGTATTTGTTAAAATGTCAGTGTTATTTTCATTGTTGCATATTTTAGACAATAATTTATCTAGCACAGCCTGTATATATACAAATATGCCCTTCCCTATATTTAGCTGTTATAGTGGACATCTTGCCATCCCCGAGAATGGACTGCTTTACACTATAAAGGACGGGTGACAAGCGATACAAGAGCGCAAACATCTTAGGCAAAGGCATTCTCTATTTGACAGTTTATTCAGCTCCTACTTGTTGATTGTTTATCTGTATCTTTTTGTTAATTGTAGTACAATAAATTTGTGATATCGTATTCCTGTGTTAAGTACCATTCTTCCACTAATCTTTACACTGATATTCCTTTCCGGGGACATATCATTAGCTTTGTCATTAATTTTTATTATCTTTTTCATATGATTCCTTCAGACTATCATACATACATTTTTATAATCCAACACACCACTTTGACCCTACTTGAGTTAGACAGGCATTTGGAGAGGTCCGATCAAATCAACTGGCTGGTCATGTCAACACCTAAGTCAGACTAACAAAGTTAACAAAATTCACTCACATTTAGCATATCAAACATTAAGCTGACTTAGTAAGTGGTGGTTGTAGAGTCAGTCAAACTGGGAACAATGGAATGGCTGCTTTAACCTCTGAGGAAAGCCAATACTTGGGTGGATAATTCTGATTATAACAAGTGCTTAGAACCCTCTTTCTGCTTTAGTATATTAGTCATGTAGCTCTGGACAAATGAGATGAATGGGATTTCCCCCTTCATATAAAGATCCAACGTTGGTGGGGAGCATGGCTGATGAATAATAAAAATAAATAAAATATAAGCACAAAAACCAAGAGACTACACATTGATATAAACACAGAAAGTGACACAGAAGATCAATCAAAGGAAAAATTTTTGAATATCATAGTAATAGAACCAATAAAAGAAAAACTAATAAAATCTTAGTATCTCAGATGACTCCAAAAATAGTTAAAAAATCTAGAAATAATACATTATTGATGGAAGTCAATACAAAACATAATGCTGAAACTCTAATAAGGATGACCAAATTTAATGATATAAAGATGAGGGTCTACCTGCATCAATTTTTAAATTCTTTTGGAGGCATGGTGAGAAGCACTGAACTTTCACTGTGTACATTGGAGGAAATCAAGAACAATAATTCTGTCAAAAACAAAACCTTACAAACATAATATCTATTAAAAAAGGATGCAGTTATAGATACCAACATTTATATCATTACCTTTGATGTACCAGAACCACCACAGGAAATAAAAATTGAATATACAGTTTCCAAAGTAGAAACATTTATTCAAAACTCTTCAAGATGCTTTAACTGCCAAAGATATGGACACAGTAAGAATAAAAGTACATGGAAGTTGATATGAGGAGAATATAGGGAGAATGATCCTCACCACACAGTGATCACATGCTCAAATGAAACAACACTACCCTAATTGTAAAAAAAATCATAGGACAACTTTGAGGGACAGCAAAACCTCATAAAAAGAAAAAGATCCATAATTAAAATTAAATGAGCATTTAATTCCCATAGTCCAACAAATAAAATATCTAGGAATATACTAGATAACAAACTTGACTTCAAGGCACACATTGATTACCTCAAACAAAAATGCCAAAAGGCTTTCAAGCTCCTAAATATAATATGAAAACTGAAAACTGAATCAGGGTACCAACCAAAAAGTAATGCTCAGAACTTATCACACATTAGATTAAAATTAGACTATAGATGCATCATTTACAGTACTTAGTATCAATCCTATCTTAACAAACTACAAGCCATACAAAATTTCAGTTCTCATTCATGCAAAGTTTCTACATAAAAGAAAATGAACCACCTATATCTGTGAGATGGGAAAAAATTATTAATCCAATATGAACTAAAACTATAATCCAACCCAAATGACTTCAGTCAGTCAGTTAAGTGCCATACGTGATACACACTTTGAGCAATCATATCTCAAAAGTGACATGACTGAGTAGGCAGAAGATTATCCTATAGTAGGTTGCCATTGCTTTCTGCAGTAGACTGGTTGCCAGCCAAGGCTATAGAACCCAATCTGTCTTATTATTTAACCCATAACTAGAGAGAAGAGACAGATTAATACCTTTCCCAAGGGTATTTGTGTGTAAGTGAATGTGAGAAATTCAACTAGAATTCGAACTCAGCTTCCCAATTTGTCATTCCAAGTAGATATCCACTGCACCACAATGCACATCCAAGACTTAGCATACCAAAAAACTTATGAACTCCAGTTCTATAGAAATAAACCAGCAGCCATCCCTTTACTTGAACTTTGAATTAAGAAAGCACTAGAACAAATAAATTAGATCCTGATAACATAACACCAGTCACAATAAATAAAGCAGCTCTATGGACAATTTCCAAACCTCACATAGACCTAACATTGACACAAGAAAAAGAAGAAATAATCAAACAAAAGCATGTATGGAGAATTAAGAGAATTTGGATTTCTAGCCACATAGGCATCAAGGCTATGAAGCCAACACACTGGCAAAAGAGGCAACAAAAATAAAAATAACTAACATCAAACTTCCATATGCCGATTATAAAAACCAAATTACATAACACAAAAAAAAATGACAAGCAATTTGGGACATATTCCCAAACAATAAACTGTATAAACATCAGCTGACAATAAGAAAGGAGAATATAAAGCCATTGGCTGATTGTAGACAGTGCTCAACAGAATAAGAATTGGGCACACTCACCTGACATACACACACATGCTCAAGGCAGATACTAGATCTTGGTGTACCCATTGCAACCAACTTCTCACCATCAAGTATATCTTGATAAAATGCAAGAAGCACTAAAATTACATAGTAACTTTTACCAAGCATAAAATCTTAATATGATATTCAAAAATGTACCTACTGCCCAAATAATAGGATATTTGAAGAAAATAAAATAGTTCAATTTCTATAGAAAATAAGGTTTGGACTTTGAACTATACAATATATTTTGAAATACTCCCGAACTATACAAGTTGTGATATTTTGAAAACAATTTTAAAAACTCACAACCACTTGAAATGTTTTGCAACTTTCTTGAATAAGAAATCCATTTCAGCATTAAATGACACACAACGGTTGATTTGCTGGTAAAACAAATAAACAATCAATCAATCCTTCATTCTATCTAGGGCTAAAAAATTACATGAAACTGACTGTGCAGAAAAATTGGACACATGAAAATTTTCAAGAAACTTTTGAGAAAGTTTTTTCCTTAAAGTGACTACAAAACTAAAAATTGTGTTAAACCTATTAATTACTTATGATATTTCCATATTTAAGTAGAAAGAAGGAATTTTTTGTTGATATATAAATTTATTGGAAAATTTAACAAAGAAGTATAAAGTAAAAGTTATAGACAAAACATTAATAAATTGCATTCAGCCTAATATTTTAACAACCCAACATGAAGAATTTTAAAGCATTCAGAATATCTAGAATCATTGCAATATGTATGTTGAATATCATACAAGCTTTGAAAAACCACTGAGTTGTCAAACCAAATTAATTCTGTTTTAGCAATCAACACCTTGAAGATGATCTTAGATAAGATTGAAAGTACTTGAAAAAATAAAAACAACTACATTGCTTTTCTTACTGTTTTAATCACCATACCAAGAAACTTTGTGGCTATAAAAGGATTAAAATTATAATAAATAGACATATATTTAAATTATTTAACCCCCAAAAATATATATATGTATGTATGTATGCATCACCAAAGTTAAGCAATATTGAGCCTGGTCTGTATTTAGATGGATCCCTGCTTGATAATATCTAGTGCTGTAAACTTGTATGTGCAGGTGGTATAATGGATAATGGCAAAGAATTGGAAATTAGAGAGCCAAGTTTCTATTCTGGTTATGCTTGTTATATTCACTTACAAACAAATACTCTTAGGAAAAGTATAAATTTACTACTTTTACCCCCAGTTTTGGGTTAATCAGTAGAACTTGTATGAGTAAATCACTATTATCTCCTCTAAATTCTTACAATCTAAGAATATTTTCTGGCTCTATAACGCGCAAAATATTGATAAGCCATACATAGACTAAATACATCAGTTATATGTACAAATATATATAATTATTTAATTATTTAGTTTTTGGTCATAATTAAATAAAACCAGTACACGATTGTATTATAAAGTGTTCAATACAATTATATTATAGAACTTTTGAATATTTTAAATTTGTAAATGAGTTATTACGCAACCAAGGTTTCTACTTTTCTTAATTTTCAGGCGATTTATAATAACTGATTTTACTGTTTTTTTGAAAACGTTCAAGATTGTATGACCAAAATAGGTATTTGCAAATATCTATTAGGATCATACAATCATGGATGAAAATGTTCTGACTTCTCTTAATTTTGAAAATTGCATGTTCATAAAAATCCCTGTCATATGAGAGTTTTCAAAAATCAGTTATTATAAATCACCTGATAACACCAAAAGGTAGAGACCTAGGTTGTGAAATGACTTGTTTACAAATAATATATATATATATATATATATATATATATATATATATATATAATTCCCTAAACTCAACCCTGTTTGACTGTGTTATAAAATTAATTTTCATGGTAATGTTATTATTGGTTAGGTATCATACATTTTGCAGAAATGAAGACTAAATTGAAATAAGAATTTAAAACTTTCATTCAAGTTACTCATAAGCATTACAAATAGTTAGCTTCAAGTAAAACAGCCTTGAATTATACAAGGCAGTTATACTTGTTCATCTATAATGCCATAATAAAAGCAAACAATTCAGTTTCTGGTTGCTTGTCCAGTTGCAAGACCCTATGCACATTCTTCCCTCTTTACCTGTTGGAGTGAAAGATGAATGTGCAAACTACATGTGAAGAGTCATTAACTTGAACTGGTCAGTTTCTACATCATATTTTTTAGATCATCCTTTAACATTGTCCCCTACTTGATTGAAGTGAAGTTTTTCTCTTAAGTGTTCTTGTCCTACAGCTTACATTATTCTCTGCTCAGAGCTGAGCCACTACTGGCAAGAAGTTGTATTGACCACAGCTGGTGAATAACAGCAAACAATTGATTGAACTCTTTCTTCTTCAGTGTCATAGATTTCAGTCTACTTAATACTATTTCATCTGTTCAATACTGGCCGCAGCTTTATCTGACAATGCGAGTATTATTCGAATTTCATATACAGTATATTATATTTATATGGTCAATCTATATCATATCATTTTTGCTTTAGCAAGAAAAGTTTTCTATTTAGAAAAAAATAATTTAAAATTTATTAAATCATGACATTTATCTATAGAAAATAAACTTTCTTTTACTGTTTATGAAATAATGTTATTTCATCTTTTATAATAAAAAAGTAAAAATAATTAAAATGTATGAAGAAATAAAATGTATACTCCTTTTTTTTTAATTGATACCACCCTGTGCCATGTAGCAAAGTCACTAAGATGCAAGGGATTGCTGGGTGTGGCAGAATTAGGAACAGACACATTACTAATGAGCAGGAGGAGAAAAAAGTAATCAAGAGGATAGTAGATTGGATTTAAACTTTTGCAGATTAAAGTTGGCTGGAAAGCATGGAGCCAGAAGGGATTACCAAAAGTGAGAAGTATGAGAAAAAAAACTTAGATTAGAATTTACAGTTACATCTAACCAACTTAACTGTAAATTGGTGGGATTTCAGTGCCAGTTTAGTCAGTTAAGTTCCATATGTGATACATGCATGGGTGATCATGTCTCAAAAGAAACATGACTGACTGGGCAGAAAATTTTCCCACAGTAGGCTGACATTACTTTTTGTGGTAGACTGGTTGCCAACCAAGGTTACAGAACCCAAACTATCCTGCTATTTAATCCACAGCTGGAGCGAAAAGAAATGGATTAATACCTTCCCCATGGGTATTTATGCATAAGTGAATGCAATGAATTCAACTGGAATTCGAATTTGGTTCTTTGATTTCTCATTCTGAGTTGATATCCACTGCACCATAACATAAATCAGCCAGTTTAGCACTCTGCTTAAATTTTAAAAATCTATGTACCATCATAAAGAACTCTTAAAAACTTACCGTTTTTTAGGATTAATTAATTTTTTTTTTTTTTAATCATTTCACCCCAAGCAAGGCATTCCACTGCCACTATTGCACTTGGGGCTACATAGGGGGAGATAAATAGGAAGAGTGGTTAGATATTGGAAATGTCAGAAGGGAAGAAACATATTTCTAAAAGAAGAGTAATGGTTTTACTGTTTTTTTGAAGTCTAAAATAATTTTATTTTTGATAATAAATTTAGTATAAAGAAGTAAAAACTGTACTTTATTAAAAAAAAAAAAAGAAACCATGCTTAAACATTTTTTTCAGAATTCCTCAAAGAGAATAAAAGAAAATGGTTATTGAGTACTGACAGATGAGAAAATATGGCCACTTAATGAAGTTTTTTTCCTGATCAAATCTATACTCATTTGCTTTTGTGTTGATTGTTCTTAAATTAACTAAAATAGACAGATGGATTATTGAATAGACAGATAGATGTGCAGATGATGCAAATTCTGTCATAACATATCAACTATGAATTTTCGATTAACCTCTTTGGTAAACTTTTCAGTCAAGAGAAAGTTTCTTAATTCTTTCAAAGTGAAAAGTAAAACTTTTTTATAAATATTTAATAAAAGCTGCATTTTAAAAGACGATAGAGTTAAGCATTGCTCTTTTTATTTGGCAGTTTTAAAAGGAATAAATCCATTGTATTGATCAAATGAGCATTCAGAATAAATTAATCACTTTTCACTAATATACCATCATCATTCCTACTAAACATTGAAATAGAGTTATCTGCATTTAGGAAATTATTACTATTCAAAAAACAGTGATTTAGTGCAGTTTTCAAAATTATTTACTATTGGTAATAAACTGATATGTATGTTGTTTTGCTCCTTTTCTCATTATTATTCATATATACAAACAGATCAATAAAAACTTTAATGAATTATAAAAAGCCATATCACAGAAGTTTTATTAAATATGTCGAAAATTTTGTTCATTAATGATTAAATATATACTGGCCTGGCAAGTTCTAAATATAAAGAAAATGGAATAAAAACAATAATCATGGTTGTATTAAATTACTGACAGCATTTGGACACAGTACAGGGTGTCATGGATAAATTGTTGCCTAAATTATGCAAAAATTAAAATAAAACTGACATCTCATTTTAACAGATATATTTACGAAATTTACACAAAATTATCCTGAATTACTAAAGAGTAAATTTATTTAATAAAATTGCCATTGGCTTTAACTATGGTCTCCAGACAAGTTTCTCCTGAAGCTTTTCTGGACGGTCTCCTTCTTTAAGTTGGTAAATACTGCTATAATACTTACCTTCAATTCATCTTTAATGTTACAAGGAGTTTTGTTAGTCTCTTGCTCAGCTGTACCCCAAGCATAATAATCAAGGAGTTTGCAGTTTGGGAAGTTAGATGGCCAGATTTAAGGGTTGAGGTGGTCACAGAAATTTTCTGGCAGCTATGACTGGATTCTTCTGTTTGTAGGGCATGATACAGAATCCTGTTGCCAGATATAAGGTCTTCCAGCAGCTACCCTCTTGAATCAGGGCAGCACTACCTTCTCAAGGTATCATGTAGGCCTCCATGTACATTCTGAGATCCTATTAAAAGATCAATAAAGGTATAGCATTACCATCACGAGTGATCACTCCAAACAACTTAGTAATCACCATTAGACTCATCCAATTCTTTCAGAATTCTCTGCAGTTTTCTCAAATTGACACCCAAACACTGAATGTGTTTGCATTAGAGTTTCTGGCATGAATGCCAAACAATTCAGCATAATGTTTCCAAATTTCTGGCAGAGTGAACTGCATCATGGTGCTCTTTTATTATACAGATGATGCCCAACTGACCCTACTATACTGTGCTGGCAGCAAAATCAAAAACAAGCAAGGCACATGCAAAAAATAAAAAATAAAAAATGGCGACAATTTACTCATCGCATCCTGTATACGTGGAGACAATTTTAGCTGTATTTTATTTTATCATTGCCTATTTCCTTTCACATTACCTTTTTGCTTAGCATTGATACTAATAAATTGATTTCTAGCAGTTGAAACAGAAACAAATTTGATGAAGAAGCATAATTTTTTAAAGCTTT
The DNA here is from genome assembly GCA_037127315.1 of Ascarosepion bandense. Lineage (NCBI taxonomy): Eukaryota > Metazoa > Mollusca > Cephalopoda > Sepiida > Sepiidae > Ascarosepion > Ascarosepion bandense. The sequence goes on from JBBBDQ010000874.1 coordinate 1,708,026, forward strand.
AATATTTATTTAACAAATATTGGCAATCAAGTTATATCTATAGAAAGTAAAGAAACAAAGATTTTCAATGGTCATGAATCAAAGAATAACTGACTGACTTGTGTTCTTTTATGCATAATAGTGATCTTTATTGGTAACAGTTTATAGTACATCTATAGTCAACAGATTTTTTTTTCAATTTCAAAATATATTTTTCCCCTTTGACTTTGAAATGTATTTGGTCTGATATCAAAAGAAAATTATAAAGAAAAACTTCACAATTGTTCCTCTAATTTGTTGAACCCCTACAATGTGCAATATTATATTTAATTTTTTTCACTGTAAATATAGCATTTTTTATTCATCTTTTTTCATCTAATTTCTGTTACTCTTAGTTCCAATTCTTAGATTGGTAGTCTGTGGATATTAAATATGAAATAGGCTGGAATGAATATAAGTAATAACCCTTGGAAGTTCTAGTTATTTCTAGTTTTTACTGCTACCTTAATAGTTGTAATAAAAAATTAGTACAAAATGAATAACTGACAAAACTATATTACAAAATATTATTTGACAATATTTTATTTTATACAAGTGTAAGCTCAAGATGTTAGTGCAGTAACAATCAGAGAAATCAAGAAACTAGTGATGTCTTATTTGAATGTTGTTTGTCAGTAAAGTCTTAAAAGCCCAACTAGTAATTGTATTGTTATGGAAAGAATGACTTCAAAATATAATGGAACAAAGTTCAAATCTCACATAAGACATTTTTTTTATCCATTCGAGTTAAAAGAAAGACAAGTCAAAAATTGATAATAACGACAATGATTTTTCTAAGAAATTAATGTTTTTACTTGTAAATCAATTCTAAAAACATAGTTTTGAACTTTGTTTTGATAATCTGTTATGCTGGTGTTTAAGCCATAATAAATGCTTGAAAAAAATTAGTATAAGTTAAAGCTGTCAATATTCATGTCAAACTGTTCCAATGTCTTTGATCTTCTTTTATGTGCTGGTCCTTTCATGATGTAGGCAATAATGGCCTTCCACATCTCCTTATCCTTTGTAGTTCTTAACACCCTTTCTCTTGTTACCCATCTCAAACCATGCTCTGCCATCCATTTGCTCAAACTCATTAAGTATGTTACACATTGCTTTACTCTCTCTGTCTGTGAGTATCAGATTCTATAAGCCCTCATTACTCATTACATGTTCCAGAACAGAAACAGTTTCCTTTTTGTTTCCATCCTCTCCAAAACTTTCTCGCTGCTCACATGTTTGGTCGATGATATCCTCAGTATCCTCCTGTAGAACAACGTTTTAGTTGCTTAAAGTCTTTCTTTCATCTTTGATGATATTGTCCAGTATTCACTGCCATATTTAAGGACAAACACCACATAACAATCTAGTACTCTCCTCTTTGTTTACAGAGAAATTTTCCTGTCTGTCATTACTCTACTTAGCTTCTGAAATGCATCCTTGGCTATGCCAATATGCTTTCAGATCTCAGTGTCACACTTTCTATTCTCTGTTAAAATACTTCCCAGATATTTCAATTTCTGTACTTGCTTGATTTTAGTATCCTAGACCTGTAAGTTGGCATTTTGGGCTCCTCTTTTTACTGATGACCATGCATTTAGTTTTCTTGTAGTTTATATGTAGTTCTTTAATACTTATATTACTGATACTTCCATGCACCTATGAATAAATCATTGTTAGAGATAAATTAATTCAAAATATATTGATGATTAGCAGAAACAGACTTGAATGTGTTTTATAGTGTATATTTAAAATGATAATAGCCATGTCCATATAGAAATATTTGACATTCATTGACCAAACAGCTTTAGTATCAATTGAAGCTTATAAAATATTCTCTTAAAGGGATTTTTAGAAAAATAGGTTTCTTAAATCTAATAACTGTTATCATTCTTTCAAGTATTGATAGGGGTTTCCCTTCTAACCTTTTCTTTAAAGTAGTGTAGAATAATCAAGATTTATTATATCCTTATTTATGCATATGGAATGCATTTTAGTTGCTGTTGCTGTGGAAAGTAGTCAAGTAATGTACTTTTTTGTTATTTGGTAAAGTTCTTTGTGATTCTGTAGTGTCAGTCTAAAAGATCCAATGAAGAATTGTCTTCTTAAAGACCTGGAGGATTCATTTGCTTGAAGTTATTTTTTATCATAAATTGAAAAAAGGATTACAGAGAGCTGATAGACTAGATCTTGCTGAATAAGCTGGATGCTATGAATGACATCAATGTGAGAGTCTAGATCTAGCATGGCTATTAAGAACATCAAGTTCTTAGTTTAATGTTTTGTTTTTGTAGTATCTTGTATTGTTGGACAAAACTATCCCTAGTGAAGCCAATCCCATGTTTCAGTGGAGCAATGTTTATATGACTTTCAGGTTACTGAGTAAAGGGGGAAAACTTTCAAATGATTGTCTACAATATGATTGTAAACATTCTGTGATAAATTATTCAATGCCTCTTGCATCTGTTGATGTTATACTGCAAGAGTTGTAGGAGAGCTAACTAAGCAAGTCAGATGTCATCTCATCATGTTCCATACATGTCCAATGGGCAACAGTTCTGGTTATCACATCAGCCAAGTTGTTAAATATTTAGCGAAGTATGTTGAGTAGTATGGGCCTTATATGAACAGAAATTATTCTGTTGCAACATTGCCTTACTGTTGCAGGAATGGCAGCAGAATGGGTAGAGCAACATTCTGGATATACATGGCTTTGTTCAATAATCCTTCTAAAAATACCAAGATGAAAAAGATTTTTAATTTAAGGCACCACACATTATTATTTATTAGATTTTGTGTGAATTGTAGCATGAATAGACTGTGGAAGATATCTGTACATGCAAATAACCATCACTTGCATGAAGGTTTTTATAAAGTCACATATATTAGAAATAACACCTTCAAAGAATACTGTCAGACCTCTTTCTTTTTCTGACATGAATTCTTATTATGTACCCATATATATATTATTTTTACAACATCACATGATCCCAGCAGTATGACTCCTCTTATTACATCAGAATCAGATCGACTATGTTTGTTCCTTGGCAATCCATGTTCAGACACAAATGTCGGCAGCGACACTTTATTCATATATAACATCTTCCTTTTGCAATGACTTCCTCTGGAGTTTATATTTCTTCAGCTTCAGTTCAATATTTAAAAATTCAGTTGCTGTTCTTTTTCCCTTACCATAAAACCTTGGCTCAATAATTTCTGATAGCATGTGTATGTTAAACATAACATACAATATTTCCATGGGTACCTCTTTTTAGAGACTTTCTAAATCAGTGAATCTTCATTTTAACAGATTAAAGTGTTGCTTATATTCCCACCTTCATCCCTATACCATGTATGTCATTTTGCCAATCTGTTTTTTTTATAAATTCTTATATTTTTTCCAGAATTCTTTACCATGTTGATACATTTTAAGAAAAACTTTATGTCTTCACATCAATGTACCCGTCCTTCTATTACCCATTCTCTGACACCTACTCTGACCAGTTCTCCTCTCTTCTTTACTCTCCTATTATGTAACCCCTGCACACCAGTGACAGTACTGTCTTGCTTGGATGAAACAATTATGAAAAAATAAAATTTTCAGGTGTGAAACATTTACTTACATTGTTATTTCATGATGATCTTGCCTTATGTTCTGGTAGTAATCTATTAAAAATGGATTTAATCTTCCTAGCAAATCTCAACTCTTCAAGTGACATTCCAGACACAATGTGCGGGTTTGGTGTTATTCCAAAAAGACTCAGAAACTTGGGTGATAAAGGGGCATTGTAATGTTTTCTACTGTTAATGATTTACAGAAAATTTAAATGCATTAGCCATAAATTGTGTCTCATTGTCTGAAACAATAGTCAGGTACACGAAACCTTGCAAAAATCTTGTGCAAAAAATTTATCATTACCACGGTAGTCAGTCTTCTACATTTTAATATTTCTGGCCATTTAGTGTAACTATCACCTACCACTAGACAGTATGCTCTTTTAACAGTCCTGCAAAGTCTATATGTATTCTGGACCATGGAATATTAGTTTTAAGCCAAGGTTGAAATTTTATAGATGGCAACTTCACTCCCTGAGCCTCTGCATGATTTAATAAATTTTCAATATCTTGATCCATTTTTGACCAATACATATAACACCTCATTAAGGATTATATACTTGGAATTTTTGAATGTCCTATGTGAAATTCCTTTAGCATATGTTTTTGCAATGATGCTGGTATCACAATTCTTCCTGCATATATAAGTACATTATTGCATTATGAAAATGCATTATTTCCAATAATATTCAATACTCTATGTTTTTCTTTGAATTTTATTTGCTTCTTCATTTTTATTATAAAGTCATCTTTTTCTGACTTAATTCTTATTTCCTGTAATGTTATGGGCAGTTCTTAATATTGTATTGTATAATAATCACCACAATTCCTATGTCCTTAAGTGGCCCACATAATTTTGGTATCTGTCTAGATAGTTCATTCATATGACTCCATTTTTGAGATTTTAGAAACTATTTTATAATTATAGTTTAATAGGATAATTTCCCAGCATTGTTTGTGTGGGAACACCCTTGTTTTATCCATATAAGGACAATAATGGATTATGGTCTGTCTGTTGTATGAATTCTCTACCATGTACAAATTTATGAAACTTTTCATAACAAATATCATGGCCAATATTTCCTTTTCTATCTGTTGGAATATGGATGGTGTTACCTTTATACCAAAAGGAAGCTGGTTAAATTTGTATAGTCTTCTATAACTATTAATAGTTTTGTACTCTCTTTATCTACTAGTACTTCTAGATAAGTGTCCGACAGTTTCAATTTATTTAAAAAGTTACTACCGATTGCTTTTAACCCAGGATTGAAACCCCACTGAATTGGCATCAGTTGGTGATTCTACCTCTGAGCTATAGGCGCTCAGTAGAAGAAGGCAGACTTTTTAGCATGTATATTGTCATTATACCCGCCCAATAGCCAGAGTGCTCTAATCTATTACTAAATGAGCGATGCATACATGCCAGAGTAGCTACTGTTTTTCAAAGTCTACCATTCTTCCAGAGTGCTCAGTCAGGGTATATATATATTTCAAACCAGCTTGTATATAAGGCTTGATTTAACTTCAATTAGACTGTGGAATCACTCATGATTGAGTGGTCTAAGATGCACCAGATCAATTGGTGGCTTATTAGGGACCGCAGGTTCAAATGCACTTCACGACTATTTTTTACCTTCAGATCTCATCTTTTTTTTTTTTTCTCAGGATTGTTCATATTTTCTGAAACCTGCAAATGTTATTAGATGTCCTCAGTGGCTTCTTGCTTCAGGAGAAAATGGGGAAAGAAAGAGGTTGATGAAATGATGATGGAAGTCTTCCCTGTGGCAACCATATTATGACTCCAACACAGGACACTGCATCTAACCTGCAACATCACATTACTGTTTCTGTTTTCATTGCTACAATTGGTGTTCTTGTTGCTGCTTTTGTAGCACTAACATTTGAATCATCATAGATTTTAGTTCTTCCATTTTCCTGTACTCCACTGAATATTTCATAGATTAATTTGTGAATAACTTTGCCTGGTTATTTCTCTATAGTCTCATAAGTATGACATCTCTTTGATAAATATTAACTGAATATCTTATTATGACATGTAGGATAAGTAGTTTTTTTCTTTTTTCATGTAAGTTCAAACGAATACTTGTCTCCACTTTTGTAAAGTCACATATACTAGAAATAATACCTTTGAAGAATACTGTCAGATCTCTTTCTTTTTCTGAATGCTTATTATATACCCATATATATGTATATACCCATATATATGTATATACCCATATATATGTATATACCCATATATACATATACTTTTTACTGTCACATGATCCCAGCAGCACAATTTCTCTAATTACATTAAAATAGGGTCAACTATGTTTGTTCTTTGGCAATCCATGTTCAAACTCAAATGCTAGCAGTGACACTTTATTCTTATATGACAAAGGTAGAAGCTGTTGTTATCATTAAACACTACAGAGTGTCATTTAGTCTCAAAGGTGACACTCTCATGAATGGAGATATGCATAATCATGCTGTGGTGTAAATGGAAGTCTGGTAAGTAGCAGACATTGTCTATTACAATTACAAAATTCCAAACTGCTCATGTTGACATTCCTGGCACTATGTTTACTCTAATTTGAGCTGCCAACATCATATAATCTTAGTGTTTAGGATGAATCAGTGTTTGCAAGTATCTGTACAATGAGATCATCCAGAAACTGGCCTACAAATATAGAAATATTCATTGGAGCTGTTATTCACATTAAATCTTGACCAACACATTATGTTGAAAATGAACAGTTATTTTCCAAAATTGATCATGTTGAATGCTATTGTAGCATGCATCACAGCTAAAGCTCAGACACAGCTAGTGTACTCATATGAATGTTGCTACATTTCAAGATGGCTGATGAATTTGAACATTTTATTTGAATTATTTACATCTAAGTTAGTATTGTCCAGATAAAAATAAAATATAAAAACAAAATATATAAGCCAAAATAAAAAGAATTCATATTAAAATAAGGCATTTACAACCGTTATCTCTATCTTTTTCTTACACTCCCTAAACATCACTATATATATATATATATATATATATATATATATATATATATACTTCTCTTTAAACTAATGAGAAGGCAACCCTCAAATAAAAAGAAGAAAAGAATGGACCTGGACGAAAAACACCAGAACCTTGTGACTGTAAACTAACAAAAATCAGGGAGGCTCCATGTATAACTTCCATTACAAAAGAAACGTAAAGAATGTCACAAAATAAAAGAATTTTAATCAATCAAAGAAAAGTGACACAAAGAGACATTTGATAATAGCCGAAAGCAACATTTGCCAAAGTCTTGAAGCCTGGTCAAAAGATATAAGCTCAAACCTCTGAGCCAGAAGAAGGGATAGTGAGAGTGACTACAAGAGACATGACTAATAGAAAAACCAGTTACACATGATACATGAAAAAGTAGTTAAGAGGTCATCTACTAATCCTGTTTCTGATCTACTTAGGTCTGAGTAAAACACAGTAGATTTACATTGACCTATTTCCAGTATTCCTATTTCCCCTGAATTCAAAACTACCACTACCAAACTTTCTCCAATCTGCTAATATCTGCCTTATGAATAAACATCTTTGTAACACTGAACATCAAAGGACTCACTTTAAAGAAAATAAATAAAAATATATTTATATTATTTTTTTTATATCCTTGAGTTCATTTTATTCCAAAATTTGCAGTAAAGAAAAATTGTCTTTCAGACTGTTGCCAACCTATTTTTCATTAGTATATTTTGTATAATGTTTTACTATATTTTGTTGCTGTGCATTGTTAAACTTGGTATAAAGATTCAGTTACAAAGAATTAAATAAGATTTGAACTCACAGTCAATGATTTCATGATGCTGTTTTTTTCAAATGTCAATCCAGAGAAAAGAGTAACGCTTACTGAATTATTTCTTTTTATTCTTCCTCAATGCTGAATTTTGTTAAAAAATATATATTTGAATTCATTTCTTATATAATTTAAAGTGCTGGAAAATGAGAAAAATCTAGCATGTAGCTCTTTTCTTCATTTGAATAAAAGAGTGTACAAGATGCAGTTGTCATTATTAGTGTATATCTATCTCAGCACATTCAAAGGGTACCTTTAACTAGGCCGTGTTTATTGTGTATGGCTCTATTAAATTTACTGAGACCTCTAACAAGTCTAATCAGTGCTCAATAGAGGGATCAATGAAGTACCTGGAAATTGGCTGAGTGTTCTTGAAATCAGTTTTGTATCACTTGTGCATAATAGGATTGGGGTTGTACTATTGTAATAGAACAAACCATCAACAGTAACTAGTATGAAGTGGTTTATATGAATGATCTGCAACAAGGATGATTTCAGTTTTAGAAGTGGTGCTTGAAAATTTGACTAGAATCCTTTTGAAATAACTAAATTTAACCATCACTTCTACTCTAACAGGGTCTTTACTTGCACTTCCTTCCTTTGGAATCCATTTCTATTTATTTACTTCCCTGATAACAAAAATCTTCAAAAATTTAAATGCAATATCAATTTCCATCTTTTATATTCTTGAATTTCATTCATCTTTTTTCCTTTCCCCAGTCTCTCCCCCATACTCAGTCTTCTCACTTTCTCTTCCTCTAAACCCCAATGTACTAACTTATTTGGGGTGAAATGATTAAAAGAAAAAAGACCCTGCTACAACTAACTTGTTTTGGCAGGCTTGATCCATAGCTCTATGTAATCTCATTCACAAATAAACAAAACCTGAAAAAGATGGAAAGATGATTTCACTAGGTGACATAGATACAGTCAACAATGGTCCAATGGTACTCTAGCCCAGAAAATATACAGTAATCAGCACCATTCTATCAATGGTAGCGTCCTTATTGGCTGACAATTATGGATTACACTGTACCTTGTATAATGTGTTGATTAATACTTTGAATGGAACCAGAATTGAATTAATATATGATTTGATTCTATGTTTCTTTTTGTTGGCTGTTTACTATCTTCATCAGTGGTTTCTTTGTCAGCACTTTTGAAATTGAGCACAATTTTCATTGTTATTTTTTATTGTTTAGACTCTCATACTCATTGTATTTGTTATACTTACAACAATTCAGCTGTCATACTCTCCAGCCAAGTAACTATCATCAAACTTAGTAGTCTTTTTTAGAATTTTAAACCCTTTATTCAGTTCATTATTTCTTCCCATGCATCACTTGCAGACAGCCATCATTTTCTCATTCAACTGATGTCTGTATAGAATTCGTAGTGAAAACAAAATACCCCCACACACACACTGAAAAAATTTAAAACCAAAATGACTAACTGATGCAAAGAGTTCACACATACCTTGCACACAAAATATCCAGAAAAGAAAATGGCCACCCTCAGGCCAAAATATTTAAAAACAATAAGGTCTCTTGAGACTTATTGAGATATACGTATTTTGTAGGCTATATATAATGCAAAACCAAATTACTGTAGACAACTTTTGTTTCTTAGTCTTGCCTCATGACTGGTTTGATCTGTTGTTGCTAGTGTAACTTGGAAGTAGCTCTAAGCTATTGTCACTAATGTGAATTGTCCCAAATTGTTTTCTTTGGCATTCCCAACAAACTTGTTTGCCATCGACAGTAGAAACTTTTTTAACACATTTAGCTTCATATTTCTGATACAGCCTTGCTAATGCTATTCAAGAAAAGTCTGGAGTGTCTGCCACCTTTTTAACATACATCTTTCTGGGCTTAACAATCATTCATCAGTCAAGCTTGTTTACATTCCTTTAGTGCTGAAATTACACTGTTATGCTACTGCTTTACTTATTATCTTATCTATCTGAATTCATTCTTACATTCTTAGAAAGTACCTGAAAATGTACGATTAGACTCATTCAACTCTTTCCAAATCCACTGCACTGTCCTCAGATTGACAATCAAACACTCTGAAATCTTCATATTGAAGCTTCTGGCATGAATGCAGGGCAGTATTCTGTTTCCAAATTGCTGGCAGTGTGAATTACATCATGGCACTCACTTTCTTACAGATGGTTCCCAACTGACCCTACTATATTCTACAGTCAACAAAATAAAAAACAGTACATATATGAAATTAAAACATATAAAATAGCAACAATTTACTTATTGATTCCTTGTATGTGTATATATATATATATATATATATGTTGAGTTGTGATAGGATTCAGTGCCAAGATTGTTGCTTTTTCAGTAGTTTTACAGATAAAAAGCCACTTTAGCAAGCAGGTTTTTTTTATTTTAAAGTGTTTGATATTGAGGTGGAGATGCAGCAGAAAACAACTCAGTCCTGATAAATGAAGACATCATAATGGGGTCCTCATTAAACTTCAAAGTCAGCATGAACCTGTTCAGTTAAAGTGACAAATTCTTTGCACTAGAATTATATATATATATATATATATATATATATATGTATATAATTTTTTGTACTAGAATAATATATATATATATTTGTTTTTTATTTAAAATTAACTTAATTTACATTGTGACATAGAAATTTCAATGTTTCGAGATTTTACCTCGTCATCATGCAATGTTGAATAATTGTGGTGAAACTGATTTACATTTCAATGTAAAAAACAATAATTTTGTTATTTAAAGACAAAAAAATTTTGATTACATGTGAGTGTTTAATTTAACTAATCAGAATGAAGTGCAATTTTTAAATTTGAAAATATAGGTTATATGTTGGGGGAATATGGGTTTTTTCTTTCAAGCTTAACAGGAAAGTGTCATTTTCTTCAGTTCTATTCACTTGGATATATATATATAAATATAAATATATATATATATATATATATATATATATATATATATATATATATATGAATGAATAAAGACAAAACAAAAACCTATGTGAACTGACACATTTTATTCTCTGAGAGACTTTATTAAGGTAAATGTAAGGATTAATTGCATTATTTAAAAATAAAACATTTACTCTTGTTTATTAAACATTAATTTACAACATTTATCACCCTCCATAATTTATCTCAACTTTTCAGTTAACCTGATCAGTATTTATGAATCTTCTTAAACTTGAAAATTTTGAAAAACTTACATTTTTGCTTTATAAATACTTGCAGCAAAATAAAATCTTATATTTGCATTGATAAAGTCCATCAGAGTACAAAACACATCAACTAAGATAAGTTTTCCTTTTCGTCTATATTAACATTCTCCTTTTACAGATATATTTTTAATTATATCTGAAATTTTACACACACACACACACACACACACACACACACACATATATATATATATTGTTGGTAGCTAGAATAAATGATTTAAACAAAACATTTAAATATATTCATTAATCAATATATTAGGCCTCAATTTTGTCTTTTATTCATTTTATTAAAATGATGTAATTTCAGTTTGTTCATGGAGATAGCCGTTGGCAATTTTCCATACGTGAACTGCTTTCAAAATAATTTGACATATTTTATATCTACAATGTCTTTTATCTAATTCAACCTCTACCAACGAAATATTGATCACTACAATAAAATTATCAGGATAATGCAGACTTTGTTAGAATATAATTTGTTTCAGAATGAAAAAATGTTGGGCTAATAATGATACAGTTCAAGTGATGCATAAAAATCTTGTGCTTTTCATAAAATAAATTATGCAACTCTCAAAGCCTAATAGCAAAAATATATGACTTTAAGTGTTTCATCAAATTTAAAAATACAAAAAATTGTATTATGTATTCAAAAATGAATTAATATTGTATCTTAACAGAACCCCAAAAAATAATTGTTTATAATATAAGGTAAATATTTATTGTTTTAAAAGATATGCAATTTCTTTGGGTTGTCAGCTACAATGAGTATTTTGTTATAGTAATTATATCTTTATTATAATTATGTCTGTGTGTGATTCTTTTCTGGATGATTTTGAATATTAACTCTTGTATCATTTGGGTCTGATGAGCAGCAGTTTTTTAGCTGTGAAATATGTATTACTCATGAAATTTTAGAATATCTAAAATTGTTTCTAGATTATATTACTCTGTTAAATCAAATAAATAAATTTAACATTTAGTTCTTTTGAGTTCATCTCTATCAGAATTTACCTGACTTAAGTACCAAATATTCTATGTTATATATATATATATATATATAACATAGAATAACAAAATCTAATTATTTTATATATATATATATATATATATATAAAATAATTAGATTTTGGTCATAATTTAATTAAGCCAGTACCCACTACTGTAGAGCTTTTTTTTCTTTTTTTTTTTTAATCATCTCACCTCAAGCAAGGCATTCCACTGCCACTATTGCGCATGGGGCTACATGAGGGAAGGTAAAGAGAAGGAGTGTTTAGACTTAGGGAATGTCAGGAGGAAGGTGACAGATGAGTAAGGATAGCGAGGATGAGGGTGGGGCAGATGGGAAGAGTGTTTGATAAAATGGGAGCAGGTTAGTGTGTTAGGAGGTGTCTATTGACCTTACATTTAAACTCCTGGAGATTGTAGCCGTTGGGGAAGCAATCGCGTGGAAGAGAATTCCACAGTCGGGAAGTGCGAGGAAAGAAACAGTTGGAGTAGAAGTTACGGCTGCATTTTATTGGTTTCACTGTAAAAGGGTGAGATCTAGTTGCTAATCTAGTATCTCATTCAAATTCGTATTTAGGGAGCACTTTTAAATATTTTTCATTTGGAAATGAGTTATTTCCACAACCTCGGTTTTAACCTTTCAGTATCTTTAGGCAATTTATAATAACTGTTTTTTTTTTGTTTTTTTTTTTGCTGTTAATTTAGCCATTAAATTGTTTACAGCACAAAAAATTACGAAATGAAAGATTAGAAGTAATGTCCAAATGTAATCACACTTATATATACATCTTTGGATCAGACAAACCTTGATGAAAATGTCAAATGTGATAATGTTTAACGCCAAGATTGTTGTTTATTTTTTTGTTGTTTTTCTTCAGTAGTTTTACATTTAAAAGGTATTTTTGCAAGCAGTTTTTTATCATAAAGTCCTTGATATTGGGCTAGAGATAGAGCATTAATAGAATTAATTCAGAGAAGATTGTCACCTAACTGAGCAGGTTCATGCTGTCTTCAAATTTTCATGAAGACACCATTATGATGTTGTCACTCATCAGGGTTAAGCTTTTTGATCTGCAGATCAAAAAACTTAGCCCTGATGAGTGACAACATGATAATGGTGTCCTAATGAAACTTTGCATTTGACATGAACCTGCTCAATTAAAAGACAAATTTCTTTGCAATAATCCTATATATATATATATATATATATGTGTGTGTGTGTGTGTGTGTGTGTGTGTGTGTGTGTTTATTAGTTTAGTAAGTATTAATATAAAGAATGAAATAGTTTTATACTTATCTGTATGAAAAAGCATCTTTCTTGTGGGTTCATTTAAGAAAATACATTTCTCTGGTCCCACTGTTGGCAGCCAGAGAGAGTGAGAGAGAGAGACAGGGACAGAGAGAGAGAGAGAGAGAGAGAGAGAGAGAGAGAGAGTGATACTGTGTTTTTAATGCTTCCTATAATTATTTATTTTCAGGAATAATTAGTTTGAAGATATCTCTATAATTTGGTATGCTTTAAAAAAGCTAAAATATATCAGATTAAAAAAAGTAAAATAAAAATGGAAATGACCAATTAATCCTAATCTTTATTATAAAAGAAGTGCAAATTTCTATTCACCTTAATTTGCCTGCATATGATTTTGCATACATCTATGTAATGCATATGTGTCATGCATGAGTGATTTGTATATGTTTGTGCCATTTAATGTATGCACTAGCACACATAAATATACATATGCAATTTGACTGAGTTTGAAATAAAACATTGTAATAATATGTATTCCTCTCACCATCTGGTTTCAACAAACTCCACCTTGCACTGAGCAATAAAACGATATAGTTGAAGATAGAAAAAGAAAAAAACAAGAACTTATTAACAGTTTAATGTTTCTCAAACTCTATTTGCTTAGATGTCTTTAAGCCTCTAAAATAATAATAATCAGTTTTTCTTTCTTTTTATTTATAATATCTTCTTGAAGAGTATTTCACTGTTTCTTTCTATTGGTATCAGTCTATTCATATCTATTTATTGGTACCAGGAAATACCCTTTTATATATTGATAGGTTATTTCACTATTAAAATTTATAGAAATATATTTGTTAAAGCAAAGCATTTTAACCTGACACATTTATGAAACATGTTATGTACAATATTGAAATTCACACAAACAAGTTTTTTTTTCACAAAACATGAAATATATTAATTTAGATATTCATATATTCTAATCAATTAACCTCAAGCAATGTGATAATGCTATTAAGATGCAAGGGTTTACTGGTAATGAAAAAGAGTGAGAAGATTTTAGAGGGAACCAACAACACAGTCCTAAACAGAAAACAATGAATAAACTTCTACTTCTGTTCAAAAGACTGAAGAGGAGTGTCAACTAGAAGATAACCAAACTTTAGTGACAGAAATTTGACTAAGTTGTATTAAACACTTCTATTCTTGTTCCTGAAGGAAGGTATAGTAGGGTATAATAGCAATAAAACATGAGTGTATATTTTACAACATAACATAAGGAATTTTTATTTAAAAATTTACGTATTTGTAATTGTCAGTAACTTGTTTCAAGTTAAGTAATCACACATTAAAAATTTGTAGATTTGATGAATAGTCAAGGAGAGAAAATGTTTGTATTAAATCATCAGACAGGAAGTAAGCTTCCAAAATGCTTAAAACAAATTGACAGAGTTCATTTTGACAAAAATAATTATATGGTTGAATTCAATAAAAACAAAGGTTTCCAAACTGCTTCAAATAAACTGAGAGAATTTTTTTGTTTTTTTAACACAAAAGTTATATGGTGGAATTCAAAATAAAGGATATATTTAACCATTGAATAGGGCCCTTGAAATTTTGTGTTGTCATTAGAAGCTGATAATGTATCAGCATGTAATTTGACACCAGCGTTATTCAGGTGTGTGGTCTCTGCTTTTTCTCTCTCTCCCATTTTTCTGACTTCAACTGTCACTGACCAACTGGTCACATTAATAAGTAGGCAGGCTCAGCCATGTGGTCAGTTCAGAATTCATTTTTGGGCAGGAAGAAATACAACATGGGTCATTGAATGTTCAATTTGTTGTTTTATCACTCTCTTTTTATTGGTTAAAAAATAATTCACACTAACTTGCAAAATTTATCTTGGTTTTTTCTCAACACAGAGGCAAGCTTTTTTTCTACAGGTCAAAAACAGATTTGTACACAGTGAAAAAAAAAGTTATTTTATTTCATATTCATCATATTCCATGGCACAAAATTTATCAAACATACTGAATGAATTTGAGTAAATATTAGTTAAATGTAAGAAATAAATAATTGTAATTAACAATTCTAGATGAAGACAAAGAAAATTGCCAGAACTCTGAGACAAGGTTTCACAGAAAAGCAAGAAGAATGTGAATTATGAATTGAAAGCATCAAAATCAAGCAAGTACAAAAATTTAACTATTCAGGAAATGTTATAACAGATGGAAGAAAATGTGTTACAGATATCTGAAGGTGCTTTGGATACATGAAAGAAGGATCCAAAAGTTAAACAAAGTATTAAGAAACAATGAAAAGAGTACTGGCCTACTATGTAATAATATGGCAGTGAATTCTAGATAGATGAAAAAAAAACTTGAGGCAATAGAAATGTGATTCTACAGAAGTATGCTGAGAATAGCAGGGATAGAACATTGGGGTCATTCACATAAAATATACACACAAATTTTGAATATTTTAGTCCCTCTTTTCATAAATCTGTGACACATTATTTTTTAAAAATTAGCAAATTTAATGTAAATGTTAAATTAATCTGATTTACACAAGTATTACTTATTTATAAAACTAAATTTAAAATAAAACTATTTCTTAAACACAGAGTTAAACTTTTTGACCTTTACCCCATATTTTATATGTGATGACAGCTTGACAGATGTGAAATAAGATAAGTGTATGGTGATTGCAAGTGACATAATTGCACAATTTCTTTTCTGCAATGGGGAGAAACCATGAAATGACCTTTTAATGTACACATAGAAATTACCATACAAAAAAAAACAAATACACAAAATTTTTTAAATTATTTTAAAAATACAAAGGCATGACAATTTGTAAACTTTTCAATTTTCAGTTAGTAAATAGAATCTTCACTTAATAAGTTAATCAACTAATGACAACAAATCTTTGAAATATTTAAAAAATATTTTTGAAACTTATAAATTATTTTAAATAAAAAAATGTAAACAATTTTTTAAAAATTTCATTATTAATCAAAAAACTTTTTTCTTCAGACTATAATGTCCTTAATACTGAGTTACATAATATTATGTTTTCCATTGTAAACTCTTGTAGCAATTTGGTTATCCACTCACTAAAATCAAAACTAGATTTTTACCACAATTTCAAATGTGCTAGAAGGGATTTAAAAATTTTAAAAAATAATAAAAAATACTTTGATCTTTTCTCTTAATTATAACATAAACATTTTGATGGAAAAAGTTTGTTTTTATTAAGTTTAAGGCTATAGTACTTCATACTATGCTGTTTTTTCCACAATTTAGTGGAGGTACCTACATCCATTCTAATTTTTTATCATCTGCTTTCTTCAAGCAATGCTTGTGAAATAAACCATTGAAAATACTGAGGTGAAATAGATGCAGTGCTTCATTTCATTGTCTTTTAAAAAATATATAGTAATACTTTTTTTGTGTACCCTTTCAAATTCTACGACGCCTTTACTCCTTTTTCTGGAGTTCACACCTCAATGTTTCCAAAACTTGTTTTGGTTCATTTCAAAACAAGAATTTAGAACAACATTGGCAACCACATAAATTTACTAAACTTGAAACAAAAACATTCTTTTCTTCTGCAAGTGATTTTTTTTTTTTGCATATTAAACATTTTTAAAATCAGCATTTTTTTTCATGCATTCGTACTTGACCTCAGATACACCCCTTGTAAACAAACATACGCATTTTGATGAACCCCTCCCCCATGTGTGTATGTACTATGTGAATGACCCCATGAAAAAGTTTTAAGGAAAATGAAACATTGAAGTCAAAAGGGACAAATGGAAGTGACCTTTCCAAAAAGCCTGTGTAAATGGATGAAAAAACAGAGATGGGCAATAAAGAATAAACATGGCTGAGAGCTACAAACAATAGGAAGTTGTGGAGAGTCAAAATTGCCGACATCCTGGTTGACAAAGTAGTAATTTTTAAAAAAGACATTTAATTCAAAACAATTTTTATTAATTTTTTATTCATTTGTTTGTCAGCATATAAGAAAATATAAGGAAATGAAATTGACTAAAACTTTGGACAAAGAAGTTAGTACAGGGTGTGATGAGCAAATTGTCACTATTTTATATTTTTAATTTCACTCATGCATGTTATTTTTTTATTCAGTCAACTGCATAGTGTCGTAGGGTCAGATGGGCACTGACTGAGAAAAAGAGCACCACACTTCAATCATTCTGCCATAAATGTGGAAACAGCATGTTGTACTTGCTTAGCATTTGTACAGGTAGTCCCAATACGAACATCCCAGTGTGTTTGAGTGTCAATCTGAGAACTGTGAAGAGGATTCAGAAAGATTTGGATGAGTCTAATGGTTATTACAAATGTGTTTGGTATGATCACTGCTGATGGCAACTTTATGCCTCTATTCATCTTCCCACAAGGCTTCAGACTCAACACTGGGGATTGCATCAAGTGTCTTGAGGAGGTAGTCAAGAGGGTGGCTGCTGAAAGAATCTGTGTCTGGCAACAAGACTCTGCACCATGCTACACAAGTAAGTGAATGCAGTCATAGCTGTTAGACAATTCCTGTGACCACATCACACCTTATATCTGGCCACTTAACTCCCCAGACAGCAACTCTCTTGATTATTATGTGTAGGGTGCAGTTGAGTGAGAAACTAACAAAACTTTTTGTAACACAAAGGATGAACTGAAGAATAAAGAGACTGTCCATAAGGGATGCAGGAGATTTTAAAGTCAGTTATATTGAATAAATTTATTCTAGTATTTCAAGATATTTTTCTGTAATGTTGGTAAATATATCTGTTAAAATGAGGTGTCAATGTTATTTTCATTTTTGCATAATTTAGATGACAATTCATCCATTATACAATGTAAGTATATTTTATGATAAAATTATAGATTTCTTACAATATTAATAACTGTCACTTTTTTCATGACCAGTAAAATGGTTCATTGAACAGAGTTTGATTTCATGATGTTGACATTTTATGTGAATCTGTCAAAATGAATGTCCCCTTGTGTAAAGCAAATTATTTGAGAAATCTAGATTCAAGTCTAGAATTTCCCACACAAACTAATGAGTCAATAATTGCTGTAATCAGAAAGAATACGAACACTTCAATAGTCATAATGTCTCCAAAAGTCTGGATCACCAGTGAATTTTCACAAGTGAACAAAGACCATTCTAGAGGACGTCAATTTTATAAAACAATAAAGTGTTGGGTGGTTTATCTAAGTTACTAAAGTGAGGAAGCTAACCAGAAATTGAAAAATCAGAGGAGGGTATTGCAGAGTTCAGATTAGTTTTTTTTTTTTAATCATTTCACCCCGAGCAAGGCGGAAATGCTACTGATGTGCAGGGGGCTACATAACTGTAAAAAGATTAATTAGAAAAGAGTGAGGAGTACAAACTAGTTAGAAAGGAGCAATAGAAAGCCAAGAAAGCAGGTGCGATGACAGATACATAGGTGGAGAGAAAGGGAAGGTTATATGGGGGTGGGGAGAAAGCTAGAGTCCAGTGGTTAGTAGATGAGTATTGACTTTACATTTAAATTTCTGGAGGTTGTAGCTGTCAGGAAAGCAAGAATACGGGAAAGAGTTCCACAGGTGGGAAGTGTGAGAGAAGAAGCTGCAGGAGTAGAATTGTCGTCTGAATTTGGCTAACCTGACTACGAATGGGTGGGACCTAGTCTGGTTGCACGAGTAAACACCTGTTGAGGAGGCACCAATGACTTAAGTTTGTCCAAGCAGAAGCCATGAAAGTATTTTATAGAACAGACAAAGGGAGGCCACATTTTGACGATGGGGAAGTGGCTGCAGTCGAGCCGCCAGATCAGTACCTATCACATTACAGACTCTCCTTTGGAGCCTGTCAAGAACACTGAGGATAATGGCAGGGGTGCCTGACCATAAATGGCAGCAGTACTCCATGCACGGACAGATGGTTGACTTGTATATATACAGGATGGATTCAGGCGGAAAAAATGTCCTGGATCAACATAGTGACCCAACCTTCTTAGCAGTAGATTTTGCTATGGATTCAATATAGTGGTTCCATTTGAGGTCTGAGGACAGGGTAAGTCTGAGGAGGTGTAGTGTATTGCTCTCCGGGAGAATCACTTGGTCCATGCTTATGGGAGGCATGAGAGGTTGCCTGTAATGGTTGACAGACAACAGCTTGGTCTTAGATGAATTGAAGTTGACAAGCCACTTCTTGCCCCAGTTCACCACAAAGTGTAGATCCTGTTCAAGGTCAGCAGCGAGATTATGTCTGTTTGCCACAACAGGTTTCTTACTGGTGTGGGAGTATATTGTAGTGTCATCTGCGTAGATGCCTACTTGGGACTTGATCTCATCTGGGAGGTTATTGATGAAAATAAGGAAGAGCGTTGGGCCCAGGATAGAGCCCTGTGGGACACCAGCATTCGTGCTGTAGGACGAAGAGGCACGCCCATTCAAAACGACCTTCATTTTGTGGTTATTTAAGAAAGATTGGATTAGGTCAAGCAGGCGGCCAGTAATACCCTAACCCCATAGTTTGCATAGGAGGCCAGAGTGCCAAACCCTGTCAAAAGCCTTGGAGATATCCAAAGCAACCGTGCGAGCCTCATCGGACTCATCAAGGGCCTGTAGCATGTACTCCGTTACGGTTGTTAGCAGGTCGGCCATGGACCTGGCAAAGCGGAATCCGTATTGCCTGTCAGAGAAAAGTTTGTGGGCTGTGAGATGATGAACTATTTCAGCATTGATTATGGCCTTGAATACTTTCCTGAATATTGGTAGAAGACTGATAGGGTGATAGTTGGATGGGTCCGAGGGTTCACCACAATTCTTAAATACAGGAACGACTGAAGAGAACTTCCAGCATGCAGGAAAGCAGGTTTCACAGAGACCTAGGATGTCTGAGGAGTTTTCAAAGAGGAATAATCCTGCACTGCAAAAATTGGTACAAATACCACAGATGTTGGAGAAAGAAACATTGAGGGGTTGAGATGTTTTGTATTGGGCTGGTTTAATTCTATATCTTTGATATGGTGAGTTATTTTGGTAAAGAAAGTTCTAGGTTAGTAGCAGCAGTTAGTCATCAAATGTAACATGTTCAGGAAGGGAACTGGCACAGACTGCAGCATAGTGTGGCCTCAGGGTTGCCCACTAGAGATGCTTGCAGGGACACCCATCCATGCACAATACAAGACCTCAATATCATTTAACTGCAAGAACCCCAATATCATTTGACTGTTGATCAGAGTAGCCTATCTAGATGCTATACAAGTATTCAGGCTCTTGGCTAACAGTCAGGAAGCAGCAAGTAGAGAACTGCCAACCTGGTACACATATGAAGAGACATTTCTACGATCTATGTATATCACAAAAAACTCATAACAGCACCACTATAAAGTATAACATCACCACTCTTCTTTTAAAGAAGAAAGAATATGGACCAAGCTATCTACTCCTATTAAAAAAAAAGGTTCAAAGTTTTAACTTAGTAAAAAGTTGAGATATCCATTACAGATTCAACAAAGAATCAAAACTGGCAAAGCCAAAGCTCTGAAAGAATCATCCAAAAACTGCAGTTGTTTTCACCTCCAGTTATTTTTTTAATTTTCGATCAGAATAACTTATTTAAGCAATTGAATTGGCTATTAACAGAGCCTTCTGATCATGCAATGTTTAACTAACATTCTAATATTTTAAGCAAGGCGGTAGGGGGACACAGTTCAATCCCAAGTTCTAATCAAAAATGCCCAGCAGCAGAATAAAAGAGAAAGGAAAAACAAAGAAAGAAAAGATAATAATAAATAAGTCATTTCAAAAGAAAATGTTTCAACAAAATTTATGCACTCAAATACCATGGAGAATATCAATAAGAAAAAAAAATCTTTAAAAAAAGAAAGAAAATTAGAAAGAAGAATTTGGTAAAGTTGTGAAATATTTCAGAATAAAATTAAAATAAATAATACCTAATATTGCATTCTAATATTGAACTAATTAGTGCATTTGTTAATGAAATTGTCTAAATTATAATAAGCTTATATTTTTGTTTTCTACTGGAATAGGGAAAAATGCTTTCTAAAATCTAAACAATGTATTAAGAAACAGAAAAAACTTTGCTATAAACAAAGAAAAGAGAGTTGAACTGTTAAGTAATAGTTGTTCTCTTATATGGCAGAGAATACTGAAAATCAAACAAAAAAAAGCCTTAAAGCAACAGTAAAATGAATAAAATGCTGAGAATACCATGGACTGAACATGTCAGTAATAATGAAGTTTTAAGAAAAAATAAAAATGAAACAAAAGTACACTTAGAATTAGAAAGAAGCAATTGAAATTTCTTTGACACATATTGAAGGAAGAACACTTTGGCACTCACACAGCATATTAGTGGTAAGATGGACAGTGGTAAGCGGCAAATAACCTGTCTAATAAGCTTGTGTAAAATGGTTGGTAGAACAAGGACTAGGAAGGGAAAAAGACAAAACTTACTCAGAGAATTATAAAAAACGAGAAGTTGTGGAGAGCCATGATTGCTCACTTAATGAAAACACATAGGAAAAGAAGGGCTCTTTGTAGAATCGTATTAAATGTTTTGATAAAATGTTCTACTAAGTTCCTGAATTTTTAAACATTTAAATATTGAGTTTATTTATAGTGATTGGCTCCTCTTATCTACTTTTAAGTGACAATAACTGTTAACTGTAAGACATCTATACATAATGCCAACCAGAAAGAATAAACAGATTTTAAGCAAAAACAGGACAAAATAGTGAAAAGGTTGGTTAGTATGAACTTGAATCACATAATGAATGCAAAGAAAAAATATTCCCAGTGCACTGTAAATGGCCAACTAATAAGCTACACATAGTTTAAAAACATTCAACTTGCTTGTGGAATTAAAAAACCCAATCAGATAGGTTACTCAATCAACAAATGATTTGCAATTACAAGTTTTCACTCTGAAACATGCCTATATGATTGTAGAAATGCTCACGCCCCGTAACTAACTTTAAAATTACAAAAATCAAACATGTTGAAATATTGCCTAAATTACAATATTGCCTAAATTGCAAACTTAACATTATTTTTTGTATCACCTCATGCAAGGCAGTAAAACCACTAATACACAAATAGTTACAGGGTGTGGAAGAAATAGGAAGAGAAACATTAGTAATAAGTGGGAAGAGTTAAGAGTATTCAGAAGAGCAATAGATAGTGATTGACATTTGTTACGGATATAGGCCAACAATAAATACCCACCCACTTCCCATATCATACACAATCTAGCAACAGATACACACTCACCTCTGATATCATACATAAGCCATATGCACGTAAGCGAAAACAGCAGAAGCAGCAGACAAAAGAAGCAAAGTGATTAGCAGAGGATAACCAATCAGCAAGCCGGAAATTTTAGCGCCAAAATATGCAGACCCCAAGGTGAACTGAAAAAAATAGTCAGTAGCTGGCTGAATCTCAACAGGTTAAGTCAGACTAATTGCAACACTAAGAAATTAGACAAGACCGCACATTCCCTGAGGCAGAAAACAAGTCACATCGTTCCAGTTGCTGAGAATGTAAGAAAGATAGTCTATTGCAGAATATAGCCATTGCACTCAAGGATCTCTGAAAAAAGAAGCAAGCCTGATATCAAAAAGATACAATTCTCAACTGTCAGAGAAAAGGAAG
Organism: Ascarosepion bandense; assembly: GCA_037127315.1. Taxonomy (NCBI): domain Eukaryota; kingdom Metazoa; phylum Mollusca; class Cephalopoda; order Sepiida; family Sepiidae; genus Ascarosepion; species Ascarosepion bandense. The sequence continues at coordinate 1,730,696 of JBBBDQ010000874.1, forward strand.
ATGAGAACCGAAGCTGTTTGTTAAAGTAGCCATTGCATTCAAAGATCTCTGAAGAAGAAAGAAGAAAGTCTGATGCCAGAAAATACAAGTCCCAATCGTCAGAGAAAAGGAAGACGAGAGCCGAAGCTATTCATTAAAATATAAAAAAAAAGAAAAGATAAAAGAGAAAAAATAGAGAGAGAGAGAGAGAGAGAGAGAGAGAGAGAAAAGAGAAAAGAAGAGACTATAAGATGTCATTACACACCCCTGCCACATTTTAGCATTACCACAAAAATATTACGTTCATGCAAACACCTTTACAAATGTTGAAATAGAATATAATCGTATTATCTATGTGGCTTTGTTGGTTTGTTTCATTCACCGCTCAACGTCTTATCAGGAATTTAGACCAATATCATATTTATCCACCCCTTCTCATATTTGTTATTCAACTCCTTTTCTTTGTTGATTAAATTGTTATATTTTATGCTTGGTATTTGTTCGCGCATTCGTGATCAATGGTCGGTTGAATTTGTTAATGAATGTGGATCCAGAAACATTATTTTATTTTTTTATCTTTGTCTATTCCGCTAACAAGCTTTCAATGTAAGGGAGAGAACCCTAGCATTTTAGTGAAGCATTAAAGTTCAAGCATAAAAGATTGTCATTGTGGAATATCCGATCCATACTAAGTAGGGATCTATGACACATTGCAAGTAAATTTTTTGCAAATTAAAGTTGTTTGGAAAGCATGGAGCTGAAAGGAAGCTCCACAAGCAAGAAGTGTGAGAAAAGAAAGTTAGCATTGAATTTATGGTTATATCTAACCAGCCCAACTGTGAATTGCTGAGATCACAATGCCAGTCTATTACTGCACTTAAATTCGAAAAGTCTAGGTACCATAGCAAAGAACTCATCCAAACAATTAACATGAAAATATTCATAAAAAGGCACAGAGAAGCAACATTACAGCAATGGGAAAGTGACTGAAACCAGGTCACCAGATCATGAGCAATAATAATGCTGATTCTTCTTTGATCAAGGAACTTAAGGTAAATATCAGGGGCACTGAACCATATATAGCAGCAATATTCTAAGCGCAGTCAAATGGTAGACTTATACAGATGTAAGATTCTGAAAGCAAAATTGTCTCGCACAGTACAATGAATTAACTTCCTTAGCAGCAGCCCTAGCAATGGATTCAATATTGTTTTTCCACTTCAGGTAAACTTGGAACATTATTCCGAGAAGGCACAACAAGTAACTTTCCTGGAGGTTAGCATCAGCCATGCTGATGGAAGGCAGAGAGGGATCTCTCAGATGATTAATGGAAAAAAGTTTAGTTTTGGAGTTGTTAAAATTAAGAAGCCATTTGTTTCTCCAGTTCTTGTAAATTTTCATGCCTCCAAAACAAAACTGCTATCCTTTAACCAGCATAAACAATAGTTCCTACCCGCCATCAGCATGTATCAGGCTAGTCTCCTTGAAAGCAAAACATTGTGCCTTCTCAGCCTAACTCTATCAGCCAACCTCAAGTGGAATAACAGCATTGAATCCATAGCTAAATCTACTGCTACTAAGGTTGGTTCCCTGTGTAGGGCCAGGAAGTTTTTCTTGTCTGAATCCATCTTGCACATATTTAAATCTACCATCTGCCTGTGCATTGAATACTGTTGCTACATCTGGTCATTCGGGCTTCTTGACAAAATCTCGGGCTTCTTGACAAAATCCAAAGAAGAATTTGCAATGTAATTCATCTTGACCTAGTAGCTCAACTCCAGTCCCTTTCTCAGTGGCATAGTGTGGCTTCCATTAGTCTCTTCTGCAAATACTTTCACGGCTTCTGCTTCAGTGAGCTTAGCTCCCTAGTGCCCTCTCTGCATGAATTTAGTTGAGCTACTAGACTAGCAACTAGGTCCTATCCTTTTACAGTGAAATCGATCAAATGTAACCTGTGTAATGTCAATTGCCATCTCTTATCACCTTGACTAGCATCCTTTTTCTGATAACCCTTGTGTCATTTTCTTCTTCCTTTCTACTCTACTCTTATGCAGCCCTCTTCACACCTGTATTCTCATCCTTCTATTACCTATTCTCTGACACTCCCATAACTTGTTATGCTTTCTCATCACTCACCTTTTATGTAACCCCTGCGCACCAGTGGCAGTTCTGCTTTGCTTGGGTTGAAATGATTTAAAAAAACAAAACAAAAGAATGGACTTGAGGTAGTTTCAAACATTGGCTGTCATTTTTACCTTGAACTGTTCTGCCTTACTCTCAAATTACTTTCCATTTGTAAACAAAAAGACTTATGCTGTTACAGTTGAGAACAAATATAAAACTTTAGAACAGGTCAAGAACTTAAAGTGGAACACATTAAGGGAAGCAATAGTGATAACAGCAAAACATATCATGTCACAAAAAGAAAAAACGAGAAAAATTGAAGATGACAGAAATTCTCAATCTGAGTCAGTAGATAAATGATGCAGAAATGATGCAGAAATGATGCAGAATACAATGTTCAACAAAGCATCAGAAATATAAGCAAGAAAAAGATGAAAGGCTCAATAAGAAATGAGTGGAGATTGAAAAACTGCCAAGCATAGTGATTGCAATTACACATAAAATGATAAAAGTAATGTCAGGATAGAAAAGCTGCTTTCTGACAAGATACATAAAGTCTAAAGAGGGGAACAATCATAATAGAAAATGAAAAGTTACTGCAGAGATTAAATGAACAATCAAAACGTTGTCTAATGACAACAGAAAATAGAGAAAATTATTACATAAAAAACAAAGTAAGACATTTAGTATTAAAATCTGTGGTAATGTCAACACTGGCTAAGATAAAGAGGAATAAAGCAGTAAGGTCAGGAGATATTGTAAGAGAAACATTGACAGTGTTAAACAATTTGGGAATTGATAAGGTTACTAAAGTTATTAAATTGACTATAAGACTCCAAAAAAGTGAAGAATTCTCAGTATTATTGTCAAATACATCAAATGAAAATGAATAAACTCCCTTGGCCACTCAACTTCTTGAATCATGCAACTACTCATTAAAATTCTAAAGAATAAATTGTTGTGCAAAATTAAATAAAAAATAGGCTAAGAAAAAGGTGGCTTTGTTTAAGACACCACAATAATGAATGAGAGGTTTATTATCAAAATGCTCTCAATGCAAAGTCTTTATTTTCTATGTGCCATGTTCCTTCAAGACATTAGCAATCATGGCTCTCCACAATTTTCTGTTCTTTGTAGGTTCTAATAAATTTTGTCTGTTTGTAATCTCTCCTAAATCCTATTCTTTCATTCATTTGTACAAGCTCGTTAGGAAATTTATACAATGTTTTCTTCTGTACCTCTTGCCTTCAGTATGTTCTGTGAGTGTCAAATTTTCCAGTCCTTCTTTCTTCATTATGTGCACTAGAAATTTCAATTCTCTGTTTCTGATATTAAGTATAAAGGTCTTTTTTCTTTTCATTTTCTCTAAAACTTTGTTGTTGCTCACATGTTCAGTCCATGGTATTCTCAGAATCCTTCTGTAGAACAAAAATTTAATGGATTATTCAAAGATATTTGAGGTATAACATGAGGAACTCCTTGAAATATTGGGAGTGTTTAATTTATACAGAAAAGATATTAAAATAACCTGTGGCTTTTATTGTTAACAAACACCTGGCATGCAAATAGATATCAAGTTTAGTAAATACACAAAATTAGGAAGAGGATTATGATAAGAATATATTTTCTTATTAGATTTATTTAACTTGTACAGTAAGATGATTTTAAGAGGATTGTTTTGTACAGATTACCAACCTTTTGCAAGTTTTTTAAAGCCAGAAAATACTTATAGATTGTAAGAATGTTTTTTAGATAATCATTAACTTATAAAAGTTCTACTGATTAACCCATAACTAGAGGGAAAAGATGGATTTATACCTTTCTCAAGGGTATTTGCATGTGAGTGAATATAACAAACCCAACTATAATTAGAACTCAGCTCTCTGATTTCCAATTCCAAGTAACGGTCATGTCACGTTGAATACACCGGTTCCCGCTCGATCACCGAAGTTAAGCAACGTTGAGCCTGGTCAGTACTTACGTGGGTGACCACTTGGGAATACCAGGTGCTGTTAGCGTTCACGGATGTGCGTTGTGGTGTGGTGGATGTCGGCTTGGAGGGGGAAATCGGTGAGCCGAGTTCCAATTTCAGTTGAGCACACTGCACTCACTTGCGCACTGGTACCCTTGGGAAAGGTATTAATCCGTCCGTTCCCTCCAGTTATGGGTTAAATAACAGGGTAGGACTTGGGACCCTGCCCTTAAACAAATCCCAATGAGACTTGCTCCGTCAGGGAGGAAGCCCGCTCAACCCGACTAGGGTGAATGCGGCATACATACATACATACATACAATTCCAAGCCATTATTCATTACACCACCTACAGATTCAAACTTACAGTACCTGGTATTCCCAATTGGTCACCTATCTGACCAGGCTTAATGTTGCTTAGCTTTAGTGATCACATGAGAACCATCAGGAACCAGAATCACAAATACAATCTCTTCAGTAAATTTAAAAAGTATATATGAAATGAGACACAAAAAATGAGTGACTGAGTAAGGGTTTAATAGATGTTTCATTTTAAAATGTCATTCAAGATATAGGTGATTTGTTTTGTTACAGCCTACCAACCTTTTGCAGATTAAAGCCAAAAAATATTTTCAGATTGTAAGAATTTTTTGAGATAATAATGATTTCTTGATACATTTCCTGCTAATTAACCCATAGCTGGAAGAAGAAGAGGTAGATTAATACCCTTATCAAGTGAATTTACATGTAAGTGAATATAATGAACCTGACTGAAATTGGAACTTAGTTCTTCAACTTCTACTTCCAAACATTACACCATTACACCAGCCACAGATTCAAACTTATGGCACTTAGCATTCCCAAGTAGTCCCCTATCTAGCTGACTGGGCTCAGCTTAACTTTAATGATCATATGAGAACCATTGTTTCAACATGATATGGTTGTAGGCCCTAAGAGGACTACATGACCTACCAGGATTTATTATCACTAGACAAAGCCTTAACACTATATGCTACAGAGATGATACTGTGTTGAGAACAGATTCAGAAGAAAAACTGAAAGGACTATTTAACAAAACTGTAGAGGACAGAAAAAGAATAACAATTAATTGTAATAAGATAGAATGCCTGATTGTTAGCAAAAGAGACACACTAGGTTGTGTATTACATATTGGGGATATCATAATCAAGTAAGTACAGAAATTTAGCTATGTAGGTAGTGTATTAACATATGATAGAAAGTGGGACACAGAAATTTGAAGGTACATAGGAACCAGAAATTGAGTAAAGTATTAAGGGATGTGTATTATGGGCGTAATGAATATCAGATCGGAATGTGAAATCAAAGAGCTGAGTTCAAATTCCACTTGAATTCATTGCATTTACTTAAGCCCAAATACCCTTGGGAAAGATATTCATTTTTTCTACCTCCAGTTATAGGTTGAATAGCAGGACAGACTGGATTCTAAAGTCTTGGTTGGCAACCAATCTACTCTAGAAAGAAATGGTAACCCACTTCAGGAAATTCTTCTGCTTAGTCAGTCATGTCTCAGAAGAGTATCACACATGGCACAAATGACTGACTCATTTAGGGAAAATGCCCTTAAAAACAAAGCAAAGAGTGCTGGACTACTATACAATATCTAATCTCTTATATGGCAGCAAATTCTGGAACATTCCCTCAAAGATGAAAAAGAAGCTTGAAGCAACAGAGATATTGTTCTAACAGGGAATACTGAGAATATCATGAACAAAGCATGTGAAAAATGAAGAACTACAAAGAAATTATGGCTAGCAATCAAAAGAGACACCTGAATTTTTCAGAACACATATCAAGCAAAGAACAATTAGAAAATGTAACACTCACAGGTCCTAACGAAGGCAAGAGAAGCAAAAGAAAACAGTGTAACCTGCTTGACAGAATAAGGCCCACAAACAATGAAAAGAGAAAGAAGGGCATGAGTTATGCAGAGCAACAAAACACATTCTGAAATAACAAGGCATATAAAGATCAATTTTGCCTCTTATTTTTTCCCTAACTGTCCATTTTTATTTTATTTTGTTTCACATATACACAAACTCAGATATTTAATATACCCATGAGAAAATAGGTGCAATGAACTTATTTTGCATGATCAACTGCATATATTCCTACATTAGTTTTAATGTGATGATTTGATTCATTATTTTCTGTTTTTAAGTGGCATCAGTTGACCAAAATCAATAATTATGAGATTGAGCTTTATTGATATTAATCGTCTTATTTTAATGAGTAGTCATGTAATCTGAGAAGATTTTGTCAACTATTTTGTGCACGTTTTGTCGTTTCTATTAGTCAAATAACCATTTGATATTTTAATGAGCTTTTATTTCAGAAGCATAAAATCTTTCAAATATTCATGTTTTTTCCTCAAGTTCTGAGAGGTTTCAATCTCTTAAAAGACGACAAACAAATTCAGGTTGAACACATTGCTGTGTTTTTCTGAGTTCAAAGAAAGAAAGAAATCAATATCTAACATGTAAAATTTGAATCCTTACAATGTAAAAAAGCTGTCTCATTTTATACAAGGAGAAAATTAATATTGTGATTAAAGCAATCATTTGCATTTAATTTCAACTTACTCGAGATTCTGACTTTAATTTTTATTCGTAATCAATAAAACACAATTGGTTATTTTGACTGATTCTAATAACTGTGTTCTTTGTATTTTTTTCTATACACAAGTCATGTCTGAGATGTTTGGATTTTATTTAAATGAATTCTAATGAGATTATATCATATATACAGCAAAAAATCTAATCAAAATAATAAAATATTATAATTCCACCTGTTTTTCTATTAGTAAGTTAGCATATCCATTACGCATTGACTCAGACAAATAATGGATCATTTCCATTTTGACTGAGAGAAAGACTGATGAAAAGACATATCAATTTTTTTCTTTTTTAATCATTTCATTCCTCGTGTGCAGGAGGTTAAAATAAGAGAAAAAACTAGTACAGGTAGTATAAAAGAAAGGATAAAAGATAAAAGGATAAAAGATAAAAGAAAGGATAAAAGATGAGTGGTATTCAATAAGATAGAAGATGGCAATTGATGTTGCATTTAATTTTTTTGGAGATTGTAGCTCTCAGAGTAACACGTAAATGAAAGGGAGTTCCACAGGTGGGAAGTGTAAGAAAAGATATTATTGGAGAAGAAGTGGGGGTTAAACTTAACTATTTCAATAGGAAAAGGCTGGGAAATAAATGCTAGTATGTTTAAGTTCACATGGACAGGGCACCAGGGAAAAGTTGCCAAGAAAATATTTATAGAAAAGGCTGAGGGAAGCCATGTCAGATTGGTGAGAAAGCCATGGATCAAATTGATTCTGAAAAAAGAAAATATTTTTTTAATTATCTAAAAATTATTGCTAATTTTGTGGTAAAGAATTATTCAATAACTATACTTAAAACTAGGTGCATTAAGCTTTATAACATTTTTTACAGATTATTTCTGTCACAAATACAAATAAAGTTATAAATTTTTTTAAAGTGTACACAACTTTATGGACACCCTGTATATTGCAATTTCCATTGCCATATGTGCATCAACGAATAAGTATATACATATTTTTAATATATCTGATTAAAAAAATATAAAAGACCAGGTCATTTTTTTGTCTGTTTGTTAGTTTTGTTTGCAAATGCTCATAATAAAGCCAATTTCTGATGTATGACCTCACCATTCACAGAATCACCAAACTTTGGCTTAACACTACTGATGAAATCATAACTGTAGTTTCATATCTCTGTGGTTAACCCAATCAATAAATTTTCATGTCCCAAACTTTTCTGAAACAAGAACTACTTTGCAAAAGATATTTCAAAAGATTGACATATAACCAAAAAAGGTAATATAATAATATTAGTCCTTAATAATAATAGTATTTTCAAAATATTAGAAAAACATTATTTAACTGTTAATCTGAGTTATTTGATCCTGGGAAGAAAGTCTCAAATTGATAATTAACATAAAAAAGTTTAGCCCATTGGCTACTTAAAACTTTTTACCTGAATAATTTCATTTTTAGTTTGATTGGATATTGGCTTGGGACAAGAAATCAAAGTGCTGAATTCATTGCATTCACTTACATACAAATACCCTTGGGAAAGGTATTAATCCATCTCTTCTCCCTCTAGCTACAGGACAGATTGGATTCTATAGCCTTGGCTGGCAACCAGTCTACTACAGAAATTAATAATGATAACCTACTGAGAGAAAATCTTCTGCCTAGTCTGACATGTCTCTTTCAATACAGATTCACCCAAGTATGTATTACATATGGCACTTAACTGACTGATATATCTTTAAGGTGGGGAAGTTGTGTATCTGTCACATCAATTAGATTTACAGTATGTAGTAAAAAGTGCTTGCATTGGGTAGTGATGAAGACAATTTGGCTATGACAAGATAAAGCCACAAAATATTTCCATGAAGTGAAAATTCTTGATTTCAATGGGTAAAAAAATAGGCAAAAGTTGCAAAATATTAACAGTAAAAACAAATTTTTGATTTGAGAAATTATTAACTAAAAAGCTTTGGCCAGCATAATAGTAATGGTAGTATTAGCAGTTATTCTACAACTAAATATTTGGCATTCATTGACCAAGCAGCTTACTAGCTGCTTGGTCAATGAATGCTTTTTGCTTTTGAATGAAATTTATAAAATTTCTCTTAAAAGAATTTTTCAGGAAAATAGGTTTTCCAAGTTCAGTAATTGATATTCCAGTTGAATTCTTTGCATTTACTTACACAAAAATACCCTTGGAAAAGGTATTAATCCATCTTTTTTCTCTCCAGCTATAGGATAAAAACAGGGCAGATTGGGTTCTATTGCCATGGTTGGAAATCAGTCTACCACAGAAAGTAATGGTAATCTACTGCAAAAAAGCTTCTGTCCAGTCAGTCATGTCTCTCTCGTGACATGATGACCAAAGCGTGTATTATGTATGGCATTTAACTGACTGAGCTGATATTAATATTTCCTGCTTTGATGGCCGTTTCCTTCTTAAGTTTTTATTTGAAGTAGTGTTAAATCTCAACATCTTGATTACATCATTTTTTTTTCAAGTTACATATGATTTTTATTTTAGTCCTTGCTGTGGTTTGTAGTCTTCAAGTGACATGGTTTCTCTTTCTTGATCTTGAAGGTTTGATCTATTTTGACATTGACAAGATGAGAGAAATAGTTGTAGGGAAGTTATAACTAAAAAATAATTATAAATCCCTAACATTTATTTGCACAAAATTACTCTTTAAAATGAGAAATAAGAGATAATAACACTGAGTACTTGGGGTCAAATGTAGACCAAATATGGATTGGAATCCAACAAAAAGATAAGATAAAGAATAAACAAAGTGCATACAGTCTTTCTTGTATGTTTTTTTATAGATGTATATAATGAGTGTTCAGCTAATTTAGTTGGTAAAATACAAGAAGTGTCAGGAATTTCTTACCTTGAATTTTTGTTGAGTGCTAAGAGATTAACATATTACTATTATGGCCTGAAAAATGAAAATATGTTAACGACCAGTCTTTGTGAATTGCATGTTCAATAGCGTGACTGTTTGTGTATGCAGTGGGATCAATTTTCATTGGTAAAGAATGAGTGAATTGATTATAATTATAATTGCTATAATTATTGTATCATAATTATTTTTTGATACTTAGTAATTAGTTTTTATTTATTTATTTTCATGGCAAAACATAAGCAAAATATACAACAATTGTGACATAGTGGGAAACTTCAGTAGATCTGTCTTTATAGCATTATCTAAGAAACCAGATGAAAATTAATCTCAGATTCATGTGATAAACAGCTTAATGAGCTAAGCTAGATAGGTTACTCATTGTTTCCTTCTGTCACTTTTGCCTTCAATATGTATTGTCAGTGTCAAATTATCAAAGCCTTCTTTCCTCATAACGCAACTAGGAAATTTCAACTATCTTTCTGATTCTATCTATAAATACCCTTTTTGTTTCCATTTTTCTTAAAACTTCTTTGTTGCTTATATATTCCATCTCTGGTATTCCCAGCATTCTTATGTAGAACCACATCTCTATTGCCTCAAGTTTCTTTTTCATTTGTAAAGAAAATGTCCAATATTCACTGCCATAAAAAAGAATAAAATTGCATACTGGTCCAAAATATTTTTCTTTATTTGTCTATACTTCTGAGATGTGGTAGTTATTTACATTATTTACATTGTTCAGACTGTTGTCTTCATCTTTGTTGCCATATTCACAATGTTTCAGCTGTTCTTCAGGTGATTAGAATTTTGAACTGAACACTTTATTTTCATCACTGGTGTATATTATTATCATTCAATGTACCATGACACTGCTAAATATCTTACTTATTGAAAGTGTATGTCATCTTTTGATTTTTTGAAGACAAATAATTAAAAAAAAATTTTTTTTAATTTTTAAAATCAACAGAGACAGTATATTGATTAAGGCATGATTCCATTGGTCAGCTATGTGTCATGAGAAATAAAGCAAATGATGGATATTTTAAATGAAAGTATATGTATGCAAAGATAATGCATGTATCAAGCATATTTAAACTATAGATGAATTAAGTGTGTTTATATTGGTAGCATTGGTGTATATAAATGAAAAAATGAAATACATTTCTGTTCAAAATTGTAGCAAAATAATGTATACAAGTGACAGACAATTTTCTTTTTTCAAATAAAATGTGAGAATCATGTATGAATGTGTGTGAGAGAATTATGTATATCCAGCCATTGCTTTATTACACATGACACTTATCTGACCAATGAAATCAAACATCAGTCGATATACTGTCTTTGTATTTTAATAAATTAATAAAACAAATAATTTTTTTAATGATTCATCTTTAAACTATCTCTGAGAAAGCTTGTTAATGTGAAACATGTCAGATGAAAGACACTATTTTCTTACTTGTTCTTTACTTATTCTATTCATCTTCATATATATATATATATATATATATATATACATACATTTTTTAATACATTGATAAGATCCTTACTCTTACATACCTAACAGAAGTGGGAGATATCTTTTTTCTTGAGGAAATTTTCTGCCCTTCACATGTCTCATCTTATTAAGACCATCCCATTTATTATTTTTGTATTCACCCCACTGTAAAGCTCAAACAGAAAACATTTAATTATGATAGCTAGTTCAAGTTTTTACTTGCACACTTTTATAATTCAATATTTGCTTATACTTTTGAGATAAGGAACTATTTTCATTATTTACATAGTTTGAAATGTTTACCTCATCTTGATTGCCATATTCATGATGTTTTGGTCATTGTACGCTCCAGCCTTCTTCAGGTGATTGAAATTTCAAGCCAAACTCTTTATTTTGATCCCTGGAGTATATCATTCTCATCCCATGTGCCATACCACTTTTACATGTCATGTAGTTATCTTCCTTTGACTCAGTTCTCTAAGTTATTTGATTCCCACTGCTGTAGCCAGTAGCAACTCTTTGGGTCAAGTTACTGGATTTAACCAACCCTTTTATTCACTAGGCCATGTATCCATGAGGCTACAGCAGTGGTGAACAAGTAATTTACAGAGTTGAGTTAAAGGAAGATAACTTCATGGCATCTGGAAGTGTCATAGCACGTGGAACAAGAATAGCTTTATAATTGTTTGAATAAGTTGTATAAACAACTTGTTTGAAATTTTAGGTATGACAGTAATCACATCCAAAAACTTTCTTGAACTTTCTAATAAGATATTGTATAAATATACATTGAATTTATATGTGAGTTTTACATCTCAATATTTAATTTAATTACACTTTGTGTACATACTAATTAACTTGTATCAGGGCTTATTTGCATGTTACTATCTTATCAGAAAGTACAATAAATTCTGGAGATGAATTTTAGTGTTACTCTGCTGGTTTGGGAAAAGAGTTTCTTTACTTAAATTGAAAACATTTGACTCTTTAAAATAATTATGATTTATCCTAACCTAATAAGAATCAAACACACTTTTCTCCTCTATGTGCAAACATCATGCTGTTTGTCAATGTTACAAGAATTTTTTATATATATATAAATATAAGTAAGTTATGATTATTTACTTAGTGTTATAACTCTCTTTCATAAGGATTATCTGTCACCACCTTTTATTAACATCCCTCCATTTACTGCATATTAAGAAAAACTTACCCCCTACCCTATTATTAAGACTCTTCCCTTTTATTAGACACTTAAGAGTTTGCTTCTGCTCATTGTTTGCCAAGTAACTATAAAATCTATTAACTTTAATTGATATCCAATTTCTCTTTTCATCATTGCTTCTTCCACAAGTCCAATTCATTGTCCACTTCATTATCCAATACAAATCATTAAACCACATAAAAAATTTTAATTAAACAGCTTCTGCTGATCTACAATTCTATTGTTCATCTCAGATGAACAGGTAAAAGATATAATCAAGTCTTTGTTATTATTGGCTGATGTTATAGCAACATCATTAATGATAATGATGATTGTAAGCACATCTGGTCCCATTAGGAAATGCTGTGATCAAGTTGGATCCAGGAGGGAGTTTAAATAAAGGAATTGTTAAGTTTACATGTGTCATGTCATCTTTGTGTTGCTTCAACTTTTCAGCATCCAGTCTCATAATATATCGTCCCACTTTTGGAGATATATGTCATTGTAAAAGGAGAGAACTTATTGTTTAGAAAAACATTTGCAAAAATGAAATTAGTCAAACATTCAGACAATATAGAACAGGGAACTTCATTTGACACTAGTTGGTATATGAACTGAGACCCAGTGAAAATGGTTCTGAATAAAGAAGCTTCACCCTACTGTGTAAGAACAGCTGGGAGACTCCCATTCCCTATTTTATTAAAGGTGAAGAAAAATTAAATAGACTTTTAAGAAATAAACCAGCTTGTGATCATTACAAGGATCTTTAAACAAATAATAATACAAGAGAAAGTACTGACAAAAACAAGGTGAGGATGAAAAAAACAAACTCCAAAATATATAATTTTACAAAGTGAATGAGTTATCACTTTTGGACTGTAACCAAAACAAACTTTGATTTGTAATTATTTTTTAACTTGGAAAAAGTTAGAAATTAATAAAGAAAATTAACCATCTTAGGAGAGGGGATGTTATAACAACATCATTAATGATGATGATTTTAAGGACTTCTGGTCCCACTAGGAAATGCTGGGATCAAGACGGATGAATTGTTAAGTTTACCATAAGTCATGTTGTCTTCGTGTTGCTCTGACTTTTCAGTGGCTAGTTTCATAATATATCTTTCAACCCAAAGCCAAGTGGATATTTTTGTTTGTTCTCAGACACAAAACAGACAAGGCATTTTATAAAATATCTTGTAGAGAAATTCTGCTATCAAATCTGTCAATTAACAAAAAATATAGAACTTTGACACATCCTAATATTTCCAAAACAACATGGTAGTAGAATTATCAATATTTCAGGCAATGTAGTCATAAAAGAACTTCAACTATTTTTGTTTTAAATTAGAAAATCAAAAAAATTTTAGATGACAAAGTTCAACCAGAGCAAATAACCTAAGCAAGTGTTTGGAACATATCATTATAATTATATGTTCCAAATAAAATATAATAAAAATACAGTTATATCCCAACTTGAAGAACTAAATCAATCTCCATTCTATTTTAACTTGTTTTTGCTGAAGGATCTGCATTAATATAAGGTAGCCTAAAAGACAACATATAATAAACAAGAATATAATATTCCCCTTGATGCATAAAATGATGATAAATCATGCTTGATGAATGTCACATTGATTTTCTAATTGCATTTTATGTTGGATCAGTATCATTCACACCAGAAATCAATTTTCATTGAGGTGCAAACTGAGCTGAATAAGAACAAAACCAAATAGCCACAAACCAGCTCGAAAATATTATCACCTTGATTTAATTGTAACAAATGTATCGATAATATAAATTTGATCATTTTTACAGTGATCAAATTTTTTTCTGCTTGGTAATTATATAAATTAGTTGTCTTTTTGCTGGTATCTTTTTCAGACCTCTATGCACTGTACATTGACATGCACTTTGAAATATTTGGACAAATTCGTTCTGGATAGGAAAGTTTTCCAACTAAGAAATGTTTTTTATAAACTTTTGTTTTATCACTTACCCAAACATGGAAATTCTTTATACAATCTCAGTCTAAATCTTGGAATCCATAACTTTACACAGCAATTGACTGTGAACTCTTAATCTTTTCAGTGGCTTTTAGTACTGCCAAGGCTACATATCTCTTTGAATTCAGAGTTGTTCTTCTCCTAGACTGGTTGTTAACCATGGTTAGAGACCTTGGTCTGTCCTGCTATTTAACCTATAGCTATGGAGAGAAGGAAAATGGAAAAAAAGAATTTAACAAATTTAACTGGATTTCCAACTCATCATAGCAATTTTTTTTTCTAATCCACTGTTACACAACCTGCATATCCTCCTGAGGAATAATTATTAATGCAATGATGCATACAAATTCCTCATAATGCATTGTGAATATTTGTGGTTATCACTGGATGCTTTAAAAAAGAAACTTGTATAAATACCTTACATGACAGAATTTATTTAATATTTTCAAAACATCACAGACCCCATGGAGAATTACAAAATTTGGAAAATCAGATTATGCCTGAGTTTTTCCTTTAGATAAATTATATTATGCAAGATGTTTTTTATACTAAACTGAACTCAATAGAAGGCTTGAGAGCCACTCAAAGTAGAGGGTTACTACTAAATTGTTATGATGAATGAGGTTATAGGAGTGAAAAAACGAGCTGTAAGTATCAAGAAACACTTGAAGTATATTGAAATCATCTCCTCAGAATTTGATATGCTGTTCCTTCAAAAATTAACAAAAATTTTACAATAATTCAATCCTTCATTAATTAAAAATCATATGTACACCTGATTATCGAGAAGTCAAAAATGAAGAAGAATCTGAAGGTTAAACTCTTCTGGTCAACAGTATAAGTCGTACTTTTATAAAGGTTAAGCTGTTGTACATTAACAAAATCATTGATAAAAACCTTGATGGTATGTACTAGGCACCATGAGTATAATAGAGAGAAACAAAGACATTTTCATGGTCAGATTATCCCTAATTGTAGCATGCAATCAAATTCAACTTTCACTATTTCATATTTTTATCTATCTGCTTTTCTTTTTATTTAGACAAAGTTAGTTCCCAAGCAATCCTGCCAATCTCTGCTAGTGTTTAAATATTTTGATGAAAGACCATTTGATGCTCAGATTATCCCTAATTGAAGCATGCAATCAAATTTTTTGCTCTCTCATATTTTTTGGATGCAATCATCATAGAGTAGTATATATTAGTTGTCTGGTTGCTTATATTTGATGTTTTGCCGAATGTCACATATAGTAATTTTGTTGGAATGTAAAAGTAACACCTCTTATTATATTGTTGCTAATCCCCTCACCCATGATGTCAGGGATAGATGTTGGTTACATACCAGTAAAGGTACCATACTAGCCAATAATTTTGCTTGTTACAAATAGTAGCTAAGTAGCAGTCTAAATGTGAATTGGAAACAATATGTGACCAGGATGGTCAAATAGATTGTAGTGATCAGAAATCCATCCTGTTAGGAGTCTGTTTGAGAAAGCAGCCATTTTTGAGAAATAATTTATTTCTTACTAATAGAATAGAAAGGAATCTTTAAGTATTTATTGTAAATGGACATCAAATGATAATAATTTCAGATTTTTGTAAAGAGTTTGTTAGGGCGCCGCTCCTATTTGACTACAAATGGACTGTTCCCATTGCTATATATAGCAATGGTGGATTCTCTACAAGGGAGTCGCAGAGAGTCACTTGAGAGTCTCTAATGAGTTACTGAAGAGTCAGTGCGAGCCAGTGAAGAGTTAGTCACACTTCCGGTGGAGTACCGGAAGTAATCACGTATACACACGTCTCACGATGGATTGGACTCTTGTATCTTTCTATTGTAAATATTACTAATCACTTATGTACATACTAACCGTCTTTCCGCGGAATACAACTTATATTCTGTTGTTGAGTTATTCATTTATACTTGGTGACATAACAGAGTACCAATTCTGTTTTCTAGGGTTTATGCTGAAAGTAAAAAGTGATGATGTGACAGAATTTTTTAAATGCATAAAAGAAAATATTGATCTCAGATGGTTCATTAGACAATAATTTTTTATCTTTAGAATATGATGAAAATCTATAGATTGTTGCTTTGTCTTCAGCTCATAGTAGTGATACCATGCATTGTCACTGATAAGAATGAAGTCCAAGAAGTTGTCACATTTAGCCTTGTCATGGTTTAGACTTACATTCAGAATTCTTGTGGGACATGCCTATCACCAGCTTTATGATATCTCAGCCTTGCCAATATCATTTGCAATGTTGAAAGTTAACATTCAGTTCCAAGGTTTTAGTGTTACTACATTAATAAGTTAATATTTGAGAATAAAAGTTGTTCACTGTGATGTTTTACTACATGAGATTATTTCAGACACTTTGCTTTGATTGTGTTATTATGTATGTAGATTGTGAGAGTTACAGATTTAATATAATAGGATAGTTTTGTAATATAAAAGCAGTTCTGAGGGCAAAGCTCTGATAAATGATTGTTTCCTTCCTTTGTCACCATAAATTTTATCTTCAAAAAAGTGTCAAACAATATTTTGCATTATGTAATTATTGTTTGTTTATTGTTTACATTTGTCTATATGACAAAACTGAAAACAGAAAAAAATTGACAGATTGAATCTTATTAAGACAAGTGACACTTTTTAAATATATTCTTTATCAAGAATAGAAAAATATTTTAACAGACATACAAAATGAAACTGTGGATAAATTAATTCAAACTGTAAATTTAATGAATAGTGATATTCTTCTTAAAGGTTGTCTACAATAAGGATGAATATGAATTTGCACTTTGAGAGCTGTTTATCGCTAATATAGCTGTGTATTTCCCATTGGTACTAATGGTTGGTATTCAAGCCAGGTTAAAATCCACAATTTCAAATCCTAATTTTCAAGGCAAAGTCAGCCTTCCCCACTTTGAAAATGAATGCAATACAGTCTTACCTATTTTTAAATTTTGGTTAGCTTTGTACCAGACTAAACTAAACTAAACTGTTTTGCTGTTGTTAACCCTGTAGATTAACCAGTAGAGTATCAGTCCACAATCTTACCATGCTAAGAAACTAAGCTTAGTAAAATCCTAAATTTACAATACTACTTCCTGTACTCTTTGATAGTCCTTCTGCTAATAGAACAAAGGTATATTTCTATTGATGTTTTATAGTCATATTTCCGGTCCTTTCAATTTGAGATTAACTGCTGCTAATGAGTCTTTGGTTGTTGGCAGCATTATCAAAGAAAGTTTATTCAAATACACAAGTGTATTTGCAGAAATTATTAATGACTAATCCATTATCAAGACATTCTTTAGTTCTTTAATTATATAACACTTTATATAGGTGTCCTAGCATACTTATATTTTGAAAATATTGCTCAAGACTCAATGAAGAAAAGAACATTATTCCAATTTTTACAAGTACAGTTTTCTTTCTTTTATATGAATTTGATGTCTTTACTATCAGACAGTTGCTTTTAAATATAAATAATAATTTTGTAGTAGGATTTCAACTTATTACATTTGTGGTGTAATCAATATCAGCTCAAAATAAGAAATTGGAGACCAATTGGGAAAGGGTGTTTGTGCCTAAGTGAATGAAATGAATTTTCATTCTCTTTTTCATTCCACTCTTCTCCCTCCAGCTATGGGTTGAATAGCAGAACAGATTGAGTTCTGTAGCCAACCGGTCTACTGAGGAAACTAATGGCAATCTACTGTGAGAAAATCTTCTGCTTTGTCAGTCATGACTTAAAAGAGACCTGATCCTCCAAGAGTGTATCAATTATGGCAATTAACTGACTGATCTATTGATAGATTTAATTTCAATTTGACTATGAAATTCTCTGTGATTATTTAAAAATTATAAAACTCTGAGTAAAATTTAATGTTTTTAGTAGATATGTTCCCAAAATCATAAAATAGAATCAGTCATGCCATACATGATACATGCTTGAGCAATCAAGTCTCTTTCAAAACATGACTGACTAGGCAGAGGAATTTCCCACAGTAGGTTGCCATTACTTTCTTTGGTACACTGGTTAGGACAAATTGAGTTCTATAGCTACTGAATTTATTTTGTTTACTTGCACAAATAACCTTGTGAAAGGTATAGATGAATCTCTTTTCTACCCAGCTATGGATTAAATAGAAGTGCTGACTGATCACTCTTGCCATGAGATGGTAACCATCCTAGGAGAAAGAAAATTGTTAATTGAATACTTGCCTGAAGAGAAATAAACTCTGTCAGGCCATCTTGCTCTGGAGACACCACTGCTGATTTGACTGATGTACATGTGGATTATTGAAATAAAATTGTCTATAATAATAATGAAGGGTTGTTTTAACCACAAGATGGTTTATGAATAATTTGCACATCCCAGATAACAAATACATTTTGACATTTTTACTATTGTTTTTTATTGTTTATTAGCACCCAGGAAATACATTACAATTAATTTTTCTCTTGAGAATGATATATAATCTTTAGTGTAGGTTTTCATTAAAAACAAAAAAAATTAACAGACATTATCATGTAGAATAATAGAGATAACAATACTTGTAAACATAAAAGAAGTTTTACTATTCTAGTTATAAATTGGATTTAGTTGTCCATTTTAGGAAGTGAGTAATCAAATATTTTAATTACAATGTATATTCTGAATACACAAATAGCAGTAAATCTCTTTCATTAATTATGTCTTAATGTTAAACTATTCCATAAGAAGTTCATAATATCTGATGTATCACATAATTGTCTCTTTACTGCAAACATTTGGTGGCATTAATTCTTTTGCTAGAATTATATAAAGTGCACAGATTTTAACAGAGTGTAAAATATGTGAAGTGACTTCCTCACTATTGTACCTTTATTATCATTAACATCATTGTTTAAAAGCCATTTCCATGTGAGCATGGGTTGGATGGGGGCTTTTTTGATGACTCTCTAATTGAACCATCATGAAATATTGGAGCGAGTTTAACAGCTGTATTCCTTTACTAACACCAACTAGTTTAAGAGACTGGAAACTCAGTGTTTTTATCGAGACACCATTTCTAGGAAAATTACCTACCAAGGTTAGAGAGTTCAGCCTACCCTATTCTACACAGAGTAGTTGTAAAGGATTTTATTTAAGAGATTTCCTTCTCTTAGACAAGTTGCTATTCGAAGCTAGACTCTTACCAACCTTGATTTTTTTGTTCTTCTCTTAAATGATCCCAGTTTAGGGTTTAACTATTTGCCCATAGCTGAGACCTTAACAGGTGCTACCACCCGAATTAGGATGAACCTGGGAACAGCAGCAGTTAATAGATGGTTCCATGCTCCTCTAAACCTCCTGATCATTGGCCTTGCTGCCAGATATAGTTTATCATCATACCCAGGACTATTATGTACATTATTAAACAGTTTGCATAGATACAAGAGAAGGACACTGTCTTGTCTTCTGATCTCTAATAGATAGTGATATACTTGAAACTTTCCATAAGATATTGTCTTCTCAATGGTTGTCTGCAGTGTAGATGAATAAAAAAGAAATTCATCTGTATCTTTCCCAAGGTTATTTGTGCAAAGTAAACACCATATACTCAGTTGTAATTCAAACTTGGCTCAATAATTTCTCTTTCCAATTCACTAAACATGACACTACATGCACATTTGTATAATCTTATACAAGCCAAGAAAAATATCTTGACATACATTTAAAAAGAATTCAGGTGTTTGGAATTAGAAGGTACTTTCCACCACAAAATACAAAAGCTGAGACAATTGTTGACTTTTGAAATACCATACCTTTTTATCTTTTTGAGATAGGCCACTCCATTTTGTTTTAAAGGAATCTAAAAGCATCTTCTTTAATATACAAATACTTACACTTAACTGATTTTCACATACATGGTGGAAAGTACCTTTTTGTACTGAAGACCTCGATTCTTCTTAGATTTCTACACAAGCTGAATTAAAACAGATCATTTATCCAAATTTTTGAGCTGATTATTATCTTTATACACTAATTAATTCAAACTGTTGATTTAATTGGCTGCTTTTTCTTTTCTCAATATTTCAATCTCCAGCCTTTTTTCAGTTATTTGTCACATTCAAACTGGTAATCATACTTTAGTTTACTCTTACTGATTAAATAAAGAAAAATATAGGGACATCTCAGAAATAAGAAGTGAGTTGCAGCAAGTAAAATAATAATGATGATAATATCTTGATACTCTGTCAGGCATGGCTCTCCTGGCTTCTGATCTTAATTTATTGTATTAACATGTACATGTTTTGTCTTGGTGAATCAAGATGCGTAGGCTAGAGTAAATATCCTGATCAGTGCCAGTTTTCCTCTTTAGTTGCCTAATCTTAACAAGTTAGGTATGTCCTCTCAGGGCTAAGGCATTGAGTATCTCTTCATGAGCGGAAACAGTAGGGTATCATCCTGGCCAGAAGTTGAGTGGATTGTTTTTTCAGTTTGAAGCATGAGATAGCCAGAATAGCAATGACATTTAGATAATGTGTGCCTGCAAGTCCCCCTCCCCTCCAAAAAAAAAAGTGTCAAAGAACAGTTATTCCTTTGACTCTGCTATTACTATATACACTTTTGGCTCCCTCAGTAATGTTTATTTACAAGTTTATAAAAACTAAATGATATCTGAATCAAATTAAATTTTGTATTGAGCATTCTTTATAAAAGTAAATGCATAAACAGTGAGTTTTAATCTACATGTTCTTTCACTTCCTTATAAGATTATTTACCTTTTATAAGGATTTATTATTTACTAATTTAAAAAGTAATTTAAAAAATCTTTATTCAAAAATTTATAAGAAATTACAAAATAATCAAAATATGTAAAACAACTGCAAAAATGTATTTATTTTGAAGTTCTTTTTTAAGTTTTAAACTGTTGCTAATTTTTAAAAAATGCCTAGAAAATCTGCTAACAGATTAAATAAGCAATCTAATAGTGTTTAATTTTTTTGTTTTCAATTTTCAAGAATAAAAAATGTATAAATTCACTTTCATATATTTGGGTTTTATTAAAATAATAATCATTGTTTTTTTAAAACAATAAAAATTGTAGTATATTCAATAATAGCGATGTCAAAGAAATAAGCATTCTTTTGGCATTTTATGCAGGCATGAAAGCATAAAGGCATTACAGTGCTTTGCATATTTGTACCCTATTGTCAATTTATTAGCATGCTGCTCACATTAATAATAATAATAATAATAATAATAATAATAATCATTCCACTCTACATTCTAGTGGTTATCTTGTAATGGTTACTATTTCTGAGTTTGAATGTTGTGAAATAGTATCTTGAGTTTTTGATGCAGTTGAGGATTGACAAAATGGATCCTGGCTTTTCTTTGGGGAAACATTCTAGTATCTTGATAGAAAATTGTATGAAGATGTTAACATTCTGTGTGCAAGAATACCTTTTAAGTTGGTCTGATTTACATCAAAAGGAAGAAAGGATAAGATCAAATCAATGTCTGTTGTAAGATATAAAACAAATAGGACCAGTTACTATGGCATCACGACTAGCACTAGTGATAGCAAATATATGCCATCTTGTATTTTTCTTGAAGGCAAACATTAGATTTCCTTTTGGGACATAGTGAGTGTAGAAATTGTCTAAATGATTCTTTGTTGTAAGCAATTTTGGCTAATCTATTATCTGTTTTTAAATATTTTGGTGTAAATGTTCTGTAATTCCTATTGTAAAGTATGTCTAAGTTGATGAAATATCTTCTTGCTTAAATCAAAACTATACCAGATCAAAATTATTCATAACTCAAGTGTGCATAGGGAACTGCCTTCCTGACAAAATTACATCAGAATATTTATATATAGACTATTGTCTTCATTTTTGTTGTTATTACAACATTTCAGCCACATAGACTAAATAAAGGGTTCTGTTTATAATTCCGTTTAGGTTACCCAAATCAGCATAAACCTGATGAATGCCTGATGAATTCTGGAGGTTACAACATCTGAAATGTTGTGATAACAACAACATTAATAAATAAATAGTGTAAATAATGATAAATCCTCATCCCAGAAATTCAGACAAAAATTATATTAGACATACCATTACTTGCTTATCAATATGGCTGATCTTACATCTCTCAGAGCAAAGCTTTGTAAGTGCCCAATTAAATCAGCAAAAAATGAACCAACATTGAAACATAACATACATGTTGAGAACACAAATGTGATATGCACCTCTCAATTGCAAAAAAACTTCTCAAAATGACTAAAACCCTTTCCATTAAAAACAAAAGAAAGAAAACTTAACAAAATCAGCTATGAACATGGCCACAATGTACTGGCTGTAAACACTGATTAACAATGTTTCTTCTCAGCAACTTAAATGCATTTGACTAAAACAATGGAAATAGAAAAACTTCCAAGAAGTTAGCAGTCTGAATAAATTTGCATATAGAAATTGATTGATAATAAATTCTAAATAGAACCCATTTTTTAACATAATAGATTATAAATAATAATGAAAATATATATTTGTAACTTAAAGAGAAGACTAAAATTAAAACATTTGTGCTAGTCTTATATTCCAGTATAAATAGATGGCTAGAGTTCTACTGAAACATTTGTAAGATAAAATGTCTGTAACAATAAATAAAGTCTGTATTTGCTATTTCTTATGCTTTTATTTTCAGAGTAGAAAATTAAGAAATCTTTAAATATTACAAGATCTCAAAAGCTGTATATTCCTGAAAATTGTAAAGTGATATATTTTATAGTGTTTTCTTACATCCATTAGTAAGTAATTATTTGTGATCATGTAAAAGAAAACACAAAGCCATGAAGACATTCTTTCAGTAACAATTTGAGTTTTCAAATTAGAATTTTAGCTATGTTTGACTCATAAATTAGTAATGGCTCAAATCAGTTGATCTTCAGTTTTGATGTTAAAGTTAAGTGTTGAAAATTATGATAGAACCCAACTGTATTAAGCATAAGAAGTGATCATTTGTAGAATGCATCCCAAAATGAAAAGGTTTCATTATTAGGTGGTATTTTCATGATTTTCTAACCAATATGATACAATAATAATTATGGTTTAATTTTGGAATTCTTGTCACAAATCAATGTCATAGCAGTTTAATCATGTGAATGTTGATTAAAACTGTCTAAACAATAAATTTTATTTCACCAACTGAAATTTTAGTGAAAAAGAGACATAAGTGAATTCTATCACTTTATAACAGTAAAAGACCAATTCTTTGCTTTCTTTCATTTTTAAAGTCAACTTAAAGTGTTTTTTTTAATGTTGTCATATTCAGTGTATTTACTGATAACATTTTGACAACAGTTAACATTCATGTCTGCAAAAAAAAAACAGTATGTCAAAGGTTGGTTATTCCCGTGACACCACTATTACTGTGTTTTGACTCCCTTGGTAATGTTTATTCTTTTAAAAAGTGATGATTAGAGTTTTCATAAAACCTAAACATATGAAAATTGATTTATACATTTTTTAATTAAAAAAAAGTTCACACTCAAAACTAGCATTAAACTTTGCATTTTTGATTGTTCAAACAAGTAAATAGAACTTTTTTATTTTTACTTTTTATAATCATTTCACCCCCAAGCAAGGCATTATTGACACTGGTGTACAGAAAAGGAGAGTTAAGAGAGAGATGAACAGGTCACAGTGGGTGTCAGAGAATAGGTAAGAGAAGGATGGGAACACTGGTCCGAAGAGAGCTGTGTGAGAGCGTGGAAAGAGAAAAGAACAAGATGCAGGAGGTGGCAGGGAAAGGATGGGAGTCAAGAAAATAAGAGATGGCAATTGATGTTGTATTTAAACTCTTGGATATTGTAGCTATCAGGGAAAAAATATATGGAAGTGAGTTTTGCAAGCAGAAAGTACAAGAAAAGTAGCTGTTAAAGTAGAAGTTGTGGTTATATTTGATTGCTTTTACTGTAAAAGGGTGGGACCTATTTGCCAGTGTAGTATCTCAAGTAAATTCATGCTGAGGATCACCAGGGAGCTAAGCTCATTAGAGTAGAAGCTGTACAAGAAACAAAATGAATTTCAAAATTGCACTAAAACCTTTTTTTTAAACATTAAGTGAAAATTTTTTCTGTCCATTCTGAAAGAAAATAATGCATTTTATTAAATTATGCATGCACCAATTCACAAAAAGATATATGTTCTTAATTTTATTGAAATATCTTTTGTAAGATTTGGGACAAATTGTTTCTATGTTCACATGTGATACAGCATAATTTTTTTTACTGAAATGACATTTTCAGGAATTTCTTATATAACAGTAAAAATATTTCATGAACACCTATTTCAAATTAAAAGGCACAGATCAGATATCAAAAAGGGTAGCTGAAAAAGACACCCCACCCTAAAATATTTCCACAAAGTTTTTTCATAAAATAAAACATTTAGTATACCAATCATTCATTGATGAATAAGTACTGAAAATTTTGTTTGTGTTAGATAATACTTCAGTTTTGGGCAAATATTTTAAAACAGACAGGATAGCAATCTTTTGCATTTATTTTGGAAAAGATATATCCATTTTACTGATACCTAATGAACATAAATAATTACTGAAACTTTAAAATATGCAGATTGCATAGTTGTTAATAGCAAACACAGAATAGCAACTACAAGAAGTCCTACAGACGATAGTGAAGGAAAGCAAAAAGAAAGAACTAAACATCAATTGCAAGACAGAATTGTCAGGTTGTCATGCAAATTAAAAATTGGTGGTACCAAAATCAAGCAAATACAACAATTTAAATATATGGAAGTGCTTTACCAGGGAACAGAAATTGCAATACTGATATCCACAGGTGCATTGGTATAGCAAAAGATGACTTCCAAAATCCAAACAAAATATTAAGAAACAAGAAAATGTTGATAGAAACAAAGAAAAGAGTACTGAAATGTTATATAATATTAGTTCTCCTATATGGCAGTAGATGCTGAACAACCTTTCCACAGGGGAAGGAGAGTCTTGAAACAACAGAAATGCGATTCTACAGAATGATCCTGAGAATATTATGAGCTGAACATGATGAAGTTTTAGAGAAAATGGAATTAAAAACAACACTTATAGTTATCAGAAAAAAGATAGTTGCAGGGTACATAATGAAGAAGAAAGACTGGTAAAATATTCTGCCCACAAGACATACTGAAAGCAAAAGGGGCAGAGGAAAACTGAATAAGCTACCTAATGAGTTTGTAGAAATGGATTGCAGAACAGGGTTTAAGAGAGATAATAAAAAGAAAAAATTAACTAAGATCTACAAAGAACAAGAAATTGAGGAGATCCATGGTCAACAATGTTCTGAAGCTACATGGCACACAGGAATATTTCAGTAATCAATTCATCACTTTTATTAATGAACCAAATGCACTAATAGTTGTTAAATATTAAACAGATATTATGCATGGCATCCAACTCATTCAGAAATGTCTAAAGTCTCAATTGTATATGACCACTTTGTCAGAAAAATGATTAAAAACGGTTTTGAGCAGATGAGAGGACCATATTTTCTTCAAATCTTGTAGACCATAGCTATCTTTATTCATATCAATACATATAGAACCAACAGGGACTTATCTCAGATATGGTCATTGCACTGAGAGTGAAGTTTTTTAGTTTTGGTTTATTTTTGCGGTCATTTGAATTTTACATTTGGAACAATTTTAACTTAAGTAAGCATAATATTTATTTATTTCCTTTCAATTTGTTATATTATTTCATGATTTCATTTCAAAACAAACACTTTTTATGCAAAATTCACTAAATGCAATTTAGAAAAACTTAATTTAATGGTTTAAAAGTTACTTTAATATTCTTTTCTCAAACATTTATTTGTGCTTATCTTATTAAAAGGTATTTAAAAAAACTGTGTTGAATTTCAATTTAGTTTATCATTAAAAACTGTAGTGAGTATGAAATAATAATAACTCTATTCACCCAGTTCCTTCAAATTTCAGGGACTGAAAAAGAAGGAAAGAAATTTGCAAGCCTAGGTGAAATTTCTTTTGACCAATAAAAACCTTTAATTCACAAAAATTAGTTGGTGAGCCAAAAAGAAAAAAAGAAAGAAAGTAGTGAGCCTATGCAAAATTCTTTTTGTTATAAAATGAAATCATGTGAAATATTTTGTTTCAAGTCCTCACAATCCGCATTTGATGCACTTGCCAGCTTAAAATTACTTGCCAATTATATTATTAGCTTTTAAACAGCATGCAGCACTTCAAAGAATTTTTTCTCATTAATCCAAGAAAGTTAAGTATTTTAAACTATCTTTGTTCATTTACTTTTGAATGTATGCAAACCATATAAACCTTTGGTGAGCAACAAACTCTCTTATCTTTGATTTTTAGTATTATTTTATGGTCAGCTTATTTAACCAGTTGTATGAACATTTCTTCTTTCTGACAATTTGTTAAAACTATGGACTTAAAGTATTCTGATTTATTTTCCTGAAGCAAGCTACTGGCACTACTTCAAGAATGTAAATTCTTTATCTTGTTTTCTTAAAATTACCAGTGTTACCTCATCATTATTATCTTTCATTAATCTTCTTGGCATAGATAAATCAATTGTTCATTTTAGACCCTAAGTCCTACACTGCTATAAAGCAAAAATAAGTGCAAACATCATATTTTATATTACAAAATGAATAATAAATTATTTATCAAAGATGCTATGTAAAGTTAATGTCATAATTAAATCAAATTAGTTTAAAAGTTATTGCATTTAAAGCTTAAATCCACTATTTTTTGGATAGGTGTACAAAATGTTTGACCCTAACCATGCTACTAAACAACACATTTTGAGAGTCATTTTTTCTGCTTTTGTAATCATAAAAGTATATTTATAACAAAAATAAGTTGGCATAACAATAGTTACTTTATTCCTAAAATATAAAATAAGTAAAATAGTTTTGTTCCAGAATTCATAATATGGTTTTGGTTTTATCTAAATGAAAAGAAATCTATTGGATAATTAATTCAAATACTAAAATGCAAATAACATTTCTACAAACTATAACATTTTGTACACCCTTGTTAACAGAGTAGGAATTGATGGATTCAAAGCTCTACCAAATTATATATTGTAATAAGACCTTAGTAAAGAAAAAATATACCAAGATAAAGAGGATTAACTTTGCAAGCCAGATTAATTATGTTCCTAATCTCTGGATTTTTTGAAAATTTCTACAGTGCTGCAAACAGAAACTAAAAATCTTCAGAATGATGAAATGTGAAATAGGCTTTCAGTTATGGGGGAGACAAGCACATGACTTGTCCTTAAATAAAAACTGCCATGAACTGTGCCAAATAACAAAAACTATATCAGTCAAAGACTCTCAATAGCAGAAACAACTACACATGTCATTTGAAGAGAAAATAATAACAATCATGATGTTGATGTTCCACATTACTTCAAAGGAAGCCACCATAAATACTTGAAAGAGTGATAAGTGGACTTGAGAAACAAGTTTTAAATTAAAAGTTTTTCAAGAAACCTTGTTTAAAAATTTCAATAGAAAGAATATAAATTTCAACTGAGAGTAGCACTGACTGTTTTATCAATGAATGTCAAATGTTACCTTATCAGAAAACAGCTAAGATTACCAATGATGTTACAATAATCAACACCATTGACTTCTGAAAGGAAGATTTATCATATTTACATTAATGTCCTCATCTTTGTTAATTTTACTAAAATGTTTGGTTCTTGAATTCGTCAGCCTTCTTCAGATATTTGTCAATCTGGGTAAAATTCAGAGAATTTTGTACTAAAATTGTGATTTAATCTATGCAATTGTTCATTCTGTTGTCTATGGACATCTTGTCTTGTTTTATTTAATAATACTTGGTTGTTACTCACCCTGTTTCCTTCTTTTTTTCTTTTTAATCAAGCAAGGCAAAAAAGCCACTGAAGTTATGTATTTGAAAAAATACAGAAAAAAGAAAAACATCATTAAGGTGAGAGAATAATAAAAGAACTAGAATTAAGAAGGCAGGCACTAAGAATTAACATTGCATTTAACTTTTTGAAGATCAAAGTTGGCTGGAAAGCAAGAGGCTGCAAGAATTTTTTACACGTGAGGAAGAAACTTAGCATAGAACTTATGGCTACATCTTGCCATTTCAACTGTAAAATGAAACCTAGCTACCAATCTAGTACTGCGCTTAAATTTATACAGTTAAGATACTAAAGAGGAAAGCTCATCAAAATAATAACCATGAAAATATTTATAGAAAAGACACAGAAAAGCTACTTCATGGCAATAGAAAAGTGATCTAATGTTTTACTGAATTTTAGCTATTTGGCTTTCAATTTACTATAGTTAATACTTTTATTTTCTGATAATGTTATCTATGAACAACTATATTCACAAAAGTCAGCATGAGATGCCAATAACATTACAGATTCTTCTTTGGATTTTATCAAGAATATATAAAATAATACATAGTAGGATTACCAAATGAGATGTGGCAGCAACATTCAATACATGTATGGATGGTAGACTTCTAAATGTGTAGAATGTGCAGAGTCTAAAATGTGCAAGGTATTGAAGTCACATTCACAAGGGCACCAAATTCATGAACCTCTGCTTTAATTCCTTATTACCTACTGTAAATAATCTAAATAACAATTGTACAAAGTTTGGAAGTTGTCAAAGAATCTAAATTGCAATGGCTTTAAAAAAAGAAATTGGGAAAAATGTTAGTCATTATTAAGTATTTCCAATGAGTATGTCATGAAAAGTTATGAATAGCTTTTCAGTTTTATAATAACAAGTTTTTTCTATATCCATATATAGAAAAGAATGATAGTTAAAAAAAATGATAGTTATATATTATGCAGTCCCTTAATGTAAATTTGGTCTTGTCTCTGTGCCAAATGAAATAATAGATTTTGTGTGAGACCCTTACCCTTTTTATCTAATTGATTTCCCCATCTTTTCTCTTCTTTCTCTTATCTTTTATTTGTTTTGAGTCATTGGCTTTTTAGAAATAATCAGCCAACTTTTTTCTTTCTTTGACCAAATATAACCACATCCATTACAATATAATGATGCTTTTAATGCTTTCTCTTATTTGTTTAGATTCATTTATGTCTTGACAATGTCTCCTGATTGCAACAGAAACAAGTTTTGAACATCTGAAAAGTTTAATTTCAGACAGAAGATGTCAAGATTTCTTAAAATAATTATAATTAGGAGCCACCAAAGAAAAATAATAGCGCAGGTTTAAAATTCAATTTAAAAAATCAAAAATCCTTCTTTCAGTTTTTACTTTAGTTTTAAATTCTTGCTAATAGATTAAATTTAATAACTCCAAGTAAAATACATTGTTGTATTCCAAAATAAATTTAAATTGATTAGAATGAGTTTTTTTAATTGTTAAAATCTTTTAAAAATAAAACAAAATAAACTTTTGTGAAAATTTACTTTAAGTAAAATTAGCAAATTCAAAGTTGTATTTATCTGATTTGAAAAAATATTACTTACTTTTTGTTTAAAATATCACAGAAAAGTATTTTTAAACACAGAGGTGGTTGTTTTTATGATGTGTTGACAACTATCTTGATAATTATTTTTATGTGGGAGATATCTGTAAAAACTATGTATTTAATATGACATGAGCACCTTTTTGATATAAATCTTTAACTACCAAGTAATCTTGAAAATTTAAGAAAATGTTTTCAGCAATTGAAGTTTTATCAAATTGTAATTACTTTGGCTTTAAGTTTACTAATTTACTATAGTTAGCACTCTTATTTTCTGATAATGTTGTGTAAGTAAACCCATATTTTAAAAACTCAGCAAAACACACAAAAAAATTCAAGGTTCTTTACAAAATACTGTGGGATCACTGAATTGTAAGTTTTTTCCCTTTATCTATAGTAAGTATTGTCTTTATTTAATAATATCCCCCTGTTACAAACAAATACAGGATTTTAAAAGATTTAAAACTTTATTATTTTTTTTAATTAATACTTAAAGAAATGAAAACAATTCTTGTAAAGATTTTCTTAAGACAATAGAATTCATAATATATCTTATTCATAAGAGAAATTAAAAGCTTTTCTAATTAGATAATGTCTTAGTTTTATTGCATTTTTTATTTTACAATTCAAAGCATATTTTCAGTAACTGGAAGTCCTATTTTACAAAAAAAGAAATGATGAATTAAATCCTCCAAGAATGTGTGCTTATAACCTATATAAACATTAATCCCTATGAAAACATTTCTGAATTTAATAAATTTAAATAAGTAGGGAGTAACAGATGTAAAAAAAATATTTTTACCAAGATTTTCTAAAATTAAAACAAATTCTAAAATAATTTATTTAGTTTGTGAATAAGTCCTGAAAGTTTCATTAAAATCCAACAATGATGTGGTTTTTGCAAGAATTTCCAAAAAAAGTTGCTAAAAATTCCTGTACTAATTTATGGTCACCTGCTGATAAAAGAAAAAGAATTTAACCAAAATTTGCAAAGTTCTAAAAATTATTAATAAATATAATTTAATAATCAAAAAACTATTTGACCTTTCCTCTTAATAATAACAAAGATTTTTATGATAAAACTTTGTTTTTATTAAGTTTGGGATATTTTTTCATCATGGTATGCTCCTTTTTTAATGAATCTGTGGAGGTACCTTATTATAAAAATTAACAGTTGTAATTAAAATGTTCTTCATTTTAAATAATTTAAAATGCTTGTAGATATTAAATTCAATTACACAATCGTTTGATATCTAAAGGTTTTATATATAAAAAAAGAATGGCATGTCATAAATTAAAGTGAATGTTTTTTACTTTTTCTTTTGTTTTTCTTTCTCTTGATTAATCAAATATTTTCTTAGTCTGTTTACTCACATAATAGTAATGGTAATATTAGCCACTTTCTTATAAGAAAACATTTGACATTCATTGACTGAGCAGCCAGTACTGTGTTTTGTTACAAAATTTTCTCTTAAAACACTATTTCAAGAAAATAGCATTAGCAGTTGTCACTCTTTCCATTATTGTGAGCATGGGGGGGGGGCTTCTTTCTTAACCTTTTATTTGGAGTAATTCTACATGGAATATCAATATCTTGATTATATCATTAATGTTTAGTTATTGCTGTTGTTGATAGTCCTAAAGTGATGCAGTTTCTCTCATCTAGTACAGTTCTTTGTGATTTTGTAGCACCATTCCACAATGTTTAAAGAAAGATGGTCTTTGCCAAAATTCACAGTCTTCACTTGCTTAAAGCCATTTTTGACCATTGATCTTAGATAGTGAGTGTATACAGCTGACAGTCTAGATATTTCTAAATAGTTTGATGCCATGCATGACATTCATAAGAAAGTGCTCATATCTGAAGATTCAATTTAAGAACATGACTAATGTTTTACATTAATGTTTTCATTTCATAACAATTTGCAATCCTGGGTGAAACTGCCTGTATCACTGCCTATTCCATGCACAATTTCCTTATCTCCTATACTAAATTTGTTATAACTGATTTTTTAATCAAGGTATTTGAAATGTTTGGTAATTATTAATTTCACATCTTCATTTTTTATGATGGATTCTGAATATCTGCCATTACTGTTTTCATTCTAATTCCAGATCAAAGTTTCTGTTTTAGAAAGTTTGAGTCCTATTTCTTGGAATATATGGTAGAGTATATTGAAACTTTTTTGTTAAGGAGAATTCCACTAGGAATAACTCTGTCAACAATATTATACCCATTTTTTATTATCAGAAGATTGGCCTTTGGAGGGAAAGCATAATCATTATTTTCTAAGACATCACTCAATAAGCCTCGGGCCTGACATATAGATGGCACCACTAATAAAAAATCTATATAATTTTTATGAAGTACTAAACTTCAAATGGCATGTGACAAATTTTGGGCCTAATCGGATTATTAGTTTACAAATTACAGTAATTTAAGTGAAGCTACTGTTGCAAATTTTCAAAACAATGGAAAAATCTGAATTTCATGGGTTGATAAAGCATTGCTTTCTGATAGAAAAAATACTGTTCAAGCAAAGCAATGGCTTAATAAGTGTTATTCCAACTCTGCTTCAATGAAAACAATGGTTAAGAGTTGGTGTGCTGACTTTAGACATGGTTGTACAGACACAAATGTTGCTGAGCGCTCAGGTTATTCAAAAGCAGCTGTTGTCCAGGAAAACATAAAAAACATTACACAAACTCCTTTTGGCCGATCGTAAATTGAATTTGTGTGAGATAGCAGAGAAGTTAAACATATCAGAAGGCAATATATTTACCATTTTGCATGAACATTTGTCAATGAGAAAGCTATGTTCAAAGTGGGTGCAGTGTTTACTCATAGTCGATCAAAAACAACAATGCATAGATGATTCAGTGTGTTGATTATAACTGTTTCAATGCAACAAGAGGGACTTTTTACATAAATATGTAACAATGGATGAAACATGGTTCAATCGCTTCACTTTGGAGTCAAATTGGCAGTCAGCTGAGTGAACAGCAGCAGGTGAAAGCCTTCCAAAGTGACCAAAGACGCAAACATCAACAGGCAAGGTTTTCACATCTGTATTTTTGGATGTGCTAGGTATTTTGTTCATCAATTACCTTGAGAAAGAAAGAACCATCAATAGTAGATCTTATATAACATTATTGATATGTCTGAAGGAAAAAATTGCCAAACAACAGTCACAAATGAAGAAGAAAAAGTGATTTTTCACCAAGACAATGCACCTGTCACAAATCGATCCTAACAATGCCAAAACTACATGAATCACACTTTGAATTGCTCTCACATCCACCCTATTCTCTAGATCTGGCCCCCCAGTAACTACTGGCTGTTTGCAGACCTCAAAAGAATGCTCCAAGGAAATAGATTTGGCTCCAATGAAGAAGTGATATCAGAAACTGAGGCATATTTTGAGGCCAAAGACAAATCAATCTACAAAAAAGGCATCGAACAGTTAGAGAAGCATTGGAATCAGTGTATCACCCTAAGAGGAGATTATGTTGATGAATAATGTCGCATTTTGCATAAAAGTTGTTGTTTTATTAGTTAGGCCTGGAATTTATTAAGTGCTGTGTTGTTAATTGATTTGCTTTGAATTGTTAAACAAATTTTAGTTTTAGAATAATGGATAATTATAGCAATGTAAAAAAGATACATATTGAGAAATTTTTTGACCCTCAAAAATGGATTTTAACATTATAATTATTGACAAATTATTTAACATTATGTATTGATTTCAACTGATTTTCAATTGATTTACACACTGATTTCAAAATTATAGTTATTAAAAAACTGGATTTCAAAAAGTTGATTTCAACATAATAATTATTCCAGAATATTAGAGATCTGTGTGTTGTGATACAGTGGATATCAGCTCAGAATGAGAAACCGGGAAGCCGAGTTCAAATTCCAGTTGAATCCATTGTATTCACTTGGGAAAGGTATTAATCCATCTCTTCCTTCCAGTTATGGGTTAAATAGCAGGACAGATTGGGTTCTATGGTCGGCAACCAGTCTACCACAGAAAGCAATGGCAACCTACTGCGGGATAATCTTCTGCCCAGTCAGTCATGTCTCTTTTGAGACATGATCGCCCAAGCGTGTATCACGTATGGCACTTATCTGACTGACTGACTAAAAACCAACAGCTGTATAATGATGGTGATTTTCTAAATGTATTTTAGATATGGCACAAAACCAAAAGTATGGGGCACCCAGTGAGGATTGAACTCACTACTCTGTTGTAATTGTTTTAGTGAAACAAGCTTGGTAAACAATATACAATGTTGAGGCATCCCCAATAGCTGTTCAAGGTAAGTAAAAGAATGATTTTCAAATAAGCAGAATTTAAGAGATAATGTATAAACCATGACAGCCCCACTCCCACATTTGAATTGGAGGAAGATTATACAATATCGTTGTGCATGCAATAAAAGAATATTGTTTTGAACCACACCTCTTGCATCTTTTTTTAGCAGAGGAACATTATTGTCAAAGGCAAGGAGATACCACCTCTAAAATTCAGATACAGCAAAGATTTAGCAAGATTTAATAATGTTCATTCAAGAAGGTGGAACTCTAAAAACCAAATAGAATTTTGTAGACTAATTTAACAGCATTTTAATGAATTACCTGGAGGTAAGTCATTTTCTTCTAGTATTGCAAAAATACATACAACTCTGAGCCTCTTTGCCTTATGCAGTAGTTCACTCAGTCAGTCAGTGCTATACATGATACACACTTGGGCAATCATATCTTGAAAGAGACATGACAGACTTGGCAGATGATTATTCCACAGAAGGTTTCCATTACTTTATGTGGCAGACTGGTTGCCAGCCAAGGCTATAGAACCCAATCTGTCCTATTATTTAACCCATAATTGGAGGGAAGAGACGGATTAATACCTTTCCCAAGGGTATTTGCATGTAAGTGAATGCAAGGAATTCAACTGGAATTCGAACTGAGCTCCCCGATTTCTTGTTCCAAGCCAATATCCACTGCACCACAACGTAAATCCTAAGAAGTCCATGATGTAGTTTACTACATAGTCAAAAATTCGATAAAGTATATTTCAATTTCTATTTCTGATTTTTGTTGAGATCAACGAAAGGGTTCAAATTTGCTTAAAATATATTTTCTACCAATTATGTTATAAGCCAAACAAATGAAACAATGTACCACACCAAAAGGATTCTTCACACAAACACAGACACACACACACACACACACACACACACACACACACACACACACACACACACACACACACACACTTATGTAAGGAGGTAAATAAGTATATATATGTGCATATGCACAGATATGCATCAATATATAAATATTAATCAGTTGTGAATAAAACAGTGCTCAATTCTGTATAACAGAGCAAAAATATTTATTAATAAATATACATATTAGTCTATGGTTTAGGCAAGACTTGGAGTTTCATGCAATCATCAGATGTATATTGAACAAGTTCAGTATGCACCTGATGATTGCATAACGCATGAAACTCTGAGTCATGCCTAAAACGTTGGATAATATATATATTTATTAATACACACACACACACACACATTCATACAATCCCTTTCAAAAGTATTGGAACAGCAAGGCCAATTTCATTGTTTTTGCTATTCACTGAAGACATTTGAGTTTAAGATCACAAGATGAATATGAAATAGCAGTTCATAATTTCAGCTTTTATTTCTTGCTACTTACATTTAGATGTGTTAAACAGCTTAAGGCATAACACCTTCTGTATCAGATTACTCCATTTTCAGGTGAGCAAAAGTAAAGGAACAGATAGTCTTAAAGTAAATAACAATATCTGGTTGCATAAAACTTGCTTGCAATGTCTGCATCAAGCCTGCAATTCATTGACACCACCAAACTGTTGCATTCTTCATTTGTATTGTTTTTCCAGACTTTTAATGCAGTCTCTTTCAGTTCTTGTTTGTTTTGGGGAGAATTTATATCTTCAGTATCCTCTTTAGGAGATGAAATGCATGCTATGCTAATAGTTTCTTTTCTCGCATTTCTCACCTGTGGAACTCTCATCTTCATGCTTTCCAGAAAAATTTGATCTTCAAAAATTTTAATTTAATATCAAACTTTATCTATTGTCTTTCTGATTACTCATTCATTCATGATGTGTTCTCTTTTCTAATTCTTTCACATCCAGTAATCCCTTGTGTCATAGTTGCTTTACTGTCTTGCATGGGGTAAGTTTGATTGAATAAAAAATTAAAAAAAATTTTTTTTAAAAGTAGTAATAGTACTAAATTTAAGGATGTGCTAACAAAAAATAAACCAAGTCTAAATTGAGAAATTCAACAAAACATTGACTTTTGTTTAATAAGCTAAACAAAATAATATCTTTAAATGATATCTTTAAAATTATTGTAGCTTATAATTTTTTTTATTATTTCTGATATTATTCTGTTATTTAGCCAACATAAATGCTAAGAGATCATTTACAAATATTTAACTTTGTTGAAAATAGAAAATATTTCTGCTGTATTAAAAGTGATAAATTTCATTAATATTTTAGCTTTTGCCAAAAGTAGATCTTTATTTACATTAAGTATATCCAGACTAATTCCATTCTGACTAATATCCCCATCTTTCTTATTGTTACAATATTTTGGTTGTTATATCTTCTGATCTTCTTCAGGTAGCTGTTGTTTCAGATTTCCTTCTGAAAATTTTGACTTGAACTGTTATTTAATCTATGTAAGTGGTCATTATTGGATGTGCGTTGTGGTGCAGTGGATATCAGCTCAAAATGAGAAATCGGGGAGCCGAGTTCGAATTCCAGTTGAATTCATTGCATTTACTTACACACAAATACCCTTGGGAAAGGTATTAATCCATCTATTCCTTCCAGTTATGGGTTAAATAACAGGACAGATTGGGTTCTGTAGCCTTGGTTGGCAACTAGTCTACCGCAGAAAGCAATGGCAATCTACTGCGGGATAATCTTCTGCCCAGTCAGTCATGTCTCTTTCGAGACATGATCACCCAAGCATGTATCATGTATAGCACTTAACTGACTGAAGTGGTCATTTGTATTCCACTGTCTATTTTCTTGGAATATCTCATATTGTTCTTATTTAGTACAGTTATTTCTTACTTATTATATCACCAATTTCAGGAACTAACACTCTAATTTACTTAGAACTTGCAGCCTTAAACCTAATTTGCTTGCTTTGATGATATAATAATTAATTGCATCCACTTAGGCTACTCTTTTTTTTACAGCTGCTATTGCTGTTAAAGCCTTGCTGTCACATCTATTTATTTATTAATGGCTTCATATTTTACTTATTTCTATACTAGGCTTGCTAGAAGAAGAACATTATGCACTCTTGTGCAATTAATTGAAATAACTGCTTTAGTTTCCTTTCTTTCCTTGAAAAATATTACATCATCCTTGATTGCATCAGATTTTTATCACACCCAGACACTATTGTTTTTTCTATTGATTAGTTGTCTTACGGCCACTGTTTGTAATGGATGTTACTCCAAAGAAGAGTACAAAAATTGTAACGCTGCACAAGCACACTGGCATGCCTTACAGAGAGATCACAGATATTGTTGGTGTCAGCCTTTCAACTATCAGTCATGTCATCAAGGTGAAGAAGCAAACTGGATCCCTTAATCTAAAGCATAAGGGAAAATGCAATCCATAGAGAAAAACAATGCCAAGAGATGACATATATGTGATCAGGAAAAGTGTGTAAGATCCTAGGAAGAGTCTATTCATTTTGTTTAAATTTATTTGCACAAGGGTGTATTTCTAAAGATTAATTAAAGATCCTCAGAATGTTACTTGGATGCACAAATACCTGAATGTTGGAGGGTGTAATGGCCAAAATCTTGTAATAGTAACAAAGATTAAAACAATAGTTTAAGTGTAAAAAATATTGTTTTCTTTAATGACATTTTGTTTTTAGATAAAATTAAATCTTCAGACCTGTTTTTTTATTCATAAAAACATAACAAATTACAAGAACTTTTGTGCTTAATAACTAAAAATCCATTGTTTTAAGTGGAAAAAAATTCAAGGTTCATACACATATATAAGAAAAGCAAACAAGCCTTGTTCTGATGAACATTGTCCTTTTGGTTTGTCTGTAAAAGGAATAATAAAGATTATCACTTAACCTTAGACCTTCTCCAATGAAGGTAGACAGTTAGCGGTCAATAAGAGCAAATACTTAGGGCAATGCAAAGAAGACAACTATTCAAATGACAATAGTCAGTTGCTACAATATGTCATGGAAACCAAAAGGTTAGAGAAAGTATCACATCCTCAAAACATTCCCATGACAACATGAAGTTGCCCAGCTTGTTGAACTCTGAAAGCCAATGAGAAAAATGTTTACGAACATATCATTTTGTTTCTTTTATTTGATCTGAGACTATTTTAGCTAGGACATTTACTTAGAATTCTTTCTATATCGGGTTATTTATCACAGCAAGAAGAAAAGTAATCAGTCTTATAATAAATATTATCATAAGTAATCATCATCTTTACTGATAGATGATTATTGTAAATAGTATGGCTTTTTACCTATTGACTGATGTTAAAAAAACATTCCTCATATTTATTTTTTAATCATTTTACCAAAGCAAGGTGATAATGTCACTAGGATGCAGTGGATTATAGGGAGTGGAAAAAAATGAGAAGACTTTAGTGAGAAGAAGTGAGGAAAGACAATAAAGGAACAAGATTCATGAAGACAGATGGCAATTGATGTTGCGTTTACATTTTTGTACTTGGTATGGAAGCAAGGAGTTGGAGGTAAGTTCCACAGGTGAAAATGCAAGAAAAGAAACTGTTATAATAGAAAAAATGGTTGGACTGAGCTATTTAAGAGACCTACTTGCTAGTCTAGAAGCATACTTAAATTCATGCAGTCAAGGAACAAAGGAAAAAAGCTTGTTGGCATTGTTTCAAAAATAACCATTATTTAATGTAACTTAACAAAATTTTCTTTCTTAAAAATCCTGATCCTGATATAATAGTTATATAAATAAATGCTTTTTATTGTAACCATGATTTTGAACTGAGTACATTGATATCTAGGATGTGCAGGGAGTGTAATGATACCATTAGGGAAAGTAAAATTAGCAAGCCATGTTCAAGTTCTGGGCTAGTCTCCTTGTATTCACTTGTTGTCTCTTGTATTCACTTTTGTGGATGCTAACAAACTTGTGGATTTTGTGTGTATTTTTTAGGTGAAGGTGCCTGTTCAATATATAAGCAACAAAGACAGAAGAAGCATATATAAAAACTTGAGTTTCTGCTATGGACGTTTATTTCTTTTATGTTGGCTATATTGAAACAAAGTTAAATTTATTTGTTTATTTTAATTTTTGGTTCAGTAATAATTTCCAGGAGGTAAGGATAAGAATGGGTAAAGATGGTTGAGCTCAAGTCAGCCTCATGCTGAGTTGAGATGGCTAAATCTCTACTTCATGAGTAGGACTGCTGAAAACACATCTGAATAATCTTGTTGGAAAGAGGAAGATTCTGTCCTTTCCAGAAGTTATGTCATAAAATTGTATGTGACCAGAATTCCCTTCTGGTTTCTTTATAACTGGCATCATGGGAAAATGAATTCATTTTTTTATTCTTTATAATTATTTTATTTATTGGTTTTATTTAATTTTCATACACTTTCACATAAATGCCCTAAGGTATGTATCCATCTCCTCTACATACAGCTGTGAGTTAAATAGAAGAGTAGACATGATTCTCTAGCCTATGGTGGCAACTGATCTAAAATAAAGAAAACTGAATTGCAAATAACTGAGAAGGAAACAGGAAACCACTCTATTTTCTTCCATGAAAGTATAGCAAATTCAGAGAAAAATAACCTGTTAAGTATCACATCCTGAAGTGATACAGCATAAAAAGTATGCTTAAACATGATCTATATCTTTTAATAAAATAATGTGATGTCTACACCTAGAAAGTACATTAAGATATTTATCCTCTCATGAAATAGGGTAAAATTACTTCTGAGTATCCATTTGAGAATTTTTTATGTTTTATAAATAAAAATATTCCAAAGAGAATATTTGAAGTTACCGTCAGTTTTATGTTTGTAAAATTTGTTGGCATCACAATGATATAATTGTCAATGGAGTAATTTCACAAAGCCATTAGCTGAATTTATTTATACAGAAATTGTTTTATACCAAAATAGACAGCTATAATATATACTTTCATACATACATTGTTTTAGTAATCAAGAGCTTATTAGATATAAGTTATTAGTATACACAATAACTTGCAAAAGTTTAGAAAGAGTTTCTTTGTTCAGTAGAAAGAAATTTCACATTTTGTAAAATTATCAATTCAATATTGATATTTTAGAACAAGGATATCAATTCAATGTTAATTATTTTTAAAATAATGTTTATAGTGATAAAAATCCATTACAAATCTAGGTCCTTTATATGTCTGTTGGACAAACCCCTACCTGATTGACCATGTCTTCAGGGGTGTAGCTGTACTTGACACATTTAGCCAAATGTAGGTTGAGTATGTTATTTAAACCATAGTTAGAGGTTTCAAATTTGAAGTTGTTTTTCTCCTAGACTGGTTGCCACTCAAGGCTATTAGACCTAGTCAATCTGGCTGTTTACTTATAACTGGGTAGGAGAAGAGATGGATTCATACCTTTCCGAAGAGTATTTGCATGTAAATGAATGTAAGAAATTAAACTGAAATTCAAACTCAGCTCTCCAATTCCTTAATCTGAGCTGCTGTCCATTACTTGACTATGCCTCCATTAATTGCTTAAATTATTATGTTTACATTTTGGGTGCAAAAATATAAGTTAACAGATATAGATATGAAGAAATGAGAGATGTACACTAAAACCAGCTAAATGAGCCTTGTTTTGCTGCAGAGATCTCCATGATTAAATAAGTAAAGCCCATTTGATATATATATGTGTGTGTGTGTGTGTGTGTGTGTGTGTGTGTGTGTGTGTGTGCGCGTGTGTGTGTGTGTGTGTGTGTGTGTGTGTGTGTGTGTGTGTGTCAGATATAAACAACAATAAATATACACTTTAAATAAAACGTTCATGGCGTCTCACACTTTTTATTCTATAGCGATTTCTCTCATTGGAACAACCCTATTTCCTTTTCTAATATATATATATATATATATATATATTATATATATATATATATATATATATATAACTAATCTGCAATATAATAATAACATTTAGAAGCTTAGGAAGATTAATTTGACTAGATTAGCTTTAGTGCTGAAAAACATTGGTATACCCTTATTTTATTTCTTTACCACAGCCTCATAATGAAGAAACAAAATAGTCAGTCAGTTAGTCAGTTAAGTGCCATACATTATACACGCTTGAGCGATCATGTCTCTTTCAAGACATGACTGACTGGGTAGAAGATTATCCTGCAGTAGGTTGCCACTGCTTTCTGCAGTAGACTGGTTGCCGACCAAGGCTATAGAACCCAATCTGTCCTATTATTTAACCTATAACTGGAGGGAAGACATGAATTAATACCTTTCCCAAGGGTATTTGCGCATAAGTGAATGCAAGGAATTCAACCGAAATTCGAACTTGGTTCCCCGATTTCTCGTTCCAAGCTGATATCCACTGCGCCACAACGCACATCAAAATAGTATAAGTGTAATAAAATTTTAAAGTAATTAAAATATCTGCACTTTTATTTCTTCTTTCCTTTCATAAAACAACTGAAAATATAGCTATATCAATCAAAATGATAATTTGGTATAAGCTATATCTAATCTCTTAAATGTTAATTTTGATAGTTCTTCAAAATCTTAAATAATTCTTTCTCAGCTGATCAAATTGTAAAATTCGTCTTCTTATTCAGAACAGGATATGCATTGTGGTGCAGTGGATATCAGCTCAGAACAAGAAAGGAGAGAGCTGAGTTCAAATTCCAGTTGAATTTGTCACATTCACAAATATGCAAATACCCTTGGGAGAGGTACTAATCTGTCTTTTCTCCCTCCAGGCATGGGTTAAATAACAGAACTGATTGTATTCTATAACCTTGGTTGTCAACCAGTCTACCACAGAAAGTAATGGCAACCTACTGTGGGAAAATCTTTTGCCCAGTCAGTAATGTCTCTTTTGAAAAAGGATCGCTCAAGTGATTATCACATATGGCACTTAACTGACTGACTGAATTCAAAACAAAAATTTAAATTTGTATATAAACTGCTTGTTAGTATAAATAATTTTATGAACAATTATTTTTCCTATGGAAGCACTAAATTACTGCTGTTGGAATTGTTATCTGATGTTTTTGTATTATTTAACTGCTATGATTGAGTAGTTGATCGAATTAAGTCAACTAACAGAAGAGTTGGTCAGATGCCACAAGTAGTTGAGTAGACAATTTCATCCTTCATCAAAATGGAATTCTCACTCTCTTTCACTCCCTCACTCTTCCTTTCTCTCACTAATATTTACACAACTTAGAGCTATTTTAGTGTTTATTCAAGTTTGTCCTATTTTAAAAGAATTCATTTATTTTCAACCATATATGATCTGGAATAAGTGATAATGTCAATATGTCTAAATTAGATGGATTGTAGATATTTGCAGCTGCTAATCCTGCATGTGGATAGAGAATGAATTTATTGAATACAAAATACAGAAAGCGGAATAAGACACACATATTTTCCCATCAGATTC
This sequence comes from Ascarosepion bandense, assembly GCA_037127315.1. Classification (NCBI taxonomy): domain Eukaryota; kingdom Metazoa; phylum Mollusca; class Cephalopoda; order Sepiida; family Sepiidae; genus Ascarosepion; species Ascarosepion bandense. The sequence goes on from JBBBDQ010000874.1 coordinate 1,773,256, forward strand.
ATTTAACCCATAGAGAACTAGTACATCTGCTAGAGTTTATTATTAGCAGACATAATCTTAACAGCATAAGATAAGCAGATTTAGAAAAGGAAACTGAAAGAATTATGAGATACTGAAGGAAAACCAGAAAAAAGGACTAACTATTAACTGTAAGTAGATAATATGCATGGTTGCCAGCAAAAATGACAGCCAAATGTATGAGGTTACATATTGGAGAAAATCAAAATTAAGCAGCTTTAGAAATTTAATTATCAGACAAGAAAATATGAGTCCGAAATCCAAAGGCACAAAAGAGCAGTAGAAAATATCTTCCCGAAATTAATTAAAGTTACAGGAAAATTGTAAAGAAAAGTATACTTAACTGCTTTTCCCCATCCCCACCTCCCACTATATAGGGAAGCACAGTAGAGTAATGGGTAGCAGCTCAGATTGAGGAATCCGAGAGCTGATTTTGAATTCCAGTCATGTTCATTACATTCACTTACATGCCTCTTGGGAAAAGTATGAATCCCTCACTTCTCCTCACTTCAACTATGGGTAAACAGCAGGACATACTGGGTTCTATAGTATTGGATGCCAACTAGTCTAGGAGAAGGAAAATTGCTGAAATTAAAAGCCTGAAACATGGAAAATTAATTTTTTATAAATGTTTCTAGGCAATCTTAGTTTTAACTGAGAAAGTATTCGATATTACTTTTTAATTGAATCAAGTTTTCATAGTGAGAAAAGAGCTTATTTAAAAGAGTCTAAATATCAAGATAAATTAGTGAAACTTTAACTCTTAGAAATTAACCTGCTCTTAGTTATTTAACATTTTTTATTTGTTTGGGTTTACAGCATTTAACGGAAATAATGAAGAAGTGTTTAAGTCAGTCTGTTTTTTAAAAATGCTACCCACAACACAACATTTCTGAAATTGCATATAAGTATAGCAGTACTATAACTTTATGCAGCCTTCTAGAACTTGTTTTTATTTACTTGCATGATGTTATAGCTATAAACTGTTAAATTTATTAAAAATAGTAAAAAGTACTATCCAATTACATCAATAGCACATTGAAAAATAAAGTTTCTGAAATATTTTGATTTTTTACAAAGGGTGTGATGGATAAATTGTCGTCTAAATTATGCAAAAAAAAAAATAAATAAATAAATAAAACTGACATTTCTTTTGAACAGATGTATTTAAAAAATTACACAAAAATATCTTGAAATACTAAGAATTAAATTTATTCAAATTGCCATAGGCTTCAGTTGCCTCTGAACAACTTCAGAATCTCCTGCATCTTTTCTGGATGCTTTCCTTGTTAAGTTGGTGAACACTGCCATAACACTTGCCTTCAATCCATCTTTGGTGTTACAAGGAATTTTGTTGGTCTCCCACTCAACTGCACCTCATTCATAATAATCAATCAAGCTGCATTCTAGAGAGTTAGGTGGTCAGGCATAAAGGGTTATTTAGTTTGCAGAAATTGTCTGACAGCCATGACTGGTTATCCTGCTTGCATGGCATGGTGCAGAGTCCTGTTGCCAGATATAAGGTCTTTTAGCAGCCACCCTCTTGACCTTGGGCAGCACAACTTCTTCAAGGCACTTGATGTTGTCCTTCATGATGAATTTGAGACCCTGTGAGAAGATGAATGGAGGCATAATGTCACAATCACTAGTGATTTCTCTAAACACCTTCACCATTTGGCTCATCTAACTCTTTCCAAATCCTCTGCACTGTCCTCAGATTGACACCAAAACTCTGAAATTTTTGTATTGGAACTTCTAGCATGAATGTTAAGTAGTATAGCATGTCATTTCCAAATTTCTGGCAGCGTGAATTACATCATTTTGCTCTTTTTCTCACAGATTGAACCCAACTGACCTTTTCATACTGTGCAGTCAACAAAATAAAAACCAAACAAAATGGTGACAATTTACTTTTCACTGTGTGTGTGTGTGTGTGTGTGTGTGTCTGTGTGTGTGGTTGTGCATATATTTATGCATGCACACACACACACACACACACACATATATATATATATATATATATATATATATATAGTCTTCATTTGTAAACAAGTTATTACACAACCTAGGTTTCTACCTTGTGCTGTCTTCAAGTGATTTGCAATAACTGATTTTACAGTTTTTTTTTAAGAACACTCACATTACGGAGATTTTTTGAATTTACAATTTTCAAAATTAGAAGAAATTATGACGTTTTCATACATGCTTGTATGACCCCAATAGATATTTCATGGTAGATTAAACTTAGTCATAATTTCTGTTCTTTTATTCAGTAATTCATTTTTGTTTGGGAATAACATAGTAGCTAATTTCTTTCTGGCACAGTCTACATATTCTGCCACTGTTGTAAGGCTTGGCTGTTTTCATTATAATCCTCATTATGTCTCGGTCTTTTTCATATGGAATTTTGCAATTTGACAAATATTTTTCATTGTTAATTCAAGTTGTTGAGGTTTATGTTTTTTGCATCATATCCCAAATCATAATGACACCATCTGTCTAATTACTTTTGCATAAAACCAATTAATCAATGAAAAGAGACAAAAGTGGCATAATATTAAATATAGATTCTCTGACAGACCCAAACTGTTGAGTTTCACTAACAGACCAGATATTGAAGAATTTACAGTATCATACAATTACTCAAATTGTCTACTGTAAACTGACATCTGAGTTTAAAATAGAGTCTGTGAACTTTTATAAACAGTGCTGTTGCAAGATGAGTTCATTTGAAAGGTGATGTCAGTTTATATTGACAATATAATAATGAAAATATGCTGCCTGCTTGAAGTGCAAAGAAGCATTTGTTGAATTATGAACCTATTAATAAGGATCTAGAGCAGTTGGAAGGTGCTGGCTTTGGAACTATGAGGGGAGAATGACAAATTACATGGAAAACCAGGAAGTAAGGTTATGGAAATTCCTGATGTCATTAAGAGAAAATGTGTTATTTTTCTTATATTTGCAGTAAACATATGGGGCATTTCTAAGTGTGTGGGTGTCTCCACATGGTGACAGTGATAATAAAACATAGGATTACTGCAATTACTACGTGCAGAGATGATGAAGTAGATGACAATCTTCTTAAAAGTCTGATAATGGAAACCATCATGAGAGTGCAACAAACTGACCCTACTTGAAAAGACTGGTGTGCAAATTGAAGAGAAATAAATGTGGGTCAGTGTAAGCTCCTAAGCTCCTGTTGTTTGAAGGAATTGATACATTCAATAAACAATGTGAATACGAATGAAAAGATACTAGACTGGATTCATACCAGCAAATAATTTTTATGTCAAACAAGAGATGATAAAAGATAGCAAACAATACATTAAAAATGTCTGTCGACATAAAGTTGGTTGTTTTTTCTTGTTGTAATGAATGAATCTTTCCAGTAGTTCATATTATAGACTTGAGTCAAGAAAGTTTATTTCCTATTCATGCGTTTTCAGCTGATGTTGGTACATAAGCAAATATAAGGCAAGAAAAGGAAATATATTTTTTCAATATGTGAAGAACTGTCATAGTGCTGAAGCTGCTAAAGTTCATTTATTTGTTATATATCAAAAAGTAGAAGAGAGGGAGAGGGAGAGGGAGAGAGAGATCATTTTTATCTATTCATTGGCTATTTTCAGTTCTTACAGATTTGTAAGTAGCTTAATTATGGTCATTAAGGATTTTGATTGGTCATTAAATTAAAGGACACATCATGTGACCTATTATCTACCACATCTAAATCTTAATAGAAGTAATTGCAGTTTTTTATATTTAGGAGTTTTTTTATAACAGTTATTTTATAACAGTTAATATTCACTAGTCTTATACACATTTGTGTTTTCTGGTCCATTTAGAACCAAAGTTTTAATACCACCAGACTAAGAAATTCAATTAAATTTAGTTTCACTGACATACTTAAAGAAGAATACGAAGATTTTGAGGAATTGCCAGTATAGGATCACTCACAGATATTTCTGTCTTCTGTAAAGTGAAACTCAATTCTTAGTGTCAGTGAACATTTATAAAACTGTCAGGGAACTAGATATGATTAAGAAAGAAAAAAAACACTCAAAATTTTACCACCTGAGTTAGAACACTTGTAGAATTATATCACGCAACATACAATAATGTATAGATAAAGCAGTACTTTTGCTGTATTTACTGTTGTTTAATGACAACATCTGCTTGTTAAATCTTATCTTCCACTTGTTGGAAGTGCTTCCAAAGTAAAATTTAACATCATTATCATCCGAATAAATTTGAGCTCTATAAACAATACTTTCGGACATATATTGGCCATTCAGTGGGCAGGTTTTATTTGTTTTGGCAGTTGCAATTATTTTTAAAAGGGAAATTTTTGGTATTAGTTGCATGATGGATGCTGTTTATATTTCTAAATTTTTATCTACATGTAACCATAGAATATTTAAATTTTTCATCTTGTTATTAAAAAAACAGTAACTTAACTTTGTAAAATTTAATTCCCATGAACTTAAATTCAAATCTATATAACTGTCAGTTTTAAAAATGCACCTGATGATTGCATAATGTATGAAACTCCAAGTCGTGTCATAGACATAGAATAATATATATATTTATTAATACACTATATTGAGCCTTGTTGTCTAGTGAACACTATATGATACCAAATTTGTTTTAATCATTAATAATGCAGTTGTGTTACTACCTATAAGTATCATATATATATATATATATATATATATATATATATATATATATAAGAAAAATGAACATTGAATTTAACACTCAGAGTCGACAGACTGTTTCATGCTAGGTGCAATTATCAGGCCACATGTGTTGAGTTTTTCCTCAGCTGTTCATATATATGGGGTAGGAGTACATTGCAGGTAATTCTTCTAATGGTCATTTTGGCAGGAGGGGTTTGTTATTTATTTATTTGTTTATTTATTTATTTGGATAAATTTATTTTACTTGCTTTTATTATTGTATTTATTTATACTTTTCAGTTTTTTTAAGTTTAATTTATTTATTTATTTGGATTTGTTATTTATCTATTTATTTATTTTTATTTTATTTGTATTTTATCTATTCTATTGATTGTTATAGCACCAGTGGTTTGTTAATTTGTTGAGATATATATGTAGTAAACAGTTATAGATCATATTTAAATAAGATTTAGATTAGACCAGTCATATTAGTTGTATCAGAAAGTGCTTAATATATGTTCGAAGGGAAATGAATCTTTAACATGTAAAGATTTTAGATATTTCAAAATGGTCAAAATAGTGTAACTGGCTGATCTCTCCAATCAAATTTTAATAGAATCCATTTTTTTGTTGACTATTTGATAATAAAACCTTTAAACTGTTATTTCAACTAGTCATACTACTGACAGTGTCAGGATGTGCAATGGATATTGGCTCAAAATGATAAATCAAAGAGCCAAGTTCAAATTCCATTTGAATTTATTTCATTCACTTTCACACAAATATCCTGGGGAAAGGTATTAATCCATCTCTTCTCCTTTCAGCTATGGTTGAATAGCAGAACAGATTAGGTTCTATAGCCTTGTTTGGCAACCTGTATACTGCAGAAAGTAATGGCAGCCTACTACAGAAAAATTTTCTGCTTAGTCAGTCATGTCTCAAAAAAGCCATTATTACCAAAGTGTGTATCATATAGGGCATTTACCTGACTGACTGATAGTGTATTTTGGTTCTTATTCAGGATTTCATTCAAACTTAGTTCTCATTCATAATTTTATCTTTTATTAAGTAGTCTTTCAGAACAACCATGCTTTGAGATACTCTGCAAATGAGCTAACTTTTTTCTTCTCCAGATTCATTATACTCTATACTGTTATTCTTGAGCATTATTAAAATATTTTTTCTTTAATTTCTTTTTCTCATGCAAGGAAAAGTGCTGTTACTATTTCTTTAGTTTATTATTAGTATTTACTAATGAAATTTACTTGAATAAAAAATGTTTTTCATTTATTTTTGCTACCTATATTTTTAAATTTAAAGATACCACTAAGATATATTGTAAGAAATATTTGTGATATTGCTCCTTTTTAAAGATCTGAAAATATTCTAGTTTTGTTTACCCATTAATATAAGAAATACACTACTTAAAGTGAAATTGTTCCACTTACGTGATATTTAATTTAGTTTCTCTCTGATTGACATTTCTCTTTTGGCATGAGTTACTGCAAATTAACACTGAATAAACTTCATATTTATCAAATCTATCATTTTTCATTCATTCACAGCCTAAATTATTTCATTTTATATTTACTAAAATTAATAAAACAAAAAAGTGCATAATCATCACACAAAATTTTCTTAATAAAATAAAGTCAGATTGCTTTTTATTTTTAAAAATTCACCAAGTTGTTTGTTGGCATCACTATTCCAGATGCCAATTGTTATTGCTTTATTATTATTTAATTGTTATTCAATACCGTTTAGATTAAAATTTGCATGTTCAGAAAACTTTCTCTACTGATTTCATGCAAATAATAAAATAATAATGTTTTACATTTTTATAAGAACATTGATAAAATAAAGAGAATATAAAAAATAATTGTCTGTATTTCTGAGACGAGGTAGTATTTACAGTATTTACATTATTCGGACTATTGTCCTCATCTTTGTTGCACATATGCTAAGCTTCAAAAATCTCCTAAGTCAACCAAGCATAGAGATGAACACAATCATGTGAACCAGTAATACAGAGTGCCAGAGAAAATCATTAATCAAAAAATTACAATATGAGCTCTAGTAAAAAATACTAGAGAAAACCATTAACATAAAAAAATTGCAATATGAACTCTGGTAAAAAAAAGGGTTAGGTTTATAAGTCCCAAAAATTCAGTCGTTTTTGTCCTTAAAGACACCTGGCCTAGTGGATAAATATATTGGTTAGTAACTTGACTGTGACTTGACCCAAAGAGTTGTGAGTTCAATACCAATACAAGTAACTTGCAGGGTTAGAGGGAGAAACTCATCACTTCCAATTGGTGCTTTATGCAAGGAATGAGGATGATATACTTCAGTGATTGTAATAAAGGGTTTGGTTCAAAATTTCTAGCACCTGAAAAAGGCCAAAGCGTACAACAGTCAAAACATCGTAAAAATGGCAACAAAGATGAGGACAATAGTCTGAATAATGTAAATACTATAAAAAATAAAATAATCTATTTATTTGAATTTTCTTCAATAAAAATGGTATAATGTCAGAAATTTTAGAAAAATGAATTGCACAAAACATAAAAATCTGCAACAGAAGATCTTTTTTGTGTCTGTTAAATGATTGATGGGAACATCATTTCAAAAGTCATGAAAAGAATTTTTACAATATCAAATGGCTTATTGAAATTACTTGCTCTGACCTGTACACTTCATGAAAATTTAAAGCTCAGAAGTTTTCTTCTTCCATTTTCCAGTATTCTGTTTCTTTTCATCATTCAAATCTACAAATTTGAAAAGAAGAAAAAATTTTAGAAACTATTTCTTCATTTTCTTAAATGAAGACATTAGTTTCTTCTTGGAAATTATTTAAAAATAAAATTATTTCAGTCTATGCTAAACAGTATAAATTTGATTCTGTATCAAATCTAAGTTCTTGTGTCAAACACAAAATTTTAGTAAGAATAGCAAGTCATAATAGGTGCAAAATTATAAACAAGACAAGCACTACATAGAATCTTAAAAGGAAAACACATTTATTACACAATTATGAAGAAGTACAAAGACAGAGTTTGCACAAAATTTTCCTTTGGTGCATCTATGAAGGCAGAATAATAGTTTCAAATAAAAAGTATTACCACTGAAAAATAGAAAAATCTACAATTTGGGAAAAGACAAGGATTTTGAAAATGATTAAAAGAGAAAACAATTCAAGAAGGCTGTAAAAAACAAAGGTGCAACCATTTTTGTAAAAAAAATAAGCAACTACTTTTATGTGCCCCACTAGTGTCTCTGGGACATATAGTAATGTTAGAAAAGTCCCTTTTAAATTCACAGTTCATATTTGGGAAAATTTCTTAGAATTCTTTTCCATTTTTTGTTTTTCCAACTGCAGGAAAATTTTCACTTGAACATCAAAATTCTTTAGTCTCTGCAGCTGGCTGATAACTGGTGCCTTGTTGATGTTCACTTCTTGATGTCAAATATTTTTTGTTCTGATGTTTATTGGCCTTGTGTCTTGCTGTCAAAATGTCTCCTCCTTGCATCTACTGACCCAAGCTTTGTATATTTGAAAATATATGCTCACAAAGGCATCACTATTTGGAATGTTACTAGAGCTTGAAACCACATCTCCCATTGGTCAGCATATTTGAAAAATAATTTTCCATAAAATGAAAATGGATCATTCATAAATTTGATAAGTTTCAATTGTTTGTAACAATTTTTCACACAAACCATCTGATCTTCATGAAAATACACTTCTCTCAAAATAATGTGCATAAAAAAACAACCTAGATGATTAACTATCTATTTAAAAGTAACTTTTTTAAAATAGAAAAATATTTCTATATTTTTAATATTTTTTAATTTTGAGTATATATAAAAATTTAGAAATTAAATTATGCTTCATCTAATTTAGGTGATAAAAATTTGTTCATTATTTCCATAATAATTTATGTGAATTGGATTTTAAAAAAGCTTCTACACAGTATAACTCATTTACAAATTAAATGAATATTTCTCCTATTAAATTTTTAGTATGGTATCTAGTTTTACTTATAATTTTTGCATAAAGGTGAAATAAAGACATCCAATAAATTATGATATTATGATGCTCTCTATATGGTCTTTCAATCAAAGTGAAGAGAAAATATAAAAAATGAATTTATGACAATTTTTCAACTGACATCTTAGTGATATAGAAAAGCTATAAAATATTTTTATGATCAAAAGCAAGTATTGTTGCCTAGACATATTAAATGATTGAACAGCTTACTTTTTGTTTTTCATAATGGAGGTGAGGATGGGCATGATGTAACATGAAACAATGATCATGATTCCTGTGGTTTCTTTATGAGAGTCATGATTTTGATTCAGCAAATACATCGTAAGCAGCTACATTTGTTCCACTTTATTTCACATATAAAATGAATCTAAGATTCTGGCAAGTGTACTGGAAATATATTGGCAGTAAAGCTGTTAATTAATTTAATGCTTCAAGAAGAAAATTTTTATTGGTAAGTTTAATATTTACTTTTACTTAATTCCAAGTAATTTAGATTCCTTTGAAATTAAATCACAACTAATATAGTCTCTCTCTCCCCTCCTCTCTCTCCCTCTCCCTCTCACTCTCTCTCTCTCTCTCTCTATATATATATATATATATATATACATATATATACATGTATTTAGTGCTGAGTTGTAATAATGTTTAGCACCAAGATTGTAACTTTTTTAGTAGTTTTATTGATAAAAGGTATTTTAGCAAGCAGATTTTTTATTATAAAGTGTTTGATATTAGAATGGCGATAGAGGGTTGTTAAGTTTACTGCAAAGAATTTGTCACTTTAACTGAGCAAGTTCATGCCAACTTTTAAGTTTTGTGAGGAGACCGTTATGATGTCATCACTCATCAGGGCTGGGTTTTGTTTGCAAGCAGATGGCAAAAAAACCCAGTCCTGATGAGGGAAGACATCATAAAGGTGTCTTAACCAAACTTTGAAGTCAGCATGAACCTGCTCAGTTAAAGTGACATACTCTTTGCAGTAAACTTGTATATATATATATATATATATATATATAACTATTTCAAGTAAAAGTTTTGTCACTTAACTGATTTATGTTATCTTCAGCATCCTAAATCCAAGAGGTAGACATATCCATTCACTCATCATCGGGTATCAACAATTGACTGCTTGCACTTCTTGATTTTTTTTTTTTATATGCTATACACTTGTCACTGGTGCATGTTTTTCATAGTGTGTGTGTAGGTCCATCTGCACAGATTTTAAATAAAGTGTATTTTGGGAGCAAGAATTCTCTCAAACATGTTTTAAATAGTATCAAAAAGTTCTGTCTACTAATATTATTTTATTAACAAGTATTTTTGAACAAGTTGTTTTGTGTTATCAGTAAATTTGACTAAATTAATATTAACTTTTATTCTAGATTACTTTTTCTTTGAGTACTTTCAAATGTTACTACATTTTTTTTTCAAAGATTGTTCCACGTATAGTAGTGCAAGTGGTTTTTAATTCATGTTTGATGGAACCAATTTCAAGTCACTCAAGATGATGTCATAAAAATGGTCAAACTGAAATTTTTGTGTATGTTACATTAAACACATTTTAATATGGAGAAAGATATCTTATTTAATATTACTTGCTTCTCTTTCATTACAATAGCCTCCAGAATATATATATATATATATATATTGATATTGAAATATTGTGTCTGTTTGAATTTCTTGGATAAGGAGTTATCATTATTTAGGTGAGGACTATTGTCCTCATCTTTGTTGATATTATCACATTTTTTCACCCCTTTTACACACTAGCTTTCATCTTGTTGATCCGGAAATTTTGAACTGAATTCTATATTTAATCCATAGGACTAGATTGCTTTCATTTCTTTGACCATGTATAATAATATCTCATTTTACTGCTCAGATATTGCTTGCCCGATTTCTACTGCATCAATGAATGCAATGGTCCATATGTAAGATCTAAATGTAAGCTTTTGGAAAATATAAATGTCTGTATCTGATAAGTCTGTGAACATAGGGCATCATTGAATGGGTAAATGTAAGACAAATAGGCTACTCTTATTGCAGCTTTGCCAGGAGTTAAGCTTAATGATAACTAATTGTTGGGTCAGGTAGAAGGGCAAAAATGAGGCTAGTGGGAAGCACCAACATTCCAGTCACTGGTACATTCTCGAGTATGTGATTGTTCATTGAAAAGACCTATCGATTTCAAAACCTGTCTGTTGCATACAAAGAGCTGAATGTTTCATGGGCCACAGGCTCCTATAAGCCTATCTGTCAACCACAGTGTATAGAAAGCTATGGAGATGTGAAGGCAACCAAGTGGATTGATGAATATAAATAAAGCTGCTGTGAAAAGCTTGAATAATATCAAGAATCAGTTCAAGCAATCAAACTCAATGATTCTGATGATTCATCTATAAGTTTTTGTCAGCAGCTCTATGAAGCTGCTTCCTCTATGCTGGGTTTTGTAAAAAGCAGATATTAGGATTATTTTAAATAGAATGAAGTCCTTGTATAAAAAGTATTACATGGAAATAAAGTGGTATTTAAAGTTGTTTTCTTGTTCAGTATATAGAAGTAAATAATATAAGCTTGAGAAAGATTTCAAAAAGTGTAAAGCAAGAGTCCAACAAAAGTTGCAAGCAGTCAAGGACATGTGATGGCATGAAGAATTGTTGACAATCAAAACACAAAATCTTTGTTCTATCAACTATATACTGTTTATGACTGATCATATTCTGTCTTTGCACTTTGCATAAAATGAATGGCAATGTGCTTTTGTGGAAACCAGTCAAACTTAAGGCCAGTTGCTAATAGCATTTCAGTGATGTTTTGAACTGTGAGGCTATAGTAAGTCCTGCTGTTGCTGAATGACCCCACAGACACTTGTAATCAATCAGCTTGTGACTCAACATACTCAAGATAAATAATGGTAGCTATAAAACTGATGAATACAGGAAAAGTTTCTTGAAACAAAACAGTTGTTGCTGAAATAATTAAGCAAGGTGGTGAGATGATATCAAGGTGACAGTCTGTCTTTTTCTATAGAGTGTGGATGAAAAGCAAAACTTAACAAGAGTGGAGGAATGCCATTCTCATTTCTTTATATAAGAAAGATACTAAAGATTCTTTAGACCTAATTGAGCTAAAATATATGTGATCTTTACAGTCCTACAATTTCAAGAAACATGCAGAGATCAAATACTTGATTGATAATTTTTCTTAATATATATATATATATATATATATATATATATAGGCAGTAAAAGTCCAGGATATGATTTGTAAATAATCCGGAATAAGGTTGGTAAATAATCCAGGAGGATCCTAGTAATATTGTTAAATATTAAAACTGATCCACTAGGAAGCTTAATGTAATTTAGTTTAATTTACAGAGCAGATATTTATCTGTTTATCAGTAAATTCAGATAAAACTTAACTGGAAAATAACCATTTTCAACATGTCATTTTAAGATATGCATTCTTCAACCCCTTATAAACAGAGAATGAGGAAAACTTCTAAGCAAAGAGGTTAACTTTAATAAAGGAAGGGGTTGGGAGGTATTGATTTTATTAGGGTTAAGCTAGGGAAAATTTTAGTAGTAATTTCCTCTTTGATAGTGGGAGGTATGTGGCTTGAACCTTGAGTCAGTAGTGGTAGATGGTGGGGAAGTAACTGCTTGGCCAAATTTTTAAAAAATCTTATTGTAACTAAGTGGAAGAATAGGATAATTATTTTAATTTATACTTATTTCTATGGCGACACATACTTATGATATCCCTTCGTTTATTTAGAAGTATAGTTCTAGAAAATACTGGGAATTAACAGAAAGTAACTTAAATCCACAGATAAAATGGATGCTCATACACAAGGCTAGGACCTCTAATAGCTTAAGAGATAGATATAATCTATGTTTGACAGAAAAAATTAAAATTTTAAAATTTCAGTACCAAAATATACTAGTTGTTTTGCTACAACCGGCACCAAGCAAGCCATATATTCCACAATTGACTTATGCCAAGGGTAAAAAGGTAAATGTGTATGACAATAATCTACATCCAGTAGCAAAGCCTCTGATTAGGAGATTAGAGGTTTTGAGAAGTATGAAACCACCACTTAGTTACTGTTGTTCTTAGGTTTACTCTTACCCAGGGTGATAGCACCTGTCAAGGTCCCATCTATGGGAAAATAGTGTAAGAAGTGTCTAGAGTATGACAAACGGCTTAGATTAGGTAAGAGTATTTAGCTTTGGATAGCAATTTGTCTATGAAAAAAAATCTCTGAAATTATAACCTCTACATCTACTCTGTGTAGAAAAGGGTAGGCTGATCTCTTTAAACTTGGTAGATAATCTTCCTAGAGATGGTGTCTCAATAAAAATATTAAGTTTCTAATCTCCTAAACTGGTTGGTGTTCATAAGGGCATATGGCTGTAACACTTGCTCTAATATTCCATGATGATTCAATTACATATAATAGATAGACCATGTAAAACATGGACCCAGCTTATCAAGGACAATTTGATGGGGTGAGATAACAGCCGAGTCTTACCCAAAATCAGGCCGCCTGGTAAAGAGCTATAAAGAAAACCCCATCTGGCTCGTGCTAGCATGGAAACAGACATTAAATGATGATAATGATGATGATGATTGTAAATATGGTTGTCTATCATGGTAGCACACTTTCTAGAAATAATACACTTGATGAGGATGCCAGTTATTGACTTTCTAAGGCTTGTGATTCATATAGGAAGTTCATATATAGACTTTGGTTGTGATCAGATATCAAAATACCAACTAAAGTATAGGTCTTCCAACCATATGCACTATGTGTGCAAGACTTGGACAACCCACAATAGACATATCCAGTATCTTGATAGGTTCCACCATTAGTGTTTGCATGTTATACTTAAGATGCCATGGTATAGATATATGCCAGATAAGAGTGCAGCAGCTTGCTAAAATAACAAGCATTGAGTCCATGATCCTCAAATACCAAATTAGTTGGGCTTGTCACTTTATTTGCATATAGGATACTTGTATGTCCAATCCAATGCAAAATGATGTGAGGTAAGCATCTTCAATGCAAACCACACAAAAATTTCAAGGACAGCTCTGAGTATACAATGTACATACTAATACATGGTGTTGGATTTCATAAGATTTGATTGCACAGAAAATCTGAGCTTATACACACCTATCCCTTTTCATGAGCCAATAAATAAAGCATATACATTTATACATTTACTAATAGAAAAACTCATAAGAGTGTTGGCTCACTAAATTTTACTATGTGCTGACATTGTTGAAAACAAAATAAATACAGCCTCTTATTTATTGACTAATCAGGAGCAAGAAAAAACACTAAAAGTTTATCCAATTCTATTTTTTACAATCACATAAATACACGGGATTTTGCCTTTTCTCTTCAGAGGTTATCTACTGGGCAACAAGTCCTGTTGACCTGCATTTTCTTACTCTCTCACCTTCTCTTTCACACTGCATTCATTGATTTTCCTTCTTTCTCATGTACAGTCAACAAAGAAAAAATGAGCATCACAGAGAGCTACTAGTCATCTAAATGATGCCAAGCCCAGATAACCAGATAACCAGCATTTTCACACTCTCTCACCCTCTATTTCATTCACACTCAGGACAAACTTTTGCCTACCACAATTATACACACATTAGCAACACCAGACTTATATTTGCTCCACAAATCTATTTCATCTGACTTTTAAAAAACTGGATTTTTAAACACAGATTCAAAAGAAAATCTTTATGCAGAACTTTCAAATATAAATATTATTTCAAAACAACAAAATTGATGCCATTCTTCTCATTAAATAAATTTATACTTGTTAATATAATTGACACCTTTTTATCTTTTGTTCAAACTTCTGATTCTTTCAAATGTGGTGGATTCAGTTATGTTTGGCACAAGGCCATTTTGCAATTATAGCCAATGATCCCTATAATGCGAACAATTTACATCAGACAGGGTTGCAGGGAGGAAGAATTTCAAAACAACAATGTTATTAATGATGATCTGGAATGAGTTGATAGACATATGGAAGATGTCAACTCTCTTCCTGAGAGAATCGCAGTCCCTCTCATGTGAAGAACGTTACTATATCTGCTTCTCAGTGACAAAAGATTTAGCTGTATTGAATGTAGATTGACTTACAGGTTACAACCCATTTAATCACATCAATTTTAATTTTTTGATTAATTTGCATCATCAGCAACATGGAAATTTGGGTTAGTTTTACTTGGTCACAAGTCAACTACTACCATGTATATATATATATATATATATATATATATATATATATATATTACCTGTTGCATGGTCGGTTCATCGGCGACTAAACTGATTCACCCATCAGGCTATTCTGGTGAGGAGGGTGGCTAGACACCCAGCAGGATTAAAAACAAGACCTGTCAAAAGGCATATGAACCTTCTTGTAGGGTTAACAGCCATCTAGCAAAAGGGTGTACATTAAGCACCATATATATGTATATATATGTGTGTATATGTGTATATGTATATATATATATGTATGTGCGCGGAGGATAAATTCCGGGTTGGTGTCTGGCGCGCAATAACTCACCTTATGGGCAGGTAGTTGCTCTTTAGCCTTGGATGGTAGTCTACCTAGAGATGGAAAACTCGTATATGGAAAGCCTGAGGTCTGTTGTTCACATAATCTGTGGCAAACATTTGCACCGACTTTTGTGCTATCAGCGGTTCCAAAAAGTGTGGATGGCTCTACACAAACCTTCACCACTCTAATCAAATCATTTGTGTGGGTTTCTGGCAGCTTACCAGGGTTCATCTGTGGATCAAACCTCGCGCACAAACAAGCACACACACAATTACAACAAGAAGTCCATTGGCGATAGGGTAAAGGCGACGGGGACAGGTAAAGGATATTGCTGGAAGTCCTTAGCTGGAGCCTTACACAATGGCAGCCAATGGGTGATGGCCATTCTGCGCTAACACGTGAGCAATGGCGCAGTCCGTGTCCTCCAATGGTGACAAAGCAGCCCTATTAAGGATAGCACTGCTTTCCCCATGCCGGGGAGGGGGCGGTAAAAGGAGCCCTAAATATTGCATGCTCATATCAACCTTGGCAGCCAACTGCAGTTGTCTGGGTATCCAATCACGCAGTCAAAATACTACATGCCAAAATAACCGCAAACGGAAATTTGCTTTTGGAAGCTGGAATGTTCGTACTCTCCAGGATACTAATTCTGCACCTGAGCGTAAAACCGCTCTTGTTTCCCTTGAGTTACAGAAATACAACATTGATATAGCTGCCTTATCTGAAACTCGCCTTGCTGGAATTTCCCAGCTACGAGAAGAAAAGGGTGGATATGACTTCTTTTGGTCTGGAAAAGGTGAAAACGAATCTCGGCAATTTGGAGTTGGATTTGCCATTAAATCAGAACTGACTAAGTCTCTATCTTCGTTGCCTAAGGGTATTTCGGATCGAATCATAACCCTTTCTTTGGAGTTGGGTGGAAATACCCGGCTGACGATCATCAGTTGTTATGCTCCAACATTGGCTGGCTCAGAGCGGGAGAAAGAAGAATTTTACGATCTCCTTCGTGATGTCATCCTCAAGGTGCGCCACAAGGATAAGCTTATTCTTGCTGGGGACTTTAATGCTCGCGTTGGAAATGATGGCCAATCTTGGACTGGTGTACTAGGTGGTCATGGTGTAGGCAAGGTAAATGAAAACGGTTTGAGGCTTCTCACTATCTGTAGGGAGTTTGGCCTTAACATTACAAATACCTTGTTCCAACAAGCAAACCACCACAAAACCACCTGGATGCATCCTCGGTCTAAGGATTGGCATCTCATAGACTATATTATCACAAAACGAAGAGACATCAGTGACTTCAACATCACTCGCTCATTTCACACATCCTGCTACCTTTCAGATCATGCTCTCTTGCGAAGTAGACTCCCATTGAATTTATACAAGCGTAGGGTGTTTAGGTCAACAGCTCCGAAACGGATTGATGTCCTTCCCCTGAAATTAGCAGACAAGAAATATGAAATCTCTGTTAAGCTTGAGGCTGCCTTGGACTCAGTGAATATCACTGATGATATAGAATGTTCTTGGAAAGCATTGCAGAAGGCAACTCATTCAACAGCAGTAGAAGTTCTTGGAATTCCGCGTAGAAAGCACCAGGACTGGTTTGATGAAAACAACGAGGATGCAAAAAAGCTCATTAACAAGATGCACACTACACACAAAGCCTGGATAGAGGACAAGAATTCGTCTGCCAAGCAGATGTCTTACAGGAAATGCAAAGGTGAGGTGCAAAGGGCTCTCAGAGCCATGAAGGAACAGTGGTGGTATAAGAAAGCAATTGAGCTCCAAGAAGCTTCTGACAGTAAAAACACCAAAGCATTCTATAATGGCCTTAAAGAAATATTTGGGCCTGAAACGAATGGTGCCTCACCTGTATGTACAACGGACGGGGAAACGCTGCTCACTGATAAGTCAGATATTCTAAAGAGATGGAAGGAACACTTTGAGACAGTTCTAAACACATCATCTGAAGTCGACAATGATGTCATCTCGTCCCTTCCACAATGTGCTGAAATTCCTGAATTGTCATTTGAACCAGCTTATCAAGAGGTACTTGAATCGATCAAACAGATTGCCTCCGGTAAATCCCCGTCACCTGATGATCCCATCCCTCCTGAAGTGTACAAATGTGGCGGACATGCTTTAGTACAGAAGCTACATGCTCTTTTTGTGGAAATATGGAAAGCCGGGCGTGTTCCGCAAGATTATAAGGATGCATGTATTAAGCACTTGTACAAGAATAAAGGAGCGAGGAATATCTGCGACAATCATCGGGGAATATCACTTCTTTCCATTGCTGGAAAAATTTTAGCCAGATTAATTCTGAATCGAATTACCACACATCTTGTTGATAAAATCTACCCTGAGTCACAGTGTGGCTTTCGATCTGGTCGTGGCACCATTGACATGATATTTTCGCTCCGACAAATTGCAGAAAAGGTACGAGAGAAGAACCAGGAACTGTACATGGTGTTTGTCGATTTGACAAAAGCCTTTGATTCAGTGAACCGTGGCGCTCTATGGAAAGTTCTGCGCAAGCTTGGCATACCTGAAAATATGCTTAAGGTGATCATCTCTTTTCATGAAGAAATGAAGGCTAAGGTTGTGTGTGACGGAATGACGTCAGACGCCTTCGACGTCACAAATGGGACAAAACAGGGGTGTGTGATGGCTCCTGTACTTTTTGCTCTTTATTTTTCCCTGATGCTGAAATATGCCTTTGGTGATATTGATACTGGCGTGAAATTTCAGTTCCGTTCTTCTGGTGGTTTATTCAACCATCATAGGTTTAAAGCCAAGACCCTTGTTCGAACTGAAATAATCCGAGATTTGCTCTTTGCAGATGATGCTGCTCTTGTAGCAACATCTTTCGAAGAGGCACAGTTTTTGCTCGATCGTTTCGCAACTGCATGTACGGCTTTTGGGTTTACAATCAACATTAAAAAGACAGAGGTGGTGCATCAACCATATATACCTCCAAAGCAAGTTGCGGGAGTGAGGACAGAGCCACCTGAATATCGTTTTCCAGAAAGACAACTGAAGGTGGATGGTCAAGCCGTTAAGTATACAAAGTGTTTTCCCTACTTGGGCAGCAAGGTGAATCATGATGGTTCATTGGATGACGAAATTGTCAACAGGATTGCGAGGGCTACATATGCCTTTGGGAAATTGCGCCATCGCCTGTGGGATGAACGTGGGATCCGATTGGATACGAAAATTGTGGTTTATCGAGCTATTATTCTCTCCATCCTCCTGTATGGCTCTGAGTCTTGGACTCCTTATAGACGGCACATCCGTCAGCTGGATGTATTTCACAAACACTGTTTGCGGTCAATCTGTGGTCTTAGCATTCGAGACAAGATGCCCAACGTTGACCTCTTTAGAAAATGTAATATTTCTGGAATAGAGCCATTCCTCATTCAGTTCCAACTACGTTGGACTGGACACGTATTGAGGATGACCGAGGAAATGATACCAAAAATCATGATGTACAGTCAATTGGAGAGCGGTAGGAGAAATGTTGGACGGCCTTTACTGAGGTACAAGGATAAGATCAGGAGTAATTTGATTGCTCTCAATCTGAGCAGAGTCTCTGATCGAATGGAGTGGAAGGCATGTTGTTTTGATGGTCTTCAGCGTTTCAAGGCTGACAGTCTGAATCATTTGAGTCAGAAACGAGAGAGAGTCAAGCGGGCTGTATTGGTACCTGCAAGTACATCCCATAACCAGCACACTTGCACTCTGTGTGGATTGATTTGTAAGTCCCTTGCTGGACTTAGATGTCATCAGAGGCTGAAGCATGGATGAAGTCAGAGTTGTCGGAACCTCATACGTCGAGATCGACGGGAGAGACCATCATATATATAGGATATAGGATTAATGTGGAGAAGTCTGTCACTTAACTGAGCAGAGTCTGCTTAGTTAAGTGACACAGTAATCCTATTAATGCTGTCTTGACATTGACAAAAAACTTGCTTGCCAAAATATCTTTTTATCAGTAAACCATTGAGAAAACAGCAATCTTGGCACTAAGCATCATCACAGCTCAACACTATACATATATATATATATATGTGTGTGTGTGGGGTGATACCAAGCAAAAGCGAGGGACCGGATGTTTGCTCTATAATGACCAGAAAGCAAATGACCAAAAGTCGTCTCTGCGCAGGTGGATTCGCGCAAATGTTCCAGTTAAAAAATAAAAATTAATCAAATTACAAATTTCCATTTCACGAGCCTACACAAATTTTATTTATCAGCCAATGGGAAGCCCAGAATCAAATACAAGTGTAAAATTCCAAACAAGCTGCTTTTGATCCAAAAGCAGATATAAAAAGCCAAGACAGAGACTGATGAGATGAGCGTGATTAGTGTATCCCTTGACTTAAGTCAAGTGGCTACTATGTTTGCCTCCCTTCACCTCTCCTTACTTTCTTCCCTGTCTCAAAAGTACTTACTGACCTATGGAGCAACTACATCAAAGACATTCCTTACCCACAACACTCCCACATTCCTAAGCCTAAATCTCTTTCAGCATTTTATTCGCCATGAACATTTTAGCCTTTGTTAGACCTATATTCAAGTATTGCTTTAATTGTAGAACATGTGTATGCTAAATATATATATGTCCCAAATAAGTTATTATCAATACCTCCAATGAGAACAATTACTATAAACTGAAATTGGTTGGGCAATAAATGCTACGTATAAATTGGTTAATACTTAGTTTATTGTGAAAACAGTGACTTACAAGATAAAATCTGTTATAATATATTTCATTCTCTCAGAAGAGAAATTAATATCTGTGAAAATTGAAGAGAAATCTGCATTTTTATCATGTTCTAAATCTAATTATTAATAACTGGAATTCATAAAGTTCAATTCATATAAATCTTTAAAAAAAAACGTTTAGTCTGATTGGGTCGGAGTTATTGTATTTTTTGGTGTGCAAAGTTTCATAATGGTTAAAATTAGCCATAACTGTGATAGTTTTATTTCCTCTACAAAATTTCAACTTTGATCCATTCAAATCAGTCATGTTATGAATTTTTTTAATAATTTTGCCCCAAGCAAGGCAGTTTTACTGCCACTGGAGTGCTGGGGGTTATATAGGAGAAAAGTGATCAGAAAGAGGAACAAGGGCATAGGGAGTATCAGGGAGTAAGTAAGAGAAGGATGAGAATACTGGTGTGATGAGAGTGGAGTGGACAGAGAAAAGAGCATGAGAGAAAAGATGCAAGTTAGTGAGATAGGAGATGATTATTGACCTTACATTTAAATTTTTGGAAATTATAGCTAATAATATGGAAGGGAATTCCACAGGTGGGAAGTGCAAGAAAAGAAGCTGATAGAGTTGAAATTAGAGTTATATTTTATTAGTTTCACTGTAAAAGGATTGAACCTAGTTACTAATTTAGTAGCTCAAGTAAATTTATACATAGGGGGCACCAGTGAGCTAAGTTTATCAGAGCTGAAACTATGAAAATATTTGTAGAAGAGACACAGGGAAACCACTTTACACCGGTGAGAGAGTGACTGCATCTGAGCTGCTAAGTTTGGATCAATCATGTTACAGATTCTTTGCTGGATTTTGTCAAGGACCCCGAGCTTGATAGCAGGGGCACCAAACCAGATATGACAGCAGTATTCAATACACGGGCAGATGATAGATTTATATAGGTACAAGATGGATTCAGACAGGAAAAATTTCCTGGCCCTACACAGTGACCCGACCTTCTTAGCAGCGGATTTAGCTATAGATTCAATATAGTCATTCCACTTGAGGTCTGCTGAAAGAGTTAACCCGAGAAATCACAGTGTTTTGCTTTCAGAGAGACTAGCCTGATCCATGCTAATGGGGGTAGAACCAATTATCTGTGATGGTTAATTAATAGCAGCTTTGTTTTGGAGGCATTAAAATTCACATGCCATTTCTTACCCAAGTTCACCACAGATTGGAGGTCCTTCTAAAGCTTGCAGTGAGGTACACCTTGTCAGCCTCATCAGATTTTTGATTGAGGCAAGAGTAAACAGTGGTGATGTCAGCATATATACCTACTTGGAATCTGATTACATCAAGGAGATTGTTAATAAAGATTAGGAAAAGCATAGGACCTACAATAGAGGTTTGAGGGAGACCCGTGTTTGTATGATAATATCAGGAGGCATGTCCATTCAATACTACCTTCATTGTGCAATTTGAAAGGAATGACTGGATTAGGTCAAACAATTGCTTGCGTAGAAGGCCAGCATGCTAATAGTCTAAAGGAGATAGTAACTCTGTTAGCACCAGCTACAATCAAGTATGGTTGAACTTTACTATCTTTCATTATTTATTACAAGGATTTTCTATATTGATAAAAATGTTTCCAGAATTCTTTGACAAAATATTTTATAAATTCATAGCATCATTATTCAGTCATCAAAATATTTCCTTGGCTCTTTATAACTTTACAGTTAAACTGTTTATTTACAGAAAGGAAAAATACTTGTTTTGATAACAATAGATTTTTCCAGACATTGTTGATACCTTGAACTTGGCACTGGTAAATAGACAACGAGTATTGCATGAAGTAAAACATAATCACATCAAGGTGAAAAATCTGGAGAACTTTTTATTCTAACTCAGAGATCATTTGCAGTCTTGACTTGTCAGGTAGAAAACACAGTGGTTGACTTCATTAAGCAGAAGATATTTTCTATTTGAATACTTTCTTTTTTTTTAATCATCTCACCCCAAGCAAGGCATTTCACTGCCACTATTGCGCATGGGGCTACATAGGGGAAGGTAAAGAGAAGGAGTGGTTAGACATAGGGAATGTCAGGAGGAAGGTGACAGATGAGTAAGGATACCGAGGATGAGGGTTGGGCAGATGGGAAGAATGTTTGATAGAATGGGAGCAGGTTAGTGTGTTAGGAAGTGTCTATTGACCTTACATTTAAACTCCTGGAGATTGTATCCATCGGGGAAGCAATCATGTGGAAGAGAATTCCACTTAATTCAAAATGTTTCTCATTCTAACATTGTACAGTTTTCTCAGATTCCCATAAATCCTAAAGAATTTCCTTTGAAGTCCATCATACACAGAGAAGGTATTTTTGCCAAGTAGATTCTGTTTATTTGTCTATATTTCTGAGATTAGGTATTGTAACTATTTACACTATCTACATTGTTCAGACTGTTGTCTTTATCTTTACTAATATATTCACAACTTTTTGGCCATTGTATACTCCAGTTTTCATCTGGTGATATACATTGGAATATCAAAACAGACCTCTTATTTAGTCCAAAACAAACCTTTTATTTATTTAGATTGTCCTAGACCAAAACAAACCCTTTTGTCTTAATGGGACAAAAATTTTACTTGACACACTGGGTGTGGCAAAAATTAATGGAAAATGTTGCTTCTTGTAACCGTTAATTTCTCCGAAATGCATAGTTGTATTCCAATATAAATTGAGTCTTTTTTGTAACTTCTACCTTATCATATACCATGACAGTTTTGCATTTTCTACAAAGTGCCAACCCCTCCAAAGTTGCAGAGACAATGCATCCACTTCTTTTGTGTCACAATGTCATCACATCACATTACAGGCTTCTGTAAAGCCAGCCTCCATTCTTCCAATTGTACATACATCATTCCCAATTATTAACAAAATTGATCAAACATGAATCACATTTTACAATTTTTTTTAACTTATGCATCATGGCAACCTCATACTGCAGATTTTTGAATAAGCACTTGAAATTAGCATTTCAACATAACCACTAAAATACCCTGAGCAATGCTGAGCTATACAGCCAGTAATTTATATATTTGTTGCACAATTACTACATTTCCTAAATTTATCTAATAACAGGTTTATTAGCATAACAAGCAAAACATAAGAAATCCAAAAAATGCTTATAGATAATACAAAGATATTCTATACAAAATGTAAAAAATGACTTATATTAGAAGTCAAGTAAATAAACTAGCATGAATAAAATTTCAGAATTTTCAGAACAAACATATAAATTATATTTAATAATTAAAAAATAACAGTTGCTGAAATGTAGATATTTTTAATACCTGAATTAGAAGTCCTCATCTTGAAACAAAATAAATCAAACCTCAACATCAACTACAAACACAGCAGGCTATATTGGGAATAAAAAATATGTCTACCTCTTATCAAATTACACACCATTCACAATTTCACACGAAAATCCTTAAGAATTGCTTATAGCATTCAATCAAACATTTTGAGAATTTCTACCGATACTAAATTCTCAAAAAATTCTTGTTTGCACGCAAGAAAACTAAAACAAATAATTCTTCAAAAAATACATTTTCTATCAGTTTTAATGAAAGATGTATTAGATGGAGGATTGTTGCCAAAACACAGTTATATATATATATATATATATATATATATATATATATATATATATATTTGTTGCAGGGAGGGTATAGAATAAACATGAATTATTAATTTCCATCCATTCTTGTTTTTTGGCCTTAAGTTATTTTCAGCTTTCTATTCATTATTAAAGCTACTATATATCACATGCCACCTAACTTATTTAAAAGCTAGTTATTTATGAGTTGGACTAAAAGCTTACCTTCAAGGTATGATATTAAACGAAATATAACACAATATTTAACTCAAAAAATGGGAAAATCTAATAATCATTGCAAAAAAATTATATAAATTTTTTCAAATTAGTTTAATATTTGTTCCACTGGTGGTATATTTATTCACAGTTAATGAAAGAAGTGATACAATTTTTAATGAAACATTTGAATGTTCAATAAATGACAGCAGACAACAGAAATCTTATAAGGATACAGAAGACATTTATCTCCCTTTGGTGGAGATAAGTCATATGGGTCACAGGAAAGCTGCTTAGAGACATCACTCTGTACAGTGAAAAAAACAGCAGCTAAATTCTCTTCATTTTACAGCAGCAAACCAAAATGTTGATTTTTTTAGCCTGCACCCCACTATACTCCGGACAAAGGCTAAATCTGCCTTGCCAGTTGATAGTTCCTTTGGGAGTATGTCCTTCCCAGGTATAGAAAGAATGTCCAGCTCACAGTCTTGAATTTGAGAAGTACAAAGACTTGTTGCTTCTCATTCATGCAATATGTCCTTGCCCATAATACAATTGGGAGAATAAATAATTTTTTTAAAGTATCGCTTGTTAAAATATCTTTAAGATACATGGATTTCTTGCAGGTCATTTTTTCTGCAAAAAATCCAAATGCCTCATTGCCTTTTTTCACTGTATGGTACAAAACAAAAATGTCTGTAAAATGTACTAATATATATTTTTAAATGCCAAACTTAAGGTTAATGATAATTCATTTTTCACTTGCTTTCTTCTCATCTGATTTTGTTGCTCTTTATCACAATGTGTTGGCATTCTATAGCTGTTAAAAAAGAAATGTTGATTGAAAAATAAAAAATTAACCTCAAAATGGTAATAATTTATTATATAAAAATAAATAAGATGAAAGAAAAACTAGTCAAAATTAATAACAATACTTTTAGAAATTAAAATTAACTTTAGATTGATTTTATAATATCAATTTTATCTTTGACCTCAATTATAGTAGTTTAATATATTTATTGATTTACTCTCTTTGACAACATATTTACATATAATATTAGAATATTATGGTGTTGAGTTTAGTACAAATACTGGCAATTTACATCATCTGGCTAAAGATTAGCTAACCAGATAATTCAACTCTGCATTTAAGACCCTAAATATAGTTTCTGGCCGTTTCTTGTGGAAAAAAAGATAGATTTATTTGTAAAAGATTGAAGATCTAGATCAGTTTATGCTAATTTTACAGTAGAGTGCAAGATTCTTTGTCTATTTTAAACTATTGTAAATTTTTAATAACTGACAGCTTATAAGTGTATATTTGGTATCTTGTTTTTTACATGAAACATTGGTCATATCAGAGTTACTTTGCTATCTCATTATCAGATCTTGTAGCAAGAGTTCTGAATGAGTGTGGGAAAATTTTATATGATTTCCCAAAATAGCTTTGCAAAAGCTTTCAGCCATGTCACATAAACCAAAACAGATACAGTAATTTAAAAACTGAAAAGTTTCTATGATAAAACTTCATAACATAATTTACATTTCACATAGTTGCTGTACATTTTTAATATTTCATGTGGCTTCCCCTAGTTTGAATAAATGCTTCAATGTGCATGGAAAAGGATGCACAAAAATCATTCAATATTTCCACAAGTATGAGATGCCATTCTCTAAGGCGGTTCTTCCAGAATTCTTGAAGATTGTATGAATTCTTCTGACGAACTTTTCTCTTTCTGTCACATTTACTCAGTGTCAGGGCTTGGAGCTGTTCAATCTTCTAATCCAGGAGCATCAGCCAGACATAGTTGTGTTGTTGCATAAGTGGCATGGAACTATGTCATGCCTAAAAATATCACCTTCATTCAAACCTATTATCACATTGTCCTTCCAAAATTAGATGTATTTGGTAATATTCAAGCTAATATCAATTTTAAGCAACTTTCTTGAACTATGATCTTTTACTCATTTCCAAAGCACCAAATTTTACTCTCCAAACTTCATTGTTGTGTAACATAGATTATTTCACTTCTTGTGAGACTTCTGCCAAATTCTAACTTATTAGAATGAAACAGAAGAGGCTGTGCTAGGGTTAGTTTTTCTCAATACCAAAAGTTACTATGCAAACAAAATAGTAACCTAAAAATTAGTCATGTCCTTAAATAAACTTGTAAGTTTGTGATTTTCATATGGATATCATGCATGGCACCAAACCAATTCAGAAATATGTAAACTATAAGCTGTATACAACTGCTTTCTCAGGTTAATGATTAAAATTGTCCTTGAGCCAGCGTACTGCATAGGTTTTGGTAAAAACTATACTTTTTTAAACGTCAAGGATTGGTGTTAGAGAATCACAAATAAAGACCGATACTGTATAACAGAAATACTATCACATGATGACTTTCAACAGCAGCATAACAAATAGGCTACCACATGGAACTTGAATAGCGAATAATGACATAATGAAGATGCTCATATTCTACATTCAATCAGTTAAGTTCTGTACATGATATACACTTGAGTGATCATGTCTTGAAAGAGACATGACTGACTAGGTGGAAGATTTTCTCACAATAGGTTGCCATTACGTTCTGTGGTAGACTGGTTGCCAACCAAGGTTATAGAACCCAATATTTCCTGCTACTTAACCCATAGCTGGATGGAGATGCAATGGGTTAACATCTTTCCCAGAGGTATTTGTGTGTAAGTGAATGCAAAGAATTCAACTGTAATTCAAACTTGGCTCTCCAATCTCCTATTCCAGGCCGATATTCATTGCACCACCAAGCACATTAACCATTCACCTTTCTACATTACCAGAATAAAAATGTAAAGAAAGGAAGTTCTCATCAACACTGAAAAGAGCAAACTGCTGAACTTGAGAAATCCACTTTCCTGAAAATTTGTTTTAAGAGAAAGACTTTATAAATCTTAGCCAAACTCAAATGCAGTACTAAGTGATCAGTCAATGTATGCTGAATGTTTCTTGAGAAGGAAATACTATTAATACTACTAATACTACTATGATGAACCGGAAGTTATCTCTTCAGCAACTTATAACAAAATGACATAAATGCATTTCTGCACAGGAAGATTAAAGCAGATCTTCAGGTTGGAAAACAAATTAAAAAAAGAAATATGCATATACTGACCAATCAGAATGACAAACAGTAGAGTTTGAAGTAGAGTTTAAAGTCAGCTTCAAAATTGAAAATTATGCTGAAAATAGAATAACCTGTCAATTATTAGCAAACAGGCAAATTCAAATAACAAACTTACCTCTTCTGAGTGCATTATTTTTTTTTTAAATCATGTGTAGAAGGATGCTACAGATATCATGGATCAAGCATGTGAGCAATGATGATATTTTGAAAAGGATGGAAAAGGAAAGGAAATTAATACTGAGTATCAGAAAAAGACATCTTAAGTTCCTGGGAAAATGTGATGAGGAATGAAGGCTTGGAGAATCTGATACTCACATGTCAGATAGAGGGAAAGAGAGACAGAGGAATGCTGCGGATAACATATTTGGCAGGCCTGAGCAGGTGGATGGCAGAGCAGGGTTTGGGTGGTGGTAACAGGAGAAGGCGTGCTAAGAGCCACCAGGGATAGGTAGACATGAAAGGCCATGATTGCCTACATCTTGAAGGGACATGGCATATAGAAGAAGAAGAAGATTAATCAGAGAGCAAAAAAAAATATATATTTGAAAGCAATCCTCTTTTGACTTCCAAAAATGTATAAGTACGATGGAATTCATCTACTCCATTGAGAGAACCCGATTTCGTGCCTCCCTCAACCATGTCAGGCAGACACTATTGGCTAACCCTCTCATTTTCTCTTCTGCACTGCTATCTTTATCTATCTCTTCTTCTTCTCAAAGAACATTCTGTAAAGTCAGACACAAAGAAGATATGGAAATGAACATTACTTCAGTGGTTACATCAAAGCCATCAATGACTACAACTACAACCCTACTTCACTCAATACACAATTATCTCATCAAATTTTAGTCTGTTACTGCCTTCACACAGTCAACAAACTAAACTCTTCTTACCAACCTTGTACCAGAAAATAAACTCTTCTTACCAACCTTGAAGAACATTGCTAAACTCTTCTAATCAACCTAGTACCAAACATATCAACATTAATCATCTTGTAAAAGTACTTTTATCATTCATCTTTGATTCATTAATTACATCTTCCAAGTCCATAACAATCTGACCAATTTACTGTTACCTTAAAATGCTTTTTTTTGCTTCATGATGGCTTTTAGCTGAAATACACCCTTTAAGCCCATATCTTTGATAGATGCACTTAGTGGTATCTTCTTCCCTATATGCCGTGTCCCTTATGGACTTCCACTTGCCCTGTTCTTTATCACTCTTAATATTTCCCCTCTTGATATCTCTCCCAAACCCTTCTCTAACCCCATTTACCTAAGCCCATCAGTCTTGTGCTGCTTTCCCTTGAATTTCTTTTCCTCTATCTGTTCCATGAGCATTAGATTCTCCAAACTCTCTTTCCTCATTATATGTCCCAGAAACCTCAGCTGTCTCTTCTTGATGCTAAGTATAAGTTTTCTTCTTGTTTGCATCATCTCCAACACCTTGATCCATGGTAGTATCTATCAATACCAAATTGGACATTTTGCACTCACCTTTCTTTGGCTCAGCTTTTGTTGTCCTGACTAGTTTATATACTCTTGACTGATTAGTTTATATAATCTTGGTTGATTTGAATTACTTACTGTGCTTTGAAATTTCAAGAGGATTTCTGAAATGCAACTTTCTAAAATTCAGAGTTATTTAGTTATTGCTTGATAACTTATATTATTGACAATCATCCTTGTCTTAAATTTTTTACCATGATTTCAAAAAATGAATTTAAGAAAAGAACTTTCACTATTCATTAAATACAGGAAACAATTGGTTCTTTTGAAAAATATTTACATATTAATGAAAAGAGGAAACCAAAAAGGTCAGGTGACCAAAACCTTTTGACACAGACATTTTTGGAGGTGGTTTCACATGTTCCCCTCTCATTAAGAAACACTTTTATATAATATGATAATGACAGCAATCTGTAAAAAACACAATGTGGATATAGAGTGAAGAGCTATTGTTAAATATAAATGAGAATTTAAAAACTACCCAACAAACATTGTTTGGTTATCAATCTGAGGACAGAGTAGAGGATTTGGAAAGGTTCAGAATATATATCCAGTCAAAATCATTGTGTTTGGTATGATCACAAGTGATGGTGATGCTATGCCTCTATTCATTTTCTCAAAGGGCTCTAAATGCAATATGGAGGTCTACATCAAGTGCTTTATGGAAGTATTACTGTTCTGAATCAAGATGGTGGCAGCAGAAGGACCCTATTTCTGCAGCCACATCACCCCTTACATCTGGCCACCTAACTCCCCAGACTGCAACCACCTGAATTATTCTGTGTAGGGTGTAGTTGAGCAAGAGACCAACAAAACGCTTTGTAACACTAAAAATTCAGTGAAGACAAAGACTACAGCAGCATTCATCATCTTCAACAAGGAGACTGTTCAGAGAAATTGTAGGAGACTCTGAAATCATCTGGAAGTTGTGATTGAAGCCAATGGTGATTTTATTGAATAAATTTACTCTATAGTATTTCAAGATATTTTTGTGTAATTTTGGTTAAGATATCCATTAAAATGAGATGTCCATGTTATTTTAATTATCGCATAATTTAGATAACAATTCATTCATCTTGCCCTGTATATTGTTTGTTAGTTTAAATTGATAAATAGTTTGTCAAGAGATTGTTCAATATTTAAGCTTGCTATACTTGATGTTTTTACCAGGCCCATTCCAGAATGCGTATCATGGCAATGTAAGCTATCAGTACTTTTCTTTTTGGCTAACCCTGAATCTTAAGGGTTTTTACAACATAAAACTAAACCTATAAATTAATAAAAATTGAAAGCTATCTTGATTTGAGTCTTGGAAATTATGGTAAGCCTATAAATAATAAATATTGGTTAATCTCTAAGGACTAAAAGCAAATTTATTTGGCTTTCTTTTCCATTTGAATATAATCCATTTTTTTATATTTCCAAAAAGAAAATGTCTGACTTCTTTAAGTCTTACTGGATATTTCTTTAATGAATTCAAAGAAGTGTGTTAAACTACTTCTGACAGACATTTTTCTCTCTGAATCAGAAAATTGCACAAAATTTCTTATTTGTTCTTTAAAATCAATCACACATATCCAATTCCATTTACCAAATTCTCAAAATATTCATATCAATATGAAAATTAATCATGGTTCAGGTTCTCTTAAAATCAACATGATGTCTTCTGAGAACCCCATCTGTTTCAAGTCATCTACTGCCTACTCAAAGAAATCATCTGTACTGCACATCACTGCTACTATAACAACAACAAGAACACCACACATAAATCTAAATAACTCAAGATTTCTGTTTTATTTTTATCATTGAGTGTATATAAGTGAAGCTCTAAGGCATTCTTCTCGAATTTCTATTTAGTAACATGCACTTTTATGACTTTTCATTTATTTGAATAATCTTCTAGAGAATATCATTAAAGATTTATCATGTGTCGTCCAATTTTGTATTATTCCTTAGATGGTTTGGTTAACTTTTAAAGTCTAAAAAAGATATTAAAAAATTATGCACAAATAGAACTGTGAGTGGGTTATATTGTCTTTCTTTTGTTTCCTTTTGGTTTTATGTCAATAGTAGAGAGGTAATTTTATTTTAAGTGGTGTGTAAGGGAAAGTTTTCTTTATAAAAATGTTTTTCTCATGCATCTATTAGAAGCAATAAACAACAAATTCCTTTGCTTAAAAATGAATAACTTTCATAATGTGATTATTTTTTCATCTTCAACTTGGAAATGTGAATATTGAATCCCCCTCCTTTGCTTTCCCGTTTTGTCTCTGTGTTTCTATAGTGTCTCAATCTCTGAGTAAACAAAAGAAAGTTTATTAAAATTTGATGTTTTTCAAATTTTCTCTTTTATAATAATTTTAATGCTTGTCTCTACTGATAAATGCTCTAAGATTACTTGGTATCTGTCTATACAGGATATGATACAGGGTCAACAAAGAATTGTTATATAATGATATTTTTAAATAATTGTTGTGGCATGTTATGGCCAGGAAGAAAGACATGAAAAGAAGATGGTAGGTTGAACCAGTGTATTGAAATAACAGAACATATATGCAAAATAAGATTGTTATTAGTCAGCAGATAGAAGTGTCTCTCTGAACTGTCAAGTTATACTGCATCTCGACAGCCTCCTTTATGAAGTCTCGCAGGTTGGTATTTATAAAGGAGGAAGAGTTCATTCCAACATAGATATGGCACCATAGCAATAACATATAATGAGTCATTTGCACTGCAACAAACAGCAAGTCTTTTTGAAATATTTCCTCTATTTCAAGACATTTATTAAAAGTATTTTAAAAACTTAAAGAATAACAAATAAAAAATATTTTTAAGCATTTATATATGATCAGTGAAATTGTATTCCTGGAGTATAAAAGATATAAAGTGCAATAAGAAATTTAAATAATGTACATTTTCATAAGCCGGCCATGCCTAGAATCTGACCTATGTATGTATGTATGTATGTATGTACAAACATACATTTATATATATATATATATATATATATATATATATATATATATAATTATTATTTTTAACAAGTAGATAAACATATTGCTTCCTTACTATGACTGGCAGCTACAGGAATATGAAATGAGCAGTGTACTTCAATAAGGCACTCTGTAGACAGCAGGATCACTTTAACGCATCTCAGCATGAATACCAATTATTCTCATAACCAATGGAAATTGCTAAGCCAGGCTTCAGAATAAATGTGACTGTTTTCCTTGCTGCTTTCTTAAAGGCCCAAACTATTGGTTCATTGCTTGATATTGATTACCTTTTATTATACAGATAGGAAGGATGTCAACTGTAAAGGAGGTTAATGCAAAAAGTTGTTGATCTCACAAAAAATGCAAACCCTTTATGAGTGTGAGAAGACTAGCAAAAATATTACTTTGAACAAGATGAAAACATCCACTGTGGAACTTAGAGATCAAATTTTCAGAATAAGTTGTAATCATAGTAAACAGCCTTCTTTTATTTATCGGTGTGTTATCTCCCTTATATATTCTAAACTTATGGTTTATAACTTTAGGCAATTTATAAATCACAAGACAGATACAATTTTATTTATACAAATCCAACAGTTTTGCTTGGATCTTATAATTGATAGATAAATATTTCTTTAAAGAATATATTATTCTTGTTCACATATTTTTGTATCAAAGATTTGGCATGCAGGTTATGCAGAAAATCGGTTAATTTTGTATCAGATATATCCCATATGAATACACTGAAATGCATGTGCATATGTATATTGGGTTGTCTGGAAAGTTCATGCTAATTTTTAGTCATTCAGGTTCCAACACATTAGAACACGTCAAATTTATTGACAGATATAATTTGTTTACATTTCTAATTAGAGCACACTTATTGAGAAAAGAAAGTTTAAAATTATTTAAAGCATGTCAATTTTGCATCTCTATAATGTGCATTTTAGACACTTGATGTTTTTTTATTACAGTAAAGGCAAAAAATGCCTTGCAAGCATAAAAAATAATATGTGCTATATAAGGTGAAGGTACTTTAGCTGACAGACCAGTACAGAAGTGGTTCACTAAGTTTAGAGTTGATTAATGTAGCCTTGCAGATGTGTGTTGCGGTGCAATGGATACTGGCTTGGAATGAGAAATCGGGAAGCTGAGTTCGAATTCCAGTTGAATTCCTTGCATTCATTTATGCACAAATACCCTTGGGAAAGGTATTAATCCATCTCTTCCCTCCAGTTATGGGTCAAATAACAAGACAGATTTGGTTCTATAGCTTTGGCTGGCAACCAGTCTACCAAAGAAAGTAATAGCAACCTATTGCGGGATAATCTTCTGTGCAGTCAGTTATGTTGCTTTCGGAACATGATCGCCTAAGCGTATATATCACGTACGGCATTTAACTAACTGACTGAAGATAGCCTTATTGATGAAGAACACCCAGGCATATCACCCCACTCCAATTACCGATGACAACCAAATTAAGATATTGATTGGGAATAACCCAGAACATTGAAATTTATTCAAATCCAACATCCATAATCACTTAATGAAGCTTTAGTATTCAAATTGCTATGATGTTTGAGTACCACATGATCTGGGTTAACAGAATCTTTTGGATCACATTTCTATCTGTGATTTGCTGTATAAACACAATGAAAATGTACTCTTTTTGAAGCAAATTGTGACAGGTGATGAGAAATGGATCACTTACAACCATGGTCAGTGAAAAAGACCCTAGGGTAAGCAATATGAGACAACAACCCCAAGAGCAGGTCTTTATCCTAAACAAGTCATGATGTCTGGTGCAATTGAAAAGGAATCCTGTACTATAAGCTTCTGCTAAAAAACCAGTCAATTGATTCTGAAAAGGACAGCCTGCAACAGAATGAATTAAAGGCAGCAATTCAAGAAAAATGTTCAGAATTGGAAAACAAAAAAGGTATTGTTTTCCATCAAGATAATGTCAGACCACACATTTCTTTGGTGACTTAGCAAAAATTGTTATGGTTTAGCTGAAACATGTTAGCCCACCCATCATATTCACCAGATGTTGCTTCTTTGTATTTTCATTTATTCAAATCTTTGCAAATTAATCTCAATGGTAAAAATTTTAATTCTTTGGATGACATAAAAAAATTAGCTTAGTGATTTCTTTGACAAAAAACAACCAAAATTTTGTAAAGATGGAATCTTTTGAAGGAACAATGGAGAAAGGTTGTGCAACAAAATGGTTCATATTTAGTTGAATAAACATTTAATGGCACAATTTTGTTTTGCGTTTGAATTTCCCTTAAAAATAAGCATGAACTTTCTGGACAACCCAATACATACATATATATATACATATATATATATATATATATATATATATATAACAAACGCTGGATGAGTCCAGCCAATCTTCCTGACCATTAGTCAGTTCTGCCCACATTGTGTTGTTAAGCTCAGATTAGCCAAAGAAGTATTGCTTGTTATCATTTGATGAGGCTGGTCCAGACATGCAAGGATTTGGAATATAATGAAAACCAGATTTAAGACCACAATGACATGGTGTAAATTTATATATATTCATATATATCAAATAAATACAAGATTACAAGCAAGTCAAGGTAAATGACCAAAAAGTAATATCAGTTGGCTGGTATTTCAGTGGCACAATAATATTCATGTTGCATTTTTTCCTTGGCATGATGGTTTATTCAACTTCCAGTTGGCTGAATTTGGACTGACCATCACTTTGACTATATCTCTCATGTCTTCTTTCTAGCAGCAAGACCTATTTCAGTCCAACTGTATTATTCAAACCACTATTCAAATTTCTTTCTTCTTTTTCATTCCAAATATGAGGGTCGAACTAAATAATTTTGTCTTGCACTCTGGTTTTATTAAACAAACACTCAGATTGGGGGGGGGGGGTAAAGTTAAGTATGGGGTTTCTATTTCCCCTCCCTATATATATATGACTTACTATCTTGACATGTAAGTAATATCATTTAACATTTCAACTTCCAGGGGAAGGGAAGAAAAACCCACTCCCTATTATTGTCTGCCCGCTCTTATCAACTGTCCTGATAATCAGTACACAGGAAATTCTCAAGGCCTTGTTTTGACCTTAGGTCACATATTGTCGAAACCCATTGATAAATATTTTGACTAGAATTAGGTAACTAACTTTGATAAATTCACTTACTTGTGTCAACAAAAGAATTTTGCACTCACTGAAACCTTGTATATGTATTTTTCTCTTGTTAACATTTTGGCTACTTTACCTGACAAAAATAATTGTATTCGCATAATTTAGAGAAATCTCTTCTGGCTATGGTGCCCTCCTGCAAGGAATGAACTCTTCCTCTTGCTATATATAAATTACTTCCAGAGAGCAGTTAAAGAGCTGTTGCAGGCAGTTAAAGAAACAGTCAAGTTGGCAGTTAGTTACAGCAGTTAACAAGAGCAGTTAACAACAGTTACTAGTCAGACAGCGTAATAATACCTTTGGACTTACTTATTTCTATATTAATTATTATTAACACTTCTTGTGGATATCTTGTTTCTTGCAGTTCTGGGAATGCCATCTGTTAAAAAACAGTGAGAACATATTCAAGGCCTAATATATATATATATATATATATGTGTGTGTGTGGATATATAAGATATATCCACATAGATATATATGTGTGTATGTGAATTTTATTTGTTTAATACTATGATTTTTTTATTGGATACTTATATTTGAGTGGAAAAGCAATTATAATGTTAAACAAATAAAAATTCAAATATGTTGTCTAATGTCAGTTTTGTAAATCTCCATATAATTCTGTAAATATATATATATATATATATATATATATATATATTCAATCATTTCACCACAAGCCAGGTAGAACTGCCACAGGTGCGCAGGGGGTTACATAAGAGGTGAGTGATGAGAAAGAGGAACAAGTTATGAGGATATCAGAGAATGGGTAAGAAAAGGATGAGAACACTGGTGCAAAGAGGGCTGCATGAGAGTAGAGTGGAAAGGAATAAGAACATGATACAAGGTTGTCAGGGAAAGGGTACATCCTTTTGTGTGTGTGTGTGTGTGTGTGTGTGTGTGTGTGTGTGTATTTAATGTATCGAGGCAGCAAATAATTTTCTAAAGATATACTGTTATATATAAGAGACAATGAATGTCTATTATGTTTAATCATGAGCCATTCTAAACATAGTATTTTAGCTTTAATTTCAGTTGAAAATATACATATATATATATATATATACACACACAAAAGGATGCATAAAACATTTTCTCTTTTACACACTTTTGTTTTTTGAAACTTATATACTCTTCAAACTATGGCATATTTCAATGATCTTTGAAGTCTTCAAGTGTTGTTAGCCAGGTTGTTTTCTATGTTTTCAAGCATCATCATCAACAATTAATGATCATCCACTTCTTGACTTTATTTCAAAGAAAAGTCATCATTCTTATAATCTTTAAACCCATTTTTTCATAGAACAGCCAGATATTGTTTCATTTCTTTCCATTTCAGCAGATTTGATGTCTCATTTAAAATAAAGTTTAAAATAATATTAATAAATTAATAACTAATTGAAATAATATTCACAATACTTATATCTGTTAATAACAAAAAGTACAGCTGATTAATATTAATAATAACATGAAATACTTAATAATGCTGATGTTAATCATATAGTATCATCAGCAATAATATTTAGATGTGTACAGGAAATGAATATTTAGTGAAGATCTGTCGAGATATATTTCTGATATCACTGAAAAGAATTTCTTCATTTTGGATTATCAATAGAAATCATATATATGCACATAGCTGTTAGGTTATTAAGAAGTAGAAAATAGCAAGAGAATTATGTACCTTTGTCTATTTTTAATTTGTCATAATTAATATTGTTGACTTCATGATAGATCATGAAAACCAAATGGCTAGGGATTAAGTTTTATTGATGAAAAATAATCAGACATAAATTAAAGAAGTATTTAATTTACAACCTGAATACTGACAGAAAGGGTTAATTTGTTATCCTTTAAAATAAATCATTCTTTCCAAAGTAAAACATGAGAAAGGCACATTTTAATTGTAACTACTCAAGTCATAATATAAAAAATTCTTGTGCTGACTGGATAGTTTTTAAATTTTCACAATCACAGTTCTTTACTCTTATCTTAAACTCTTCAATCTACTTGCAGATCAAGTTGAAAGCTTGACATAAAAAAGCCAACATTTCTCATGGTAATAAAAAAGATCAATACATGTTTGACTGACTGACTCTTGCTTTGAATATTTATAAACAAATACAATACACTTATTACCAAGTAGTATAAATAGGTTTTCTCTTGCTCATTGCATGTGATTTTACAAAGCAAGTTGCATCTAGAATTCTATTTGATTTTCTTCCAATCTTTTAGCATTCCATTTTAGAATTTCTATTCCATTCTTAACCTTTAAAACAAGTTCAAGAAATTTCTCAACTGATTTGAACTCAGATTGACTTTATAGTCTTTAGAAAAATTCCACTTTTTATAAAATTATAATAAAATGAATACCCTGGATAATTAAATCTCTCTCCAAATAGAGAAGGCCAGTAATGATTTTGGAAAATTAGATAAAATGTTTATAGTCTCAGTATCGAATTTTAAGTGAGACAAAGTTGAAAATTTATGACATTTGTGTTTTGTCTTCATTTTTGTATTCATATGAGACCCGAGCCATGAACAGGCTGGAGAAATTTCCCCAACAGTGTCTCTGTTGTGTATTGGGCCTCCAGTGGTAAATATTGATATCTTTAAATGCAGTCCATCTGCCAGGATAAAGATTCTGGAACTTCAACATCAGTTGTGATGCAGTAGTCATGTAGCCAGGATGAAGGACAACAGAATTTCTGAGCAGTGTCTACAAGGTGAAATGGCTAAAGAAGAAAAAGACCAGCACACAAACTGAAATTGACACATAAAAATTGTAACAAAAACCCACTGAAAAAGGCCATCATCAGGCACAATAACTGGGAAAACCTAGCTGTAGATTGTTCATTCTGGAAGAAAGTACAATAGTAAAAAAGACTTTGTTCAAAATTGTGT
Source organism: Ascarosepion bandense (assembly GCA_037127315.1). Lineage (NCBI taxonomy): Eukaryota > Metazoa > Mollusca > Cephalopoda > Sepiida > Sepiidae > Ascarosepion > Ascarosepion bandense. The sequence continues at coordinate 1,810,961 of JBBBDQ010000874.1, forward strand.
TGTGCATTAAGAACTCAAAAGAGATATTTGTAAGGGTTTTTATGTTAAATTCCCTAAAAATATTACTAAAAATTTACATCTAATGAATGGGATCATGTTTTTTTATGTAAGCCTGGTCTCAAAAAAAATCAAAAACACCACACACATAGAGAAGTCATTCATTATGTGTTTTGTAACAATTATGTAACAACTGCTGCAAAAGACACCCAACATTACCACATCTTCACAAGAAAATATATGACCCTAGCAGGACTAAAAAGTCACATCATCACTGGACATGTTTGAGAATGGATCAAGTAATGACATTGCTCAAAATTGAGTCCCTGTCATTGGGATTATAATAATAAAAATCATCATTTAAATAAAATGATAATACTTTCTTTTATTGTTTTATCTATTGTATACTTTTAAAAACCTTGTTTAATCAGATAATTTCATCTTTTATGACTAATATTAACTCTAATATTAACTCCCTAAACTTGCTTGTAATCACTATTAATTTTGCAAACAAGAACTTTTCAGTTGCTAAATTGCAAGAAAGTATTGTATCTATTATTAATGTTCAGTTCTGTTTTCATATTGAAGTTATTTGTGATAGTAATCATCTCCTTTGCTGTAGCCACCTTGTCTACCAAAATAAAATTACTTACCATAGTTAAATAACTTCATTGTCACAAACTTATTTTTCGCCTCTCTTTAAATACTTCTTTGATCAGATGGAAAATTACAGACTTCTTCCATTTTCAGCTTTTCTTTTTTTATACTTCACCTGAAAATATGTGGTATATTTCTGCAAAACATTTATTATGACATGGTGCTGCTTGTACCAAGCTTTTCAGACAATATTTACTTTGGGACTAAAAAATATGTTTCTTTACCGACATAAATTGTCTATTTTAGATAAGGAATTAACTTTATTATATACTGATGTGCTAGAAATAGAAACCTTCTTGAACTTAGATGTCACAGGCATGCTTAAAACATAAATGAAATAGCAGGACAGAAAACATGCTCTTCTTCAGGATGCATGAGATCTAAAATAAAAACATTCACAATAGAAAAACAAAAGATACTACAAAGATGAAATAAAAAAAAACATGTGAGAGCTCTTTCACGACAACAAAAGATAGAAATCTACAATACATAAAACCATAGAATGACCCATAGTATTATAATTTGAAATAAGTTTAGTGCTAGTAAAGATGGGCATAAATAAAGCAGAAAAAGGTTAGCTGAAATTTATAATAGAGATACTGCCAGTCATTGATTATTTGGAGATCAATAAACTTACTGAAAATATAAATCAAATATAATGGATATATTTTCAAATAATGCTAAAGAAACTAGGTGCAAATGAAGGTGAACTCTATTGTAGAATTAACTTGATGAACCACATGACTATACTTATCATGAAATCTTTAATGAAAACTTATTTTGTTTGGTTAGAAGTTTTATGATAAGTATAGTTATGTAGCTAAGCCGAGGCTGTTGCTCTAAATATCTCAAAAGCATTTGACGGAATTTGGCATGCTGGCCTTCTGTGCAAGCTACAGAGCTACAGTATTTCTAGACAATTGTTTGATTTAATCTAATCATTCCTATCAAATTGTGAAATGAGTTTTGTTTTGAACATGTAAGCTTCCAGATCCTTTCACACAAATGTGGGAATCCATCAAAGCTCTATCCTAGATCCTACACTTTTTCTGATCTTCATCAACGATCTTCCTGATGTAATCAGTTCCCATGTTGACATTCATGCTGATGACACCACCATTTACTCCCATCTCAACATGAAATCTGCCAAGACTAACAAAGTAAACCTTGCTGCTGCTTTTGAAAAAGACCTCCAATCTGTGATTGTATGGCTCATTAATTTTAACGCTTTCAAAACAAAGCTGCTCTCTTTTAACAACCATAGAAAAACTTTTCTACCTTCAATCAGTATGGATGATGCTAGTCTCCTAAAAAGCAACACACTGTATCTCCTTGGCCTCACTCTCTCAACAGACCTTGCGGAATGACTATACTGAATCTATAGCTGCATCTCACACTAAGAAAGTTTGGGTCACTCTGTTAGGCCAGAAAGTTTTTTTCATCAGAGTCCATCTTGCTTATTTATAAATCTACAATTTGTCTGTTTATTGAATACTGTTACCGTATCTAGTCAGTTACTCCTGCTATTCATTTCAAGGTCCTCAACAAAATCCAGAAGAATATCTACAACCTAATCGATCCTGACTTAGCAGCTCAACTTCAGTCACTTACTCACCAACAGGGTGTGGCTTCTTTCTGTCTACAAATATTTTCATGGCTTCTGCTCTGATGAGCTTTTTTTCCTGATGCCTCGGACCCATGAATTGATGAATGCTACTAGATTAGCACCTAGGTCCCACCCTTTTATCACCAAAATAGTCAAATGTTACTGCCACTTCTACTCTAGCAGTTTTTTTTCTCACACATCCTGCCTGTGGAATCTCTTTCCCTGATAGTTACAATCTCAAAAGTTCAAATGCAACATTATTTACAATTTTCTATCTCCTTGATTCCCATCCATTTCTTATCCTTAATTTGACATCACCTGTACCTTGTTTTTTCTCTCACTGCAAGTCCCTGCACATCAGTAGTGGTCGTGTCATGCTTGGGGTGAAATGATAATAAAAAAGGTTGGTTAATGGATACAAAATATCCTTTAGCATTAGGAGCAGAATGAAAACAATTTACCTACAGTTCTAAGTGGAAAATAGGTAACAATACTTCAGATAAATTGAGAGTTAAACTTGAAAAGAATTTACAAGCAAAACATTCTACTTTATCAGAAGATGTCATTGTCTCAAATTGACTGAAAAGAAAACTTATTGTTATTTAACACTATTACAGAACTGCCAGTAGTCATGAAAAACAAAATTGTTAAAGACTATACAGTAGTACATTCTATCAGCAAATCATGATGTATCCTCCTAGATGACGGATTTATTGTTATTATGAGTATCTGCTGTGATCAGAATTATCACTCAAGTGCATCTAGAAAAAGTGACCTCTGTAGCCATTGTGACTGAACTGGCTGCTATGAACCAAAGAGAAGACTGTGTTTTCAACTGGTATTTCTAAGAAGATAGAAAATCATTGATGCCAGCTTTAATCCAAGTTGATACCTCTGCAGCACAATTCTCAATTGGATGTAAGCTATCAAGATCATGCATATGTATCCTAAAATCTTTTCAATATTCAAGGCACAGACAAATGAGAGATTTATATAAATGCAAAATGGATCCTGACCAGTAAAATTATCTGGCACAACACAGTAAACCAATTCTCTTCATGTTTTAAACCAAAATTGAAATTGTATGATGCATCAATCATTTGCAACACCCATGTCTCTTTAAAAAAAAAAGTTGAATCTGGGATCTTAATATGGTGTCCCCTTGAAAAAGATTAATTTACAGTACACTCATTTCAAATCACAGAGTAAACATTCACCAACTAAATCTTCTTTCTTTAACAACTTTTTGTGACATATTTTATTTTCTGTCTTCTGTTTCTTATTCAGTCTGTTCCATAGATATATTTTATCTTGTATGAAACATGATAGTTTCTGAAATGGATGAGAAAAGAAAAGAAATTTCAACTTTTTAGCCAAGTATTCTATTATATAAAATAGAGTCATTATTTTTAAAGAAAAATTGAAATTAAATTTCTATCATAAAAGCAGAGTAAAAATTCACTTTCACATATCTCAAGTTATTTGTTACTAGCAGTATAGCCCGGCATTGCTCAGGTGTAATGAAAGCTTTAAAACTAATCCATGGTCCTGGAGCTCAGACTCTTTGGACGTTGGCATGAAAGACTAAAAAGCAATAGTTGTTTCCAGTTAAAGCGAAATCGTAGAATGAAAGAAAAATGAATGGATGTAAGTCAAATTTTGATTTTCTGGTATCGATATCAAATAAGTTTTTTCATCCTAAACTGAATTTTGAAGGCTAAATAAGTCCTCTGAGTAAATGGTATCATGGCTGAGACTAAGAACTACAAATATACCAACTTAGAGCCAAACCCAAAGAAAAACTAAAATAAAAGAGCTGAAAAAATATAGACACAGAGGCAGATAAACAGACACACACACAAACATCTTGCCTTTTATATATATATATATATATATATATATATATATATTATCAATTTTCTGCAACCTTGAAACTTCTGAATATCGTTTCTTATATCTTTGTCTATGAGTGTATCAAATTTGATTAAAATCAAACCACTCCTTCTACAACCCAATTATTTGATTATCGATTTTCAATATTTACCAGGGGTACCTCAACACAAAACCTAGCTAAGAACACTCGCAGATGCTTATAGTACAACTGTGTAAAATTTCAAGAAAATGGGTTCAGCTGTTTTGGAGTTTATAGGTAACGGACACACACACACACACACACACACACACACACACACACACACACACACACACATACACACACACACACAGACAATGTTCCATATATAAATAAGTTTAGATTTAGATATTATATTCAATGATAATTTTTAGAGATATTAAAACAAATATGAATTAGAATATATCTGATTATATATTGGATAGAGATACAAATAACACAATAATAGTTTTCATTATATTAAGCTCATATAATTTCATGTTGGTTATAAAATTGGGTACCAAAAATATCTCAACCAGACCAAGAATTCTTCTAAAAAAACAAACCTTTGTCTTTTGGTTATTAGTTGAAACAAAAATGGGAGAAAAAAATTACATAAGAAAAATAAAAAAAATGGATATAAATGTATATGTTAACTTATCAGAGTTGTATTAGAATAATATGAAAAGATTCATTGTTTTTCTTTTTAATACATGACACCTAAATATATACATTTTTACTTTTTCTTTTATTTTGTATTCTTCTTCTTCTTCTTCTTCTTCTTCTATGTGCCTTGGCCTTTCAGGATGTAAGTGATCATAGCTTTCTACATCTCCCTATCCCTCGTGGCTCTTAGCACGCTTTCTCCTGGAACATCATGCAATCCCTGTTCTGTTATCCACCTACTCAGGCCCTTCAAATATGTTACCCACAGCTTTCCTCTGTCTCTTTTTACCTCTACCTAGACTGTTAGTATCAGGTTCTTCAAGCCCTCCTTCCTCATTGCATGTCCTAGGAATTTTAGTTGTCTCTTCCTAATGTTCAATATTAATTTCCTTTTCATTTACATTCTTTGCAAAACCTCATCATTGCTTACATGCTTGAGCCATGATATTCGCTGCATCCTTCTGTAGAACCACATTTCAGTTGCTTCAAGTTTTTCCCTCTTCTTTGATGACATTGTCCCGCATTCACTGTCATACTGAAGAAATGCAATATTACTTTCTATTCTTTTCTCTACAATGACTTTATTGAGACAGTACTTCTAGTTAGCTGGATGTTGACACTTTTGAATTGATTCAAAACATGGTTAGCTTTTGGTTTTTCATTCTCTTTGAAGTTGATCAGGAAAGAAGTTTGGATGCTGACATTCAACAACAGCAATAGCAACAAAAAAGCTTGTCCTCTTATCTATCCAATAATTGTTACTGAAGACTTGCTTAAATGAGGTAGAAATAGATAAATTGGCCCATTAAATTAGAAAAAGTGAGGGTTTGTGCATCAACAGTGTGATGAAATCTACCCAGAGTGACAGCTCTTATTGTAATAAATGTTGCTTTGTCATTACTCATAATGAGTGAAAGTGTGTTCTTAAAGAAATGTAGTCACTATTTCCTGATAGTCCCTCACAAGTTTCAAGATTACTGATGGCTCATCAGGAGTCTGCTGAACAATAACGAAACCTCAGTCACTCCTTTCTTCAATTAATTTGAAGTACTAACATCTACTGCAGATAAAGTAGACTGCTTTGTGTGGAAGTTTTCTTACAACTTTACTATCAACTTACATGCAGCTATAGATTTTCCCCTTTAGAAAGAAGGCTCTACTGAGAGATATAGGCATAATCCTGACACTGGTTTCAGACATCATTTCTAAATTAGATCTCCACAAGATAAGCAGATGTGCTGTCATTCTAAAGAAATATGTTTCTGAGCTGGCTCCTGTTCTCTCTAAACTTTACAATAAATGACTTACTGCTTTCTGTTTTCCCTCTTATTTGAAGTCTTCTATAGTTCCTGTATTTAAGAACTCTGGAGAACACTCTGACTCCTCAAATTATTGCCCTATTAAACTCTTACCTCTTTTCAACACTTAATATTCTCTTGTCTTTGCTTTTGTGTGAGAAAAACTAAGAGAATACTTGTATTGTAAAGTCAAGGATACAAAATATATATACATAAATATTTTGTGTACCCATTGCTTTTAATCAATCTGAATTCTATTTTCTATGCATTTTCTTTAAGATTGAGTAAATGCAGTACTTCTGTAACTTTTATCTACCATAATGTTCTAGAGCAATATACCAAAAAAGAAAAAGATCCTAGCTATTGAATTGCCAGAATAATTCAAATAATCAGTGCCCAGTATAAACATTTGTTAGGGTTTTAGAAACAGACATTTTGAATGTATATATAAATACCATGTCTATTCAAAAAGGATTCAGAATGTTGCTATGGTAACAGATTGACCTTGAACTCTGTCATGCATGCATATTAAGTTATAATGTTCTCCCTCCCTTCTATTGTTTATAGTAATGTTTGAAAGGAAAGTGTGTAGTGTGTGGTAGCCTCATCACACCAAAGAAATTTTATCAGTGACCATGTCTTGTGCAGCAGTTTTTGGACAAAAAAACATTTTTAGGTCTACCAACCACCACATTCTCCAGATCTTGCTCCTTGTGACTTTTTTCTTTTTCCAAAATTCAAATCCCACTTGAAAAGAACAAGATTTCAAAACATCAAGAGAATGCAAAGCTGCTCACCACCCCCAGAAAAGGAATTCCAGAAATGCTTCCATCAGTGAAAACAACACTGGATAGAGTGTGCGGCTTCAGAATAGGACTACTTTAAAGTAGTTAAATGCTGAATTGATATGTTGCACTCTGGGTTTCAATTCCTGGTAGTGGATGTGCACTGCTGATGAGTCCCAAATATAGGACTAAACAGCCTCCAGTGCTTTCTGCATTCTGTTGAGGTTGAATAAAACTTGATGAATTACTTACTTAATATTTCAAATCCACCTACAATTCCTCATATATGTGTTTATATACATACATATATATAAATAATCATATATTGTTATATTCTTCTACCTTATGTTCCATGTCTCTTTGTATGTAGGCAATCATGGACTTCTATTTGGCTCTGTCTCTTGTCACTCTCAATACTTTTCCTCTTAGTATCTTTCCCAAACCCCACTTCGCCATCTATTTACTCAGGCCTATCAAGTATGTCTTATGCTGCTTTCCCCTGTCTCACTTTCCTTCTATCCATCCTGTGAGTATTATATTCTTCAGGCCCTTCATCCTCATTGTATGTCCCAGGAATTTCATCTGTCACTTCCTGATGTTAAGTATGAATTTTCTTCTCGTTTCCATCCTTTCCAAAACCTCATCAGTGCTCACATCTCAGCATCTTTCTGTAAAACTACATTTCTGCTGTCTCAAGCTTTTCCTTCATCTTTGAGGAGATCATCCAACATTCACTTCAATACAGAAAGACAGTTATCAAATAGCAATCCAGCACTCTTTTCCAATTAGATTTTCCTGTCTCTCAGTTCTTTGGTTAGCTTTTGTAATGTATCTTTGGCCATGCCAATGCGTCTTTGAATCTCAATGTCCCACTTTACATCCTCTGTCAGAACAATTCCCAGGTATTTAAATTTCTTTATTTGTTTTATTTCAGTTTCTTCAATCTGTAGTTGGCATTTTAGTGTCTTCTATTTGCTGATGAACATACTTTCAGTTTTCTTGAACTTTATGCTCAGTTCTTTCTTCTCGCTTTCTATTGCTACCTTCTGTAGAAGGTCCTGCATTTTCTTCTCCGTGCCTGCTATCAGCACTGTACCTTCCACATATCTTACATTGTTGAGATTGTGGCCAATAATGATGAATCCAGGCAGGGATTTTATTTCTTTCAAAATTGTTTTGCAGTATAAGTTGAATTGATCTGGTGAGAAAACACATCCTTTTCTCCCATTCCTTTCTATTTTTGTATACCTGCTGAATTCACTTTCTATCCGTACACAAGTGGTTTGCTGCCAATATACATTCTTGATTATCCTAACATTTTTTTCAAAAATGTTGCACATCTCTATCAAGTCTTTTACCTCATCTATAAAACACAGATAAAGGTCCTTCTGCTTTTGTATTGCTCTTTCAGATAAAATTCTGAGCATGAATATCATATTCCTTATTCCAGTATCTTTAACAAAGCCATACTGTTTTTGTCCTATCTCTGGCTAATTCTGCTACACACTTTGTTCATCAGAATCCGGATGATGAATTTTGTTATGTGGTTCATTAAGCTGATTGTTTGGTGGAGTTCACATTCCTTCACACTTGGCTTCTTAGATAGTGCTGTGAAAATTGTTCTGCTTAGGTCTTCGGGTATATTGCCAGTGTTATAGATTTAATTTATTATTTCTGTGAGCCTGTCTACACCAAAACCTTCTAAGGACATCAACATCTCTATTACAATCCATGGGTCCTGCTGCTCAGTTTCTGTTCAATTTAGCCATTGCTGATTCCACTTCAGTTTTAATATTTCTGGTTCATTTGTATTTTGTGTATTTTTGGTTGCTCTGTCTTGTCATGGAAGAGATCATCAATATATTCATCCCATCTCTGAAGAATTTTTTCTTTTTCTAGTATGAGTGCACCGTCCTTTGCTTTTATACATCCTATTGCTGAGCAGGTCTTTTGTCCTGTTAGTTCCTTTATTTTTATGCATATCACCATTATTTGTCATATTTTTTTTTTTATAAGTGTTTCACCCCGAGCAAGGCATGTCACTGCCACTACTGCACAGGGGGCTACATAGAGTGGAGAAAAGATGATTAAATATAGGAAATGTCAGAGGGTGGGTGATAGGTGGGTAGGGATACCGAGAATGGTTAATATAGGAAATGTCAGAGGGTGGGTGATAGGTGTGTAAGGATACCGAGAATGAGGGTTGGGTAGATGAGAGTGTTCTGAGAATAATTGGGAGTTAGAGTGATAGGAGGTGTCTATTGACCCTACATTTAAACACCTGGAGATTGTAGCTGTCGGGAAAGCAGACTTGTGGAAGGGAGTTTCACAGGCGGGAAGCGCGAGAAAAGAAGCTGTTGGATTAGAATTTACGGTTACATCTTATCTGTTTAACTGTAAAAGGGTGGGACCTAGTTGCTAATCTAGTATCTCGTGTAAATTCCTTTGCTCAGTCTCTCTACTTTAGTGTATTTGTTGTTGAGCTTTCTTTCTTTAGCCTGTTTGCCCTTGCTCTTTATTTCTTTGTGTAGTTTCTTGTATTCTATTCCATACCTTGGCATTGTTTTCTGTCTCTTTTGCATCATGTAAAGAATTTCTTCCATGATTCATTTATTTTTCTTCCAACATGATTTTTCCTTTAGGATAATGTTGTTGGCTGATGTCACTAAAACTACTCTTAGTGCATCCCATTTTGAGCTTTCATTTCCACTTTGTTCTTCATATTTCATTTACACATTCCTTGTATACATTTCCTGCAGGTTTGGGTCATTCACAAGTCTATTGTACTGCAGACTTAGAACTGAGTTACTCTTGCATTCCACTCAGACAATTAAAAAAGAACACTTTTAATCATCTGAGAGAACTTTTTTTGTCTTCTATAAGTATGGCTGATGCTAAGGAGTAAACCCTTGCACCTTCTTAAGCTAATGTTTTTTACTGACAAGAAGTGGAAAGATTACATTGAATTAATAACTAGGTCTGCTAGGAACGTTGCTTCATTGCGTTGTGCAAGATAATTTTCTCACAAGAATCTATCTTGCACATTTACAAATGTCTACCATTTATCCATGAATTGGCTATTGCTGCTACATCTGCTCCTGCTATGTATTTAGAGTTTCTTGATAAAATAGAAAAAAGAATTTGCAATGTTATTAGCCCTAACCTGGCATGTTGGCTTCAGTAACATTTCCACAGCTGTAACATTGCTGTGGAAATGTTTTTTTATGAATACGTTCATGGTATTTGTTTTGATAAGATCTCCTCTTTAGTACCTTGACTTTATAAATCTAAGCACAGTACTAGATTGGCAGCTAGGTCTCATCAATTTACAGTCAGTTAAAATGGCTACATGTAATCATAATTTCTTTGCTGACATTTTCTTTCTTCACACTTCTCACTTGTGGAATTTTCTTCTGACTTGTTGCTTTCCAAAAATCTTTAAAAATTTAAATTCAATGTCAAACATTAATTTTTGCCTGTTCTTTTATTGCTATCTCTTCTTTATAACATTTTCTTTGTTCTTTCAAATTCACTAACCCCTTGCATCTTAGTGGCTTTATTGCTTTGCTTGGGGTTAAATGGTTAAAAATATATTACCTATGTGTTAAACTGATGTGGTGATATGTCATTCACTTTTGGCATAAAATTTTTTCCCATTATTTCTTTATTAGAATTTTTTAACATTCCATTCAGTTAATTATAAAATAAATTAAAACTTTTTTGAGTAATGATTTTTGCTTCATTCTTTATTAATATAATACTAAAAAATTGAAGAATTACTCTAAAACCATCAGGATGTGGCTTCCCTCTATCTTTCAACAAATATTTTTATAGCTTCTGCTCTGACGAGTTTAGCTTCCTGTTGTCCTCTTTACAAATTTATTCACTCTACTAGACTTGCAACTAGGTCTCACTCTTTTACAGTGAAAACAGTCAAATGTAACTGCCTCTTCTACACCCTCAGTTTCTTTTCTTACACTTCCCTTTTTTGGAAATCCCTTCTGTACATTTGCTTCCCTGATAGCCACAATCTCTGAGACTTTAATTGCAACTACAATTGCTATCTTTTATTCCCTTGATTCTCATCTTTCTCTTATCCTTTCCTCAACACCTACTGTATTTTTTTCATCTTTTCTTTTTTTTTTTGCTCTTCTCTCTTGTAACCCCTTGCACACCAGTGGCAGTACTGCCTTGCTTGTGGTGAATCAATTAAAAAAAAGTAGATTTAAATTTTACTAGCTTGAAGACTATTACCTTTGTAGCAGTTAAATACAAGGCTGTTTTTTATATATTTGAACTCTCATATTGAATAATTGTATTACTCAAGGAATTCTACCATCTTTTCACAAATATACACCAATGAAAATATGGAGCTGATGCAAGAGATAATATTTCTGAGATTAAGATGTTAATTTGCAAACTATAATAAAAAATTATCGATTATAATTTTTATACATTTCCTTTAAATTGCCTTCCTGTAACTTGTTTTGATAAATAAGAGATGAAGAGTGAATGTGTATTTGAACAAGCAACTTATTCTAATTTAACTTATTTTCATCTTATAAAATGCAGTTATATTTTCAAAATATTTTTCAAAATTAGACATTGGGATTCAAGTAAAAATTAGAAAGTTTAATCTACTTTTGATTTTTACATTTATGTCTTTTTTGCATACTCATTAAGTTCCAAATTGTTCTCTTTCTATAATGAAGCTCTTGTCATATATACACAGACATATATTCTGAACTATGCTTATATATGTTAATATGTTAATAAATCTATTTTTCATAAGTATTTGAATAAATAAATATTTTGAATAAATATTTGAATAAATAGACATTTTGTTTCTAATGTGAGTCAAAAGAATATTATACAAAAAGAAGTACATTTCATTGCAATCAACATATTTCATGGATATAGTTTTTTTTTTTGTTCTTGGAAAATGTTTGTTGATTGAATTAAATTTTCAAATAAAAACGAAATATTTTTATTCTCTTAAAATCTTCTTCTGAATCAATCAAAGTGATAGAAAAGAACATATAATGTTGTTAAACTAAAAGTTTAATTTGGATGCCTCTGTGAAAAACCTTTAATAGGACTCAGCAATGTTAAACAAAAAAGAAAAAAAAACTTTATACTAATTCAAATTTTACAATCAGTAACCTAAAGAAATTCCTGCTCATAATTATGGAAACAGATAGAAATTTTGCAGGGTTTATTGAAATCTTCAAAACAAAATGAAAAGAATCAAACAATAGAATAGTCAAAATATTTTTTTTTAAATATGTATTTGTAAAATATTCATTTCAACCACAATTTACTTTTAAAATTCTCTATTTCAGTTATAGTTTCAATACATTTAAGCAAAGTTTGTTTTCAAATACCAAGCCAGAGAATTTAGATTTGTTGCTATATTACTTCTTTGGATATAATATTATCCTACATTAATCTAAAATCTATCTGCACTTATGATTCTTCAATAAGATTTAAGTCTAGACTTTAGGATGGCCAGTTTATGGTACACAATTCTTTTCTTCTAAAATAAAGTCTATACAGATTAGAACTCTACTTTTGCTCATTATTCTCTTGATAATAAAAGCCATAGCAAATAACTCAAAGACCATCTGGCACCACATGTTTAATCTGAGTCTGGTCATATTTTCTTCTGTCCATTATGTCATTTATCAAGCAGATATCTCCACCATCTTCAGTCATGAAGCAACCTCAGATCAGGCCACTGCTTCCACCATACTTAATAGATGGGATAATACACAGATAAAGTCACTTTTCTTTTTTTCTTACCAACTGCCTTTGATTTCAAGCAAACAGGTCAGTCCTAGATTGGTCATTCCAAAGAACTATTTCTACTGCTCAGTAGCTCATCTCTGAGCTATTTGATTTTTGTTGTTTTCTCTTGAGAAAAAAAACTTTTGGCTTCTGCTATTCCACATAAACCATACTTTATTAGTATTTTAGAAAAAGTTGATTTGGGTATTTTTATGATCTGATTGCATAAATTGCATTTCTTTAGCCAATTCATGAGCCCATTTTCACCTGTTTTATAGATTCAGTCATTGAAGACATTTTCTCTTTGATGGATTTAGTTTAAGAGGTTGTTTCGATCATGATTTATTTTTAATTGATTTGATTTGATCTAAAGTTTATTTTAAAAAACTCACTGAACAGTTAACATTTCCTATTAGTTTTCTGTAGGTATGACCAGTGATGTTGAAAGGGTCTCTTAAGCCCTCATCAAATGGATATGGAATCCACACTTTACTACATCTGAATTTTCATAAGATAGTATTTACATAAAATACAAATTTTATTGTAACCTAATTATGTATAATAATAGATCATATGTAATATAGATGAAGAGTTCAACTAGAAAAACTGAAAATAAATAAAATGTATCTAAATACAAATTAGGGACATGTCATAAGAGATCATTTTATCTTAAATAAATCAACAACATTTTGCAATTTTTAACCTCAACTTGAGGTTTTCTTATTAAGAAGTTTAATAATTTTAACATATTCAACATCATAGATAAAAAATAGTGAATTATATATAATGCTTTTTTACAACTTAGCATGAGCAAAATAAATTCACAGATTTTGATAAAAAATTAAACCCTGAATGACATTTAATAGATGTGTTTAGTTTAATTTGTAAGTTTAATTTGTAAGAATGTAAGTAAAAACAAGTAAATGTTGATAAGATAGCAATGGTCATAAAGCACTGCCTGGAGCCCCTAATCAGTCTTAGTCATGGGGGTAGTGAAAAGTACATACTGGCTCTGGATATGACCAGCATAATGCATGCTACAAAGTCCTAATAGAGATGCTTGGCTACCTTGACATATTCGGGGAAAAACATTAGAGTAATCAAAAAATTGTATTGGCAACAAACTGCCTGCATACAGACAGGAAACAAGTTCAGCAGATATACAAAGAGAGAAAGGGTGTAAGACAAGGATGTGTCTTCTCACCAGATCTATTCAACCTATACAGCAAGACAATTATGAGAGTGCTAGAAATCCTGCCAGGATTCATCATTGGTGGCCACAATCTGAACAATATAAGATGTGCAGATAATACAGTGCTAACAGCAGACATGAAAAGTAAACTACATGACCTCCAACTGGAAGTATTTAAAAAGAGTGGAAAGAAAGGACTAAATATAAACTATAAACTGAATGCAGTAAAAGGAGGAGCCCAAAATGCCAACTTAAAAGTTGAGGATACCTAAATCAATTAGATACAGAAATTTAAATATCTGGGAAGTGTTATAACAGAGAGTGGAAAGTGTGACACTGAGATTAGAAGATGTATTGGCATGTAAAAGGACGCATTTCAAAAGTTGAATATTGAGAGAAAAGAAAATTTCACTGGAAACATAGAAGAGAGTACTGAATTATGCAATGCCTGTACCTTGATATGGCAGCAAATGCTGGACAACCTCATCGAAGATGAAGGAAAGACTTGAAGCAACTGAAATGTGGTTCTACAGAAGGATACCATAGACAGAACCTGTGAGTAATGATAAGATTTTGGAGGGGATGGAAATAAAAAAGAAAATGATACTTAATATCAGAAAAAAACAGCTGAAATTTCTGGGATATGTAATGAGGAAGGAGAGCTTTGCGTTTACATATGTATATTTTGATGTTAAGCTTTTGTAAAAATAAAACTGATTGAAACTTAAAATTGTTTGCCTTAAAGTTTTTTAAATGCAAAGTCCTTCTAGAATGTAAGCAATCATTTTTTCTTTTTCAGTTTCCTTATTATTACCAAGGAATATCAATGAACTTTTAGAGAAATGTAGTAAAGCAATTTCTCGATTGCCTTCTCTAGTTTTGAATTCAAAGCTTTCCTTTTCCATTCAAGGAAGCTATTTAAGACATAGGATCCCAATCTATGCTGTTAATTTAATCTTTTGCAGGAACAAGAAAAAATGGATTCCTAAAACTTGAAATCTTTTTGCTACAGCTTTCTGAACCTTTTCATTACAAGCCTTAAACTTTCATTTCTAAAAGAAATGCAGTTCAGCAACAAATTAGTGCCAACTTTTGGACATAAGTATTTAATGAATGTGAATCAAAAGATATAATGAAAATGAATAATTATTTTAATAATTTATATAAAATTGTTATAAGATGGCAATATGGTGTTCAAGAGATTCTGATTTTCCCTATTAAGGAATCATATTTACTACCTCAACCATTTTTCATTTTTGTCTTTCACTAGAACATCACATTTACTTAGACATCATTCATACTACAATCAGCAAAAGATTGTATTTTCTATGAAAGTTTAAATATTGGTTTTAATCCATAGTTAAAATTTATTGGGCTGGTGGTAAAAAGTCATATGAATTATAAACATTTATGGAGTCTTGTATAATCCTTCTTTTTGCCTCAGAATTTTGAAATTGGAACAAACTCTCAAGTATTCTTGTCATTGATGCTTCCAATCATTTTTATGAGAATGTCAATTTCAAATGACTACCCTGGATGAGTGATTTTTTGGGGGAGCTCTTTCTTTTTGAGTAGTTGTAACTCCTCTGTGTTTCCCACCCAGGATTTTTATGTCTTTTTGATGTCGTAGGAAAAAGAGGACATGTGAAGAATGCAGTGAAAGTAATGATTGAAGAGGTTTTAAAATCAGAACAAGTATGGTGGGCAGTAAAACAGATTCAGTTTCCATTATAGATTTTTTCTTAGTTATACTTGTATCTAATGTATTAGTAGCAATAGCGTAAGCAGCAGTCAGTTCTTTTTTCTTTTTTTATTAATCATTTAACCAATACAAGCCCCATGAGCCACTCAAGGAAGATGTTACTAAATGAGATTTTTGTATGAATACATTTTGCTTGCCCTTCATTCTATGCAACTTCTGAAAAATTGAAACTTCTTTCTTTTACTACTCTATTTCCATTTCTCAATCAGTGTGCCCAGATACACTAATGCACCCTGAAAGGTAGCCAGATGTACCTCCCAAGTTAACAGAAGAATAATTTATTAATTATTTTATGTTTAAAAAAACATTATTTTTAAAAAGCTAATAAGTTCAATGTTTTTGTCATTTGATATTTTAAACAGGATGTTAAATTTCTTTATTTTTAAAAAGGAGTGGATAAACCTTTTCCTTTTGCCATCCTCAAAGGATTTAAATCAGTCATTGCTCAAGCCTATCAAGTATGTGATGTGTTGGTTTCCCTATCTCTCTTTCTCTATATTTGTCCTGTGAACATCAGATTCATTAAGCTCTTCTCCCTCATTACATATTCCAGACACTTCAGCTTCCTTTTCCTGATGTTAAGTATAAGTTTAATTTTTGTTTTTGTTCTCTCCAAAACCTTGCCATTGCTTACATGTTCTGTCCATGGTATCCTAAACAGCTTCTCTAAAAAGCAATAGCAGATTCTTCACGAACCATTTTAAAAGAACAACTGTACCACTATTTGGGAATGCTAAACCAAAATTTCATTTTTTCAAATTTTATGATTAAGCATTCTTTTTTAAAATTTAAAGCATACCCCAATGTTTTAGTTATGTTACAAGCACTTCTCTGAAGTAAAAAAGATGGTTGAGAAATGCTGTTTCAGAGTAACACAGCTACCACAGCTTTTCACTCTGCCTACAGATAAGCTAGATGAATAGGAACTGAGAAACCTCTGCCTGGATCTTCTCTCCACCTTCTCTTATCACATATTTAGTCTTCCTCAGTATACCCATGATCTTTTTGTCACTGAAGATGTCCAGAGAACAAGGTTCAAAAATTTTCTATCCAGAAGCAGCGGCTGAAGCTATTACAGCAGTGGACAGGAAGGGATCTAGATGCTTGATGACTTGCCTCTAATGAACCCCCATTCATAGATATGCTATAGAAAAGTAACCAATTTCCCAACATGCCAGTTTTATTCATGAGAAGCTTAATCATCAACATCTTATCATTTAGAAGTGTAGATCAAAATCCAATTTCTCACATATACAATCTTGTGTTATCAGCACATGTTGTCCAAAATACAGAAAATATGTAGCCACCTGAGATTCCAACATATAAGTGACCTCCTAGATATGAAACTGTAATTACTATGAATTTGTTATTCAAAATGAAACACACTGTCAATCTTTCCTCATAAGGGCCATGATGTTTTGACAATAGTTGGCTTATGTCATACATTAGAAAACTGATACTGAATTTATGTTGTAGTTGTTAATGAGCCATTAATAGTCGTATTTAAGATGTCCTTTGTGGTGTAATCTTATTAAGATGAGCATTGTGGTACAGTAAATATTGACTCAGAATGAGAAATTTAGAGAGTTGAGTTTGAATTTCAGTTGAATTTGTTGCATTCACTTACCCACAAATGCCCTCAGGAAAGGTATTAATCCACCTCTTTTCCCTTTAGCTATGGATTAAATAACAGGACATATTGGGTTCTATAGCCTTGGTTGGTGACCAGACTACTGCAGAAAATAATGGTA
Organism: Ascarosepion bandense; assembly: GCA_037127315.1. NCBI lineage: Eukaryota > Metazoa > Mollusca > Cephalopoda > Sepiida > Sepiidae > Ascarosepion > Ascarosepion bandense. The sequence continues at coordinate 1,828,353 of JBBBDQ010000874.1, forward strand.
ATCTATTGCAAGTATATTTTCTGCCCAGTCAGTCATTTTTTCTTTTTAGACATGATTGTCCAAGCATGTATCACATATGTCACTTAATTAACTGACTGATTTTATTTTTTATCGACCATGGAATGGGTCTTAAGTTAGACAGATCAGCTAACAATCTATTGTTCTGTTGCTGAAACTATGTGACACTGGTTAAACATTTTTATCTGTTAAAAGAAGAGACCCCACTTGACATTTCTATGGTCTTTTCATCAGTGTTCACTTCCAGTGTTTTGTATTTTCTTTTTTTTTTTTTGTTCTTCTTGGACTTTCTGGGTTAAAATAAGACATTTATGTCCTTGCTGACTTGACTGTTAACCATTTGAGAAAAAAAAAGACTAACCATGATGGATGAAGTTTTGTCAAGATCTCATGACAATTATTAATAGAATTAATTTCTGATATTTAAAATATGAATAAAAAAAGTATTGACAAAATGTTTAACAAAAAACATTAATCAAATAATTTGCCAGAAAAACATTATAGAATTTGGTTCAAATTTAGAAGAAGAAACAAAAGCCCTGAAAAGTGAACACATCACTATAATACCTTTACAAAACTTTAGGGTCTGCATAACTCTGCTCAGCTAAAGTGACAAACCTTTCCATATTAATTTTATTAACACTCTCTCTCAATTTTGATATCAACCACTTTATGAGAAAATCCTGCTTGCTAAAAATGCCTTTCTATCAGTAAACTACTAAAAAAAACACCAATTTTGGCACTAAGTATCATTACAACCTAACAATATATATATTGTTGAATTTATTGTTTGAATATTATTTTTAGTGGATACTCATATTTGTGTAGACACTCTGTTTATATATTAAGCAGTATATTTATTCATTTTCATTTACTGGTCTGAATAGAGAAAAATAAATATTGTGGATGTTGAAATCTCTAATTTGTAACTTGCATCATGGTTTTTTTTGTGTTTTTTTTTTTTTTTGCTGATAGCCATATTTTGTCTTCTTGCAATTGATAGTTAGTCCTTTTTACTTGCTTTCTTTTACTACCCTGTCAAGGAGTTTCTGTAGTTTTCTTTCTGTGTCAACCATCAACACCATGTCATCTGTATCTTATATTGTTCAGATTATGCCCACCAATAATGATACGTAGGGTCTCCAGCTCTCGTAGGCTATCCTCAATGCAGAGGTTGAATAAATATGGGAAGAAGATACATTCTTGTCTTACGTCCTTTTCTATTTTGCTGTAGATACTCAATTCATTTTTTATCCATATGCAGGTGGTTTTCTCCCAGTATAAGTTCTGGATTATTCTCATATCTTTTCTAAATTGATTGAGTTTTCCTAGCAGTTCAAATTGATACTTGTGCTATACCATATCAAATGTTTTTACGTAATCTATGAAATATAAGTGCATGTTCTTCTGTATTGTTCTCTCTGATATCATTTTAATCATGAATAGCACATTTCTTGTTTCAGTGTACTTGACAAAGTTAGTCGAATTTTGATCATTCTTTTATTAGGATTCATGTCATTACTTTGGTCATGTAAATGCATGCTCCATCAAACATCATTTTAATAACTGATTGTTCAATGGTGCTTGCATTCATTTGCTTCTGGTTTCTTAGTTAATGCTATGAAGGTAGATTTACTGAGATCCTCCAGTATTTCTTTCACTGCTGTCCTATATTTTGATTATTACTTCTGTAATATTGTTGATACTGAAATCATCTATGTCTGAAAGTGTTTCTGTTATGTTCGCATCTTCTCTGCTGCTTTGTTCCTGTTTATCTTGTTCAGTTCTGGTCTTCAGATATTAATATTTCTAACCCTTTCATATTTTCAAGTGTTGTAGATTTCTCTTTGATGGGAAAAATTTTACTAATGAATCCACTCCATTTTTTAACTATTTTTTTAGCTGTGTTTATTTAGCCATTGCAAATTGAAAGAATTGATCAGGATAAAAATAAAACTGATGAAAGGAGAATTAAGAAGCATTGGATTAGTAGGGAATGCAACTTGCAATGTTCAACTTAGGATACAAAATAGTAGCACCTTCTTTACATGTTAATGTTGACCTTGTATCAGAATCTTCAATTATATTTTTGTAAAAGTATCAAGGAAAATAAATGAAAACACAATTCATTCAATTTACATTATTTATATTCTTCATCTTTATTGCCATGTTTCAAACATTGTATGCTCCAGCCTTCTTCAGGTGCTTGGAATTTCAAAAAAAACAAATGGCGTATATCATTCTCATTTCATTTGTCGTACACATGGTGATAAAAGTGAGGACAACAGTCCGAACAATGTAAATAATATAAATACTATCTCATCTCAGAAGTATAGACAAATACAATTTATTCAAATAGTTATGAGAAATATTTTCTACAGCATACTGCTCATAATATTTTAAATAATATATCTCTTTTTTATTGCTCAAGATTGCAGGAACAATTAAGGATTGTGAGTAATGATGATTCAAAATTGACTTACAAGTTTGACAACTTTTCTGAATACTGATTTGATTTCAGTTTTCTAATCAGCTTTATTAGTTCTGATTTTACAAGCCTAAAAACATTTTCATCTTTAATTCAATATAAATTCTTTTTCATAAATTTATCACTGAGAGCCACAGAATTAAAGCAAAGGCATGACTTGTTATGTTGATTTCATTCTGTTTGTCATGCAACAGAAGTTATAGAAAAAAAATTGAATATTTTTATTTTAAATTCAAGTTTCTGATATTGGCCATGAGACTTTCTAACTTTTCAAAATTGAAAAGTAAATTTAAAAATTTTTCTTTCAATATTTACTTGACAAATTTACTTTGAATTTTAAGTACTAACTTTTGCAGTGTGGAATCTTTCCTCCACAAAAATTCTCCAGACATCCTAGCAATGAATGCACATGTGACCTAAATGATGCTAAGCTGTTATTTGCTAATAGAATGAAGCAGCATATAGCATTCCACAAGTTTGGCTCCAAGTACTACTAGCAGGTCTATAAAAGAGTGCAAAACAATAACAAATCCTCAATCTATCCGCTACTCAATAACTTTGAGGTCCTCATATCCACAGTGGACAAGGCTGAATGCTTTTCTTGCAAATTCTCTTCAAACTCCACACTTAACTCATCTGGAGTACCCACACCCAACTTCCCACCTAGAACTGAGGCCCAGCTGAGTGATGTATATATAACCCCATCTCTGGTCTCTAACATTATTTCTAAGCTTGACCCCCATTATACAAGTGGATGTGATGGAATTCTAGTCATTGTTCTAAAGAAATGTGCCTCTGAACTCTCCTGTCCTCTCCAAGCTCTATAACTATTGCTTTGCTGCTTCTTGCTTCTTTGATTGTTGGAAGCCCTCTTCTGTAATTCCTGTTTTTAAAAACTCTGGAAAGTCTTTTGACCCTTCTAACTATTGCCATATCAGCCTCTTAGTTTTTTTGGCAAAGTGTTCAAGGCAGTTATCAATACTGAAATGATTAAACATCTCACCTCCAGTAACTTATTCTCTAACAAGCAGTATGGCTTCTACTGCACTTGGTCTACTGCTGATGTGCTAAGCAAACAGCCAACCAAATATATATATCAGGCCCTTGATAAGAATAGCAAAGCTCAAGCTGTTGCCCTGGATATCTCAAAAGTGTTTGACGGCGTTTGGCATGCTGGCCTTCTGTACAAACCTAAGGGCTACTAGATAACTGGGTGATTGTTTGATTTAATCCAATCATTCTGTCAAATTGTAAAATGATGGTCTTTCTGAATGGGCATGCTTCCAAATCCTTTCATGTGAACATGGGTTTCACTCAAGGCTCTATCCTAGGTCCTACACTTCTCCTGATCTTCATCAATGATCTTCCTGATGTAATCAGTTCCCAAGTAGGCAACTATGTAGATGACACCACCATCTGCTCCAATCTTAATATGATATCTGCCAGGGTTAACAAAGTAAATCTTGTTTCTGTTCATGGAAAGAACTTCTAATCTGGAAAGGAACAAAACATGACTCATAAATTTCAACCACCATAGAGCTTTCCTACTTTTCATCAGTATAGATCATGCTAGTCTCCCTGAAAGCGATAAACTGTGCCTCTTCAACCGATCTCAAGTGGAATGAATACATCTAATCTATAGCTGCATCTAGTGCTAGGAAGTTTGCGCCACTGTGCCGAATCAGGAAGTTTTTCTCATCAGAATCCATCTTGCACATTTATAGTCTGTGATTTGATTACTGTTGTCATATTTGGTCAGGTGCTCCTGCTATTCATCTTGATATTCTCAACAGAATCCAAAGCAAGATCTGTAATGTTATCAGTCTCAATTTGGCAGTACAACTTCAGTCACTTTCTCACTGGCAGAATGTGGCTTCCTTCTGTCTTTTCCACAAGTATTTTCATGGCATCTGCTCGGATGAGCTTCATTCCCTGGTACTTCGCCCTTATGAATTTGCTTGTGAAACTAGATTGACGACTAGGTCTCACTCTTTTACCATCAAAACAGGCAAATGTAACTGCCACTTCTACTCCAATAGCTTCTTTTCTCACACTTCTCACCTGTGAAACTCTTTCCCTCATGCTTGCTTCCCTGAAAGCTGCAATCTCTAAAGATTTAAGTACAGTGTCAATTGCCATTTTCTACCTCCTTGACTCCCATCTCTCTTTTACTCTTTTTTCAACATCCCCTGTACCATTTCTTTTTCTTTTCTCACTTCCCTCTCCTCTCACTGTAATCCCCTGTGTACCAGTGGCAGTACTGCCTTGCTTGGGATGAAACGATTATGAAAAAGAACATTGTTAAATTTGAATTTTATATATCTATTGTCAGATGGTCAGTGACTAAACTGGCTCCCCATACACCTGCCAAATAGACAGTTAACTAAAGGTGTTGTCCCAATAAAATAATCATGAAAGAGGCAATGAGAAACCACTCCATCATCAATCCCAAGAACATTCATAACTCTGAATAAATTTTGTAATACTGAAAACATTTCTCTCTCTCTTTATTTATTTAGCTATATATATAATATGACTAGAAGAACAGTTGAAAGAACTTGAACTAAAATCTTAGAATAATATTTACTGTAACTTCAACCAAATATACATGAATAAAGATAAGTCTTGACTAAAAACATTCCTTGTCTGTTATTTGTAATCATATTGTTTACATACATTTGTTAATGTATGTAAACTTGTATACCTATGTCTATATTTATTTAAGGCAAATACTATTAAAAACAACAGACATTTTGTGCTGATTAATTTTACTGATTGACTTTTACAAATTACTAATCCTTCTCTGACAAGGAAGAAATTCAGTCAGAAAAAGTCCAAAGTTCATTTTGAAAGAAAAATACAAGAAATACAGTTCAAGCTTTTGACTTTCTAAATTTATCACCAGGATAGGTAAAGACAATTGGTGAGTTTTGTAGAACTAGTGAGTGTTGCGATATAAGCAAGGAGTGATGTGTGTGTTTTTTTATATACATCTGAGGTTGCTGGTGCTTAAATTATAATTCTTATTTGTTGATTGTTTTTGTCTATATATTAATATATGTATATTTATGTATATACAGGTATTAATATATCAGTCAGTTAAGTGCCATACATGATACACACTTAGACCATCATGTCTTGAAATAGACATGACTGACTGGACAGAAGATTTTCCCTCAGTAGGTAGCCATTACTTCTGACAGTAGACTGATTGTCAACCAAGGCTATAGAACCCAAAATGTCCTGCTATTTAATGCAGAGCTGGAGCAAGAAGAGATGGATTAATACCTTTCCCAATGTTATTTTTGCATAAGTGAATGCAATGAGTTCAACTGGATTTTAAACTCGGCTCTCTAATTTTTTGTTTTGATCTGATATCCACTTTACCGCAATGCACAATATAATATATACAAGAACATGAATATTTGTGTGCTTGTGAATTTTCCAAGCCATGACCAAGGAGGATAATTAAAGTATTTCCAAAATTCAGGAAAATAGAAATAAGCATCCAAATTTTGGCAATTTCCCAAATTTTTCATTGAGCTGTGGATATGTCCATCAATAATTAATGGTTCACAAAAACATAGAAATATTCTGGAAGAAATTTAATTTAATTCATTATTTTATAGATGAAAATGGTTTTCAAAATTAAGACTATTTTTGTTGTGTGATATTTATTTAAAAAATATATAATCTATCAACATTGTGATTTTAATGTTTTTTAGAGTGATTTCTCTAACAAATATAAAACCTATATACATAAACTGATTACCATTTTTTCTATTACCTGTACTTACAAAGTGGGTCAATGTGATGCATCATTGACTTATCATTAACAAGGCACATAAGTCATGAATATTTACAAACCTTTAGGCAGCATATATACATTCACATCTCATTGGTTACACAAATTTAAAAATGAATGAAAGATTATGAAAAGATATATCATAGTTCTTCCGCTAATAATATTAACTGCTTAGTTCTTTGAGTTTCAGCAAACCTTATTTTCAGTTCTGTGACCAATTAAATAACCAAGAGACTTATCAAGTAAGCTATATTTCTAAGAATATATAATATATCTGGCATAATAAACAGTTTCTCATTAATATCTCCATGTTTTTAACTTATAAAATACACACTTATCAAATTTAAAAGTATACGTATATTTAACAATAATATCAACATTTATTCTCACTTTGAAAATAAAATATTAATAGAATTGTCAATCATGAAACTTAAAAGAAAAATGTGAAGAAAATGTTGTTTGTATCATTTTCTTTTTGCAGTGTTGAGCAGTTGAATTGTGAATTGAAAACTTACAAGTGACAGGCTAGAAATCATTTCAGAAATAAAATTGTTCTCCCCAAAATATATCCAGAGAAACAATGGCAGAAATATAATTAAAGGTAAGGAAACTTAATTTAATAAATGTAAAACAAATTCTTAAGCAGTCACAAAATACTTTAATTTTTTTTTGCAATATTATTATCACAAAATATTCAGTTGTATTTCTGTTAGTCTAATATGTAAATGTTTTTTATTATTCTAGCAATATATATATGTGTGTTATTCTAGCAATATTTGTGTTTTTATTATTCTAGCAATATGTGTGTATGTTTATTATTCTAGCAATATATATATATATATATTATTTACATTGTCCAGAGTGCTGTCCTTATCTTTGTTGGCATATTTGCAATGTTTCAGCCTCTGTCTGTGTGTGTGTGTGTGTGTGTGTGTGTGTGTGTGTGTGTGTGTGTGTGTGACTATGTATACATATATGCATATGTGTGTGTGGCCGTATATATATGTGCGCCTGGTGTATATGTGTTTTCATGTATATATATATAAATGTGTGTGTGTGTGTGTTTATGTGTGTATATGTGTGATCAGATATGCATGATATATTGATTAAAAAGCTACTCTACGTAGATGTCACTGACTTCTTAATTCATACAGAAGCTGGCATACAGCATATTAGGGACCATTTCTCATCCTCATACACAGTATTTGGTCTTATGATAAGCCTCACAAGAAAAAAAAAGGCAATGCTTACTCCTGACCTTGGAGAGCCATATATCAAGCACAACATCTTTGTTCATAGAACAAGATTAGGAGTAGTTGAGAAGTTCATGTACCTTGGCAGCACAATTACAAAAGATGGCTCATTGGATACTGAAATATATCTATGAATCCAGAAGGTCTCTGTGGCCCTTGGAAAGCTGGAACCCTTCTAACTATCTTCTTAATACTCTCTTAATTATGGGCAGCTCATGACATAACCAACCATACTAAGGTGTGTGTGTACATAGCTTACATTTTAACAGCTCTTCTATATATGTCTCCAAAATCTGGAAACTATTCAGCAAACATAAAAATACCTGAGCATTTCCAGCAGAAACAGAGACACATATTGAATGTTAAATGGGAAAACAGAACTCCTGACACTGAAGTCCTAGTCAGAACCAACTGCCAAAGCATAGAGGTTCTTACACAAATGCGATGGACAGGACACATAATTCAAATGAAGGAAAGTAGATTCCTGAAACAATTGTTTTATGATGAACTGAGTATCAGAAAGCATCCTCAGCACAAACAAAGGAAAAGATACAAAGACTTTATCAAGAACAACCAAAAAAATGCTCAAGTTTGACATCCAGAATTGGGAGGAGCTGACCCTAGATAGAAATGTACGAAGAGGACAGATTAGAGATGGTTGTTAACTCTTCAAAGAGTATTATCTGTAACACAAATGGCTAAAGTGGCAACTTCAAATAGGGGAGAACCACAAAGTTGATCAGGGTATTAAAAGTTGGACATCTAATTTCTGTCAGCGCTGGCTGGGTGAATTATGTGAGTTCAAATAGGAAAAAATGCTCTTGACATTCCCCAGACACAGAGTGACACAAATTGCATGCTGTGTGACAAGATATGCAAAATCAGCTCCAGACCAAAAAAGAACATGATGGTACACAGGAATGTGAATCCATCAAAGTTGTGGCAAGGACATTGTCCGTCTGTCATTTGTGTGACAAATAATGCAAATCCATAGCCGGCCTTGTAAGTCATCTTTGGGGTCATGCATGAGAACGATATGAAATGAGAAGTGAACATGATTAGGCAGCCTTCATCTGTGAAGATGGAGTAGATGATTCTCATATATATGCATGTATGTATATAGATGTGTGTATATATATTTGTGTGTGTGTATATATGTGTATAGATATGCGTGCATATATATATGTGTATAGATATGTGTGCATATATATATGTGTAAATATGTATATATATATAAATATTTATGTGTATATATATATATGTGTATATATGTGTGTGTAAATGTGTGTTTATATGTGTGAATATATATGTATTTTTTTTTAATCATATCACCCCAAGCAAGGCAGTAATGCCACTGATGTGCTGGGGGCTATATAAGAGTAAAAAGATTAGATAGAGGAGAGTGAAGAGAAAGACGAACCAGTTAGAAAGGAACAAGAGAAGGAAGGAAATACAAGTGTGATGACAATTGCAAAGGTGGAGAGAAAGGAAAGGATATACAGGGTGGTGTAGAAAGAACTAGAGTCAAGTGATTAAGAGATGAGTATTGACATTGCATTTAAATTTCTGGAGGTTGTAGCCGTCAGGAAAGCAAGAATATGGAAGCGAGTTCCACAGGCAGGAAGTGCAAGAAAAGAAGCTGCAGGAGTAGAATTGTCATCTGCATTTGGTTGATTTAACTGTGAATAGGTGAGACGCAGTTGCCAGTCTGGTTGCACAAGTAAACACCTGTTGCAGAGGCACCAGTGACTTAAGTTTGTTGGAGCAGAAGCCATGAAAGTATTTATAGAACAAATAAAAGGAAGCCATATTTCGTCAGTAGGCAAGTGGCTGAAGTCAAGCTGCCAAGTTGGTACCTATCACATTACTGATTCTCCTTTGGAGCCTGTCAAGAACACTGAGATGAACAGCAGGGGCACCTGACCATATATGGCAGCAGTACTCCATGCATGGACAAATGGTTGATTTCTATATATGCAGGATGGATTCAGGTGGGAAAAACATCCTGGCCCAACACAGTGACCCAACCTTCCTAGCAGTGGATTTAGCTATTGACTCAATGTAGTGGTTCCACTTGAGATTGGAAGAGAGGGTAAGGCTGAGGAGGTGCAGTGTATTGCTCTCAGGGAGATTCACTTGGTCCATGCTTATGGGAGGCAGGAGAGGTTACCTGTGATGATTGACAGACAGCAGCTTGGTCTTAGGTGCATTGAACTTTACAAGCCACTTCTTACCCCAATTCGCCACAGAATTTAGATCCCTCTCAAGATCAGCAGCAAGATTATGTTTGTCCACCTCACCAGGTTTCTTACTGATGCAGGAGTAAATTGTGGTGTCATCTGCATAGATGCCTACTTGGCACTTGATCTCATCTGGGAGATCATTTATGAAAATAAGGAAGAGCATTGAGCCTAGGATAGAGCCCTGAGGCACACCAGTGTTTGTACAGTAGGATGTGGAAGCATGCCCATTCAAGATGACCTTCATTATGCAGTTATTTAGAAAAGATTGGATCAGATCAAGTAAGTGTCCAGTAATACCATAAGCCTGTAGCTTGCCAAACCCTATCAAAATCCTTGGAGATGTCCAGAGCAACAGTACAAGCCTGGCTAGACTCCTCAAGGGCCTGGAACATGTACTCTGTAATGGTCATTAGCATGTCGGCTGTGGACCTGGCAGAGTGGAAGCCATACTGCCTGTCAGAAAAGAGTTTATGTGTATATATGTGTATATATATATATATGTATGTATATGCATATATGTTTGTGTTGTTATTGTTTTTTTTTTGTATTTTCTTATTATGTTTGTTTATTATTTTTTTCATATTTTCCATGCAGATGTAAAAGATTTTGACTGTGTTTCTGTTGATGGTTCTTGGTAGTTTGTTGTGTTTTGGAGAATGTTTTTCTATTATGTTGAAAAATATTTTTCTTATTTTGTTTTTATATTGTTGTAGTAGGGATGATGAAACCAGATTATGTTTCTTTTTCTATTGTTTTTGTTTGGTTTCTTTTTGTTTGTGTATTCAAATTTGTTTGAGTATCTGCTTTTTCTTAGTGCTGACTCATATGTTTCTTTGTTTTCATTGGATATATTTATGCTACTTAAGTTCATAGATAACCTTTTGTTTATGGGTATAGGTTTGAATATATTTGGAGAGTGATTGAATTTTGTTGATATATATAGGTTGTAGTTTTCTTTTCTATAAGGTTTGTATGTGTTGCTTAAGTGGAGTTTTATATCTAGAAAATTTCCTATTTTCAGATTTGTTTTATGTCTATTGTAAATTCTAGAGTGTTAAAGATTTTTTATAATTTGTTTTCTTATATTTTCCATAGTTCTACCATCACAGTTTTGTATAATTATAAGTTCATCATGTAAACCTATATATTTTCTGTTGTTGATTTTTGTTAGTTTGTTGATGATGTAAATGTCTATAATTTCACATATTCTGTGCCATTGTAGCTTCCCATTGTTATGTCACAGTTGTAGTCATTGTTGGTATTGTTGTTGATGGTGCTTTTTTGCCATATTTTGTTATGGTATAGTATATAGACTTTCTGTAAAGTTTTTTTTCTGAGATGCTTATATATTGTTTGCTAAGTTAAGTGCACTATTTAAATAGTAAATCTTTTATGTTTAACTGTATGAATGAGCATTCCTCTTTGTTGATAATATTGTTGAACAAATTAGTTGTTTCTTTTGTGTTTTTTCATTGGCTTATTTACACCTTGTTTCTGAGCATATTTCTTATAGTATTTATTTGCTTATTTTTCTGATGTTAGATATTGTGAGGTTTACTAGTCTGCATGTTAGTTTATTTATGAAGCTATCTTAATGGTTTTAGTTTAATGAATGATTTGACTTTCATCAGTATTTTTTGCTTCTTTGTTTATGTTATTATCGAGCTCAGTTTTTCTTTATATCTATTTACATCAATTGATATCTATCTAGACACTTCTATTGATATCTATCTTTACACTTCTAATGATATTGATCTATCTGTTGATTATAAATAGTTATCTATCTACTTCTATTGATATCTGCCAATCTATCAACTTCTGTTGATATTTATCTATATATTTATCTATCTACTAATATTAGTTATTGAAACTAGATCAACCTGCTGATCAATTCATTTCTTTTCTTTATTTTATGTCAGTGCAATGATATCAATGTGAGCTGATATTTTATATAAAAATCATCTGCAAGACAGTACAGAATTTGTTTTGACAGTTATTTTGTGAATGATTATCAAATATGTGAAGTTGACCTCACAAAACATGTCAAATGACTCTGACAAGATGGGTAACTGAGTGAAGACAGGCCCTGAGGACTTTATGAATGACATTCTTAGAAGAAAGATGACAGGACAAAAAAGATTTGTTCCCTATAAGACAGTGGTCACTAGCAGTCAAAATTAGTGGGCCACTTGCTGTGGCATGAAAAGGAAAGTGCATGCCAATTAGACTGTTCACTTCCTCACATCATCTCAGCCCATTTGTCTACAGCAGATTACAACTGAATAAAATTTTCCAACTGCTAAAATCTTCTTTCATTATTTTAATAATAGTCTGAACTCTGTGAACGAACCTAGTGTCTTGTCTGGGCAACAACGCTACATCACTAACAGTTGATCTAATACGGATTTACTTCTAGTAGTTATTCAAAATTATTTTTTCTTTGAAATGAATCAGAATACAGTTCATGTTAAATTAAGTTCCATTTTTCTGATATATGCTGCAAAAAAATAATAAACTCATTATAGTTATAACATTTTATAGCAATGTAAGATTTTCAATAATTACTAATTAATTTCTCTTTCATTTATAATTAAGTTCCAGTGTTAAGATTTGTTTTTTAATAATTTTCATAGTATTAACTTTATTAATGAATGAAGGAGATTCAGAGATTTGTTGTAGCCAAATTTAGTACTTATATAGGAGAAGAGATTGGCTTTATATATTCAATGGCTTTTGTGCAATAAAGCTGTGTATTAAATACCCCCATAACACAAATAAACCTGGAAAGATGTCTAAAATAAAGAACTTAAACAGAGTTCAGAGAAAGAATTCAGGGACAGAGTTCTGACAGGGTATTTTTTAGAGTACTGTTGGAGTCAGTCAAGGCATAATATTATAACCATTAGTAGCAAGTTATAACAGTAGCAACAAGAAATCAAAGCTTATATAGAGTAGGAAAAATTACTTTTTGTTTTGGCCCACATAGTAATACTGACAACAAGAAATTAGAACTGTGCTTGTGCAATTTTTTCTTTGCTTTGCATAAAGAAAAAGCAAAAAGATATTCTTTATATATGGAAACATTATTAGCCCAAGTGGCAAAAATACAACAACAGCAACAACAACAAAAAAGGTTATTTGAAATAATTCAGAAGAAAAAAATACTCCAATTTCTTTTACCCACAATGTGGTGACAAATGCCATAGCTGAATTCGTATACAATTCAGACTATTTTCTGCTTATTTTAAAAGATATGAGCAAATTTACAAAGAAGAATGCAGTGACTGTGATGACAAGAAAAAATGAAAAAGAATGCACATATATACAAGCTAAAGCAAAATGTAGAAAAAGAGAAGTGAATCCATGTTTCAGTTGTGGACAGTTACCTCATGGAGACAACTGTCCCTTTAAGAATTTAAAGTGCTACAAGTGTAGAAAAATAGGACAAAAATCACACTGTAAAACTAAAGCAAGGAAAAGTTCTCACAGAAAAAATTGGTACACAATATTGAGACAGAAAAAATAATTACAGAAAACCAAAGAAAATTTGTGTATGTGAAATTAATAATGAGGATGTAAAGATGCACTGGTAGTGATAGCACAATAATCAGTGAATCCATATAGAAAGCAAATAGAAAACCTGTATTAAAAAGAACTTCAAAAATTGCAGGTGGCATTTCAGTTGAGAAATTATTTGATGAAATAACTTGCAACATTTCATTTCATAGCAATTGTGTAAAAACTAAGGCTTATATGTTAAAAAATACTACAAACTTACTGGATGGAATTATTTGATTTATGGGATTTACTTATAAATATTTATTTAGTTAATATAAATATTTATTGCAAAAATATAAGTGGACAAGTGATCATTTTAAAAAAACAATGCAAAAATTCAAAGGAAGAATCAAAAAAGTTTTTTGAATGTTCTGATTAGTTGGATAAGTGCCAATGCAAAATTTCAAGTGAAAAAAGGATCAATGCTAGTATTTAAACTGAAACATAATTTACCCTTTTCAGCCTTAGAGCATGTCAACAAAGAATTAGAGACTTGAAAAGGTAGGTGCAATTGAAAAAATTGACCATTCAAAATGGGCACACCAGCAGTATATGTAAAAAAAAATTAATAAAATTTGTGCTCGTGATGATTTTTCAACAAGGTTAAACAAATATTTGGAAACACCTAACAACCCAATACCGAGCTTAGAGAAATGTTTTTCAAAATTGAATGGTGGAAAAATTTTTCAAAGCTGGATCTTTTTGAGGCATATTTGCAAAAACAGGTTGACAAAGAAAAAATATGATGAAAGTAAAAAAATGGGAAAACAATAAGTATTGGAATCAGTTAAAGAAAAGGTTTACTGAAGAAAGGACTGCAAAAAAAAAGAACCTATGTAAGTTATGTGTGATATCTTTGATGTATCAATACCCCAAGAATTCGTTGAATGTATGAGTACCAGAAAAAAGAAATGTATGGAAAAACTAGTGTTAGATCCAAAACAAAAGAAATACAATGTCCAGTATGTGATGAACTTGTCAGAAAATGGAGAGGATGAATACTAAGAAGTAAAATAAAATATTTAAGAAAATAAAAAATTTCAGAAGCAGAATGTTGTGGAGTAAATAAGAAAGCACTCGTAACACAAGTGAATTAGGCAAGCCACCCTAAATAAAGAACTTGAAGAGAGTTCAACAACAGAGTTCCAAGAGTGTTCTGATAGAGTGTTTGTTAGAGTATCATTGGAGTAAATTGAGATATAATATAATTGTCAGTCAGTCATATAAGTGCCATATGTGATACACGTTTGGGCAATCATGTCTCAAAAGAGACATGACTGACTGAACAATTGATCTTCCCACAGTAGGTTACCATTACTTTCTGTGGTAGACTGGCTGCCAACCTATGAACCCAATCTGTCTTATTATTTAACCCATAGCTAGAAAGAAGTGAATATTTTTCCCAAAGGTATTTGCATGTAAGTGAATGCAACAAATTCAATGGGAATTTGAACTCAAGCTCTGCAATTTCTCATTCCAAGTCGATATCCACTGCACTACAAAAAAGAGAAAATACTGTCATGTTCAAGTGAAATGAAACAGACATTACCTGATAGAGAAAATTACTTTATCTGAAATGAATTAATAATAGGAATGATATTAGATACAAAAGAAAAATAGTGTCTATCTGGTTAGATACATTATGCTTATATAAAAAGAAAAAAATGTGACCATTCAGAAAATTCTTAGTGATTAATCAGATTAGTTTGCACAATGCCTTTCCTTTTATTTTTTGTTCTGAGGTCAACGAGCCAAAGCCTTCTAATTTGTGTCCTTCTTTTTATGATTCAACTTGACCAAATGTTAAATTTACCCATCAATCATTTATTTAACTATATCCATAGAAACAAAATGCTTTCTTTGGTCTTTTTTGTCTCTGAAGTTAACCCCAAGACTTGAATCAACTATAACAACAAAGACTTACTAAACCAGACACTGTCAAACTAAAGAACTATAGCAGAAACTAATTATTTTCTCTCTTTCCACTAAATAAATTTTCTATTTCTTTTATATGCTATCTTCCTTCAGGACGTGGGTGATTATGACTCTCTACAATGTCCTATCCATTGTAGATCAAATCAATGTTTGTCTCCTTCCCACTGTTTCTCTATTTGTTTCACCAACTTGTTTGGTGGTTTACTTTCTGCTGTTCCTCTTGACTTTTTACTCTAATGAATGTCAAATTTTCTAAACCCTCTTTTCTTATTATGAGTCCCAGATATTTTAAATGTATCCTTCTGATTCTAATTACAAATTTACTTTTAACTTACAATTTTCCTTAAAAGTTCTGCATTGCTCACATGCTTTGTCCATGGTATTCTCAACATGATGCACATTCTTTATATCTCTCATAAATAAATGCTGGTAACATAAAAAATAAAGATGCAAGCAAGTCTTTAATAATGTTTAACAAAAACACCCAGTTAAGCATAATAAACCAATATATGTCAGAAAATAGATATATAAAAGAAAACATTTTATAAGGTGTGTAATTATTAATGATTATTTAAAACTACTATTCAGATGTGGAGGCATGATGGATTGTGGGTCAGATTGAGGAATTGGAGAGCAGAGTTCAAATTCTAGTCAAGTTCATTGCATTCACTTATGTGCTAATACACTTGGGAAAGGTATGAATCCCTCTTCTCCCCCACCCCTAAATATGGATGAATAGCAGGACAGATGGGTTCAACAGCCTTAGGTGGCAACATGTCTAGGAAAATGCAAACTATATTCAAACCAGCCTAGTCAGGCTATTTTGCCCAACTCACACTACTTCTGTTATATCTGCAGTACATATGGTGCCTCTACAACTCTGATGAGTTATGGAACTTATGATTGATTCAAATGTTCAAACTATCTCAGCTTAATAAATAATAACTATTTAGATATTATGTGCATTTTTATGGAGAATATGCAACAAATGTATAGCTCAAAACAAATAAGATGAAGACACATTTCTAGTTAGAGTAAACCAAAAGAGGGAGCTCACAGTAATATGATCACACAGTGATGTGCAGAGGTTTGGTGATGTTTAAAGATGTCCAGGGCCAATTTCTTGATTGTATGCCCTTAAGATTGAAGTAGTTGGGGGGGGGGGATCCAGTACTGAGAAAGGAAGAAATTTTGAATATGTAAGAACTGATGAAACATGAAATGAACACTCTATACAAATTTAATATTAACTAAATTTTCTACACTCTTTGATTGGATGTTCTGATATGGATGCCTGGTGCCGTCACACCCTCTCTTCCCTTCTGCATACTACTGTAGTCACACCAATCTGTTTTGTCTCTTCTTTTTCATTCACAATTTGTATTTTTCCCTCTACTTTTCTATCACTCATTCAAAGTGTCAAGTTTTTACACATTTTTTCATTCTTGGTTCTTCATTTTTCATCTCAGTCTGACCTGATGAAACCAGTTGGTTGTGGGTGGTAGAGCATTCTATACAGCATATTTCATTCAAGAAAAATCTCTGAAATTAGGTAAATGTTTCAGGTTAATGAAAAGGAACAGCAAGATAGTATCATCAGTCACCTGTTTGTAAAAATTACTATTCTTAGAGAAAAATAAAACAGCAGGAAACTAAGGTATGAAAACTTTATATAAGATAGTTGGTTCTCCTGACTCTACGGTCAAATCACATTGAAAACAAAGTTAAACAGTATCAAAGCTGGTTAGTAATTAGATAGGAGTTTGTTTGGGCACACCAGGTACTGTAAGCAACTGCCTACAATCAAAAATATGTTTTGGCTTTAAATAACTCATAAAGGGTTGATAAGCCATAAAAAACTTAATCAGTTTGCTTGTCTTGTCTATATATTCCAATCAGTAATTTGATTTACTAATGTTGTCCCACCGGAAAAGATGTTACCATCAAGAGTTTCATTTATTTGTGATAATTATGCATACAAAGTAAACAATTTAGTCAGTCAATTAATTGCCATATGAGATAAATTCTTTTTGAGACCTGACTGACTAGGTTGCCATTACTTTCTACAGTAAACAATTTATAGAACCCAATCTGTCCTTTATTCAACCCATAACTGGAGGGAGAAGGGATGGATTAACACCCTTCCCAAGGGTATTTGTGCATAAGTGAATGAAACGAATTTAACTGGAATTTGAACTTGGCTCTCCAGGTTCTCATTCTGAGCTGATATCCATTACACCATAATGCACATTAACAATTATAATTTTGTAAAACATTTGTTTGTAAAATATATTTTTTCCTGTCTAACAATGAATGCTTCAATTTGAGAATTCATATACGAATGACACATGTCAAATTTTCTTTTGCCAGAAAGAATATAAATAGCCTACATTATTTACAGCCATCTTTTTTTTTTTCATCATACGTGTGAAAGCACGTGCAATACCCTGTCCTCATCAGCCACCAACAGGGTGATAACACAGTTTCGGTAGCTCAATGCGGTACTGCCACTCCTGGTGCTACCAAGCAGCTTTTGGCACCGGACAGAGTATTAAGAGAATTATATATATATATATATATATATATACGCCAGATCAAATAAGAGCAGAGACCATATTGGATGTTAATATTCATTTTTAGTGTGCAGTTTGTGATTTGAAAAAAAAAAAACGCGTTTACTTTCAGCCATTGATGTTATTACACGTTTACAGTAACAGTTCTTACGTAATCTCATGGGAATGCTAGTTCCACATGTATTTTCTCCATGCTGAAAACTTCTTGCTTTTAACCAAATCCAACTTGATGCATATTGTGCCGCGGTTTGAAGATGATTTGAGGCAACTTTCAAACTGCGGCCAGTGATTCCTATTTTTGAAAGAAACGAAATGACTGAGTGTCCTATAAAACCACAACAACCAACCTCAATAAGGATTACGTGGCATATCCAACCGTTTTCCACACAGTCAGCACACAGTGCATCATAGTGGTTTTTCTTCCACTCGTGTGCTTCCTCCCGGATTTCTTCCCAGGGGATAGTCAATTCTATGAGGAGAACACTCTTCTTTGAATTGGACCATGCTACAATGTCCGACTGCTTTTCTGTTTGAATAATGTGAACTGGAAATTGTAGAGCTGTCTTGAGATCTGCTGAAACTTTCCAGTCACTAGCTCTGTTCAGTAGTTTCATGTTAGGATTTTGCTTCCTCACAGGACATTCACCTTCATTGAGAAACTGAATTATGGGTTCCTTGGCTGTTAGATTGCTTGTTTGCTGTCTCACATTGTACTCTTAACAAATCTATTATCACCTCTAACACCTTGTTATGTTGCCATGTGTACATTTGAAGCAATTGTGGACATGCAGATAGTATGTGGCGCAAAGTACCCCGATCACTTTTACACAACAAACACAGGTCCAAATTGGTATATCCCCATAATTTTAGGTTGGTCGCTTTTGGTAAGAGATCATAAGTAGAGCGAAGAAGGAATGATATCGCCAGTGGTTCCATTGCAATTTAATTGGTTTGATATCATTCCATTTTGTCCACGCACATTGTTTGGCCTGAGTAACAGCACTGGCTTTTCTTTGCTCTTCCTCACACATCCTGACTTCTTTGATCAGCATGTCTCTTTTTCCTTTTGAATCCACTTTGGGGAATAGCTTTTTGCTTGTGCTACCCAGCCCAGCTCGATTGGTTTGAGTGACACCTATGATGTCTTTAATTCATAGGCAGCATTCTGCCTCCTGGGTGGTCTTAACAGCCGACCACTTTGTACCTAATTTTATTTCTGGATATGACTTCTGAATGATATCATTGCCTGAGTCCTTCATCATCATGTGAAGATGTACTTTCCCAATTTTGAATTCTTCTACCAGTGAGGATATTGGGAGTTATAGGTTTCCAGAATTGGTATATAAACCCACTTTAATTTATCTTAACTTTTAATTCACAATTTAATTTTTTCCTAACATATTCTGATAATTTTATTCATGAAAACTAAATTGATAGACCAAACACTATTGATTATTTTCACATAAAATAATATTCTATGAAATATGCAAATTACCTTATGCTGTACGAAATGATTGCCTATACTATTAAGTTCTTACTATTATTAAGTTTTCACATATGAATCATACTTTTGCTCAGTTAGTATTCCCATATCCATACATTGATATCCTGTGATCTCTTTTTTTCTAGATTCTACAGTAATGATTATTTCTTCATAGTATTCATTCAAACTGTACATTACCATCATAACTGCCACCTGGCAGTTCAAAGTAAAGTCCATGATTATATGTCTGTTGATTTTTTTAATATAACAAGGTTTTGAATATGTAAGTAAATGGCTGACTATTCATTTCTGAGTTTATCCAGCAGCTGAGTTTTCTTACTAATCCCCTTTGCAGATACCAGATCAGGCAAATTTGTGTTTCTTCAATACCTATGCTTTATACTGAAACTATGCTGAGTGGAACTGAGTTAAAGTTTCTGGGAGAAAATGCATAACCTGTATAATCAAATGTTTTGAACAAAGCCAGTATGATTCTCAGTCATATTGACTTGTGACTTTGTGTCAGCACAACCTTTAACAAGTTTGAAATAGTTCTCTCTACTTAATTTCTTTCACAGCCTGTGTATTATAGTTTTCAGGCACTTTCTAATAGCGCTGCATGCTGGGATCTTCTCTTCAAGCTAATATTATCAAGTTATCCTTAGTGGGAGTTGAAGCCACTCTCATTAACATGCTAACCACTCAGCCAATTTTGAATATGTTATGAACAACCAACCATATAAAACCATTTTTTTCATAACAAGCATCCTTCCAGAAATCACAATGTCTACATGCTGTAATATAACTTCTTTTTATTTTGTAATTTTAGTTAAATACACAGGAGACAAAATAACTGTGAATTTATTATTTTCAATATAAATACAAATTGTAAGATAAAATATATGAGCTACATATCCCAAAATCAAATCCCTAATCACAAAGATATTAGCTCGGATTTATTATGATATATCTAATCCTAATTAAATTACCAATGCACAATGACTTCATTAATTTACCAGTTAAATAAATAAAAAAAATGACTCCATTCGTCTTTCTTTTGTCATAATTTTACTCAATCTAATAACATTCTAGGTAGAATTTTATAGAATTTAAATTCAATTTCAAAGTATACATGTAATGAAATATCAACAGAATTCTTAATTAAATTCATAGTAGTATTAAAGCCAAATTATAAAAATCATCTGAAAGTTGAAAAAAGCTCTAATTTCTATTTCTTTACATATGTGCAGTAATGTTTATGAAAAATAACTATGCTACAATTTGTTTGGCTAAAATAAATTATGCTACAATTTGATTGGCTTAAGCAATTCTGATGATTTATGGTTTCAGTTTGAAGCAGTGAATAATATGAAGAAACATCACTTCCAGTGTTTTAAGAATCACTGGTTAAAGAACTGTGGCACACATGACCTCTGCTATAACTACTTAATACTATATATTTGCAGGCAAGTGTTTTCAAGAGAATGTTTTTATGTGACTAAGACATTTACATGAAAGGGGTAAATTTCTTAAAAGATACAGAAAACTCAAAACCATGGAAAGGCAACGGGAAACTACTCCACTATATTTCCCAAGAAGTCATAACAATTCAGACATAATAAAGAAACAGAATCTGTGAAGAGCTATAGTCATTTATATCCTTAAAGAATAAGATATTAAATGAACAAAAAAGATTTTATCTATAAATAGTTACTTTTCTAAAAAATAATGGTAGTGTTTTAAGTCTGGAATAGTTTCAACAATATGACAGCAAAGATTTGGCTGATTACAATCATCAGATGTCAATTTAAGTGAGTAACTTTTGGATAAAAAGGCTGCAGAGAAATTTATGTAGCAAAGGTCAGAAATCTGACACCTGCCAATAAGCTATGATAAGAAAAAGAATTAAGGAGAATTCTTTAGAATGTGGTTTTTGACAACTTGTTGATTTCACACTGCCAACAAAAGCAGGTTCAGTTATACCAGAGCTAGGATGCACTTATTTTCAATGTCTATGCAAATATAACTTTTATCAAGTTTATTTTTATTGACTGTATTATAATACCCAGATTAAATAGATTGGTTTAAATGAACTGATGCATCTAAAATCTCTATTGGCTTTGTAGAGTGAGTGGCCATGATTAAATATAAAATAAATGATAGAACTGTTCAATAAACAGAATTGAAAAGTGTGAAATAAAAAGAAAAGAATAAAACAGAGCAAAAAGTAATATAAGCAAACAAACAATACATACCAGGCAAGTTAACAGTAATAGGGCAAAAAGTTCACAAAGTAGGAATTGGGGTTGACACACAATAGCAGGTTCGGATAAGTGAATGTAACATTCTGACTTTAAGACATGACAGACTGGGACGGCATCAGATGAAACTGACAAGTGGCTTTTTTATTGGCTAGAAAGAAACCCCAGCATGCATTTGTGTGCTTCTTCCTATAAAATGGGGAGGGGAAAGTCTTTTGCAGTCATTCCCAGTGGGGAGCTTTGTTTATCTAGTTAATGTGAGTGTCATTCCCAGCTTGTTCTCAACATTGTCTTTTCTTATGATCCATGTCAAGTTTTCCAACCTTCACAGTTTACTTTATCTCCATTTGTTTTGCATCTCAACTGAGTCAATCTTTGATTTTCCCACTCCAATATTTATTTTATACTGTCCTTTCTGTTACTGAGCAAGCTTCTTGATTCTCTCTATTAGCAGAATACAGTAGCCACTCTTATTTTTGTGAGATGAACAGGCCTTACTAACATGTTTTATCATTAGTTTGAATGTTTTGTTATATTGTAGTTTTGTTTTTGGATCCATCCTCTCCACCTTCATTCCATATCATTATATTTTTATATATATTTTTGTAAATAAATGAATAAAGGACATTTGTACATAAAGAAATTTTTATATCATGGGGTTTTTGTAGTTTCCCTGTGAATATGTGGTCTTGTGCTATATAGAAGATTGAATGGTGATGAATGAGTTCTTGTGGAGGAAGGAGTAATTTGTAATGAATAAATAGATCATGAATCAGATTAGCCAGGTTTAAGATAGAAAGTGTTGGCCACCTTCCCTCACTTCTTTTTCGGCCTTGTGCCACATTTGTTGTATTATCAACAATAAATAGACATTCCCAGTGGAAAAAAAAGGAACCAACAAACTTATAACAAGGCTATCATTACTATTAAGACAGATAAAAATAGTAACATGTTCATTTAACCATTGTATATAATGTTCTTTGATATGCATTCTTATTCTTCTTCATGTACCCTGTCTCTTTAGGATATATGTGATCATGGACTTCCATTTGGCCCTGTCTCTTGTTGCGCTCACTATTTTTTCTCTTGGTATCTCTTCCAAACCCTGCTCTGCCATCCATTTGCTCAGGCCTATCAAGCATGTCTCATTCTGCTTTCTCCTGTCTCTCCATCCTGTGAGTGTTAAATTTTCTAGACCCTCTTTCCTCATTACATGTTCCCAGGAACCTTAGCTCTCTCTTTCTGATTTTAAGTTTGAGTTTTCTTTGTGTTTGCATCCCTGCCAACGTTTCATGGTTACTCATATGCTCAGTCCATCTTTCTGTAGAACCACATTTTTGCTGCCTCAAACCTCTACCTCATCCTGAGGAGATTGTCCGATATTCACTATATGAATTTTCTCTATTCCTATTTTTTCATTTAGAAGAACAGAATTTCTTTTTAAGTGATTTTCTGGGATATGAATTTTGTCCTAATAAATTTCTAAAGAAGTACGGTTTCCTCACTGAAATTGCTATACAACATATGTAATTTTCAGAGTTTTATTTGAATATATATATATATATATATATATATATATATATATATATATATATAGAGAGAGAGAGAGAGAGAGAGAGACAGCAGACCACTGCAGCAAGCTCATGGAAGGCTACCCAAGGTGTATGCAGGCTGTAATTGACACAGCAAGATCATCCACAAAGTATTAGCTGAAGACATTCCAAAGGGGGTGTAGACTTTTGCAAAGACACTTTTCTAAGTTATATGATTTTAAGAAATAGTGTGAAATTTTTAAAATATAATTTTTATATCAAAGTAAAGTGTGATGGATTTGCTTATTATTTAACAATCATTGGAATTGAAAAAATGTGTTGTTCCCTGTTAAATTATACAAAATATACAAATTTTCAAAGTGGGTGTAGATTTTTGCAAGCCACTGTAGATAAAAGGGAAAGAATTTTAGAATAAGAAGTTTAAGGAACAGAAAAAAAATTAGTTAAAATTTTAGGTAGAGAAAGTATTTAAGGACTACGAAAATAAACTTAAAATTTATGATTAGTTGCTATATAAATTAATGAGCTCAGAAAATGTAAGAGTTAAGATCTTTGATCTATATGGTTGGTTTCATTAATGCTATAGAAAAAAAAAAGAGGGAAAGAAAGCTTCTATTAGATATAGAGTAATTTTGGATTACTTTTAGGAGGGTTTTTATATTATAATTTAAAATTTTAAAAATTAGATTTGTGGCAGCATTTGCTCATGAATTCCTTTTGTAAATTTAAAAGTAGATTTTGTTTAGAATACTCTATTATTTTAATTTTTTCAACCAAACATAGATTACATATATTGTAAAATTTTGGAGTGTGCGTGCAGTACCTATCAGTTTCCATTTTACTATGGAGTTTAGTCCCCCTAATTTAATTTCCCAAAATCTTCTGAAAGGGATGTTTGAAATCTTATTTTGGGATTAGAAAAGGAGTGTTTGTGAGTATAATAACGTTGTTTAAATTCACCTGCAAAAATACCAATATAAGTTTGGTAATTCTTCCTGTTGTTAAGTGGGGAGATTTGGGCTTGGTAGATCACCTGGGTAGATCTACATTTATCTTTCACTGGACAGTTGTTTACAGATCTACAATTACAAAAATTTTAAATCCCAGTTTTTGTATTGATATTATATTCTTTCATGCAAACTTCTAGTAAATGAATTTCTTTCTAAGTGACATTCCAGTACATGAATTTTGTGCTAATAAAAAATTTGTTGCTGAAAAACAAATTTCATTTTCTTTTCAAAAATTAAAATGTTATTTTATTAAGAATATATCCATCTAATTGAATTAATTAAATAGTGAATAAAATACATAATAATAATTAAACAGCCAATTTTGGACCTTTGCTTAAGAAAATCAATTATCAAAAACTTACATAAAGATATCAGGTATAAGGTCATTGGGATATAAAAAGATATATTTATATATAACCTGACTTGGAGAAATGTGTGATCTAAGTGGAATACTTACTGAACAAGTTTATCACCCACAAGAAGCTTAGCATTATCTGTTCTTTTGCCAATGAGTACTTTAACCAGGTGCAAAATGTGATTGTCAAGAGTTATGAGTGATGAGCATCAATGACACAGTCTAAATTAACATACTAGACATGATGATCAAGCCACGGATTGAGAGGGTGGCATAGAAAAGGCTATATATATTTCAGAAGGACTTTTTTCTCTCCTACATGACCAATGGGACTATGAATCTGTATGCCAAAAAATTCTAGATTCAAATCAACCCCAAAATTTGGCCTCCTTACTCTCCTGGAATGACATGAAAAAGGATACCAACCAATGATCCCATAATACCAAACTGTTATTAAGAATATGATAACCAACATGAACAAAATTCATGTCATTTCCAAGGCTACATCAAGGCTTGTATCTGAAGATTTTTAGGAACATTTTCAATTTTATGAGCTGAACATTAGAAATCTTTTTAAAAAATATACTGATTTTTCTATTGAATATCTTTGATTTTCTATATAATTTATTCTCAGGTACAGATTACACACACATACACACAC
This sequence comes from Ascarosepion bandense, assembly GCA_037127315.1. Classification (NCBI taxonomy): domain Eukaryota; kingdom Metazoa; phylum Mollusca; class Cephalopoda; order Sepiida; family Sepiidae; genus Ascarosepion; species Ascarosepion bandense. The sequence goes on from JBBBDQ010000874.1 coordinate 1,853,549, forward strand.
ACACACACACACACACACACACACACACACACATATATATATATATATATATATATAGATATATAGTTATGTATGGCAAGAGTGTGTTGAGGTTGAGAAAACTATCTAGCTCTACCAACAACTACAGAGAGAGAAAAAAACAGGAGGTAGGAAAAGTAACACTGCTTCAAAAACCAAAACAACTTGAGGACCAAAAATACTCACAGGACTGACTTCATAAGACACTGCATTATGCCACGTGCCAACTGCTTCATTGGCAAGAGGCATCTTACAAAAACCCGGATTTTGACCAGTTGCAGAGAGGCCCATATCTAGACATGCTAAACTGTTCTGCTGCTAACAGGAAAAACCCAGATCTAACTGGTGTTGGCAAACATGTCCACATGCAATCCGAGGCCTCTTCTGTATCTACTGAAGTGCTCTTACCACAATATATAAAGCACATGCAGTCAGTAATTACTCAGTGTAGGCAGCTTATGACCTTAATGTTGTAAATATGAAAAAATGAAAAATATTTTGCATTTTTCTGCTTAATAATTAGAATAACCTTCATAATTTTGTTGAATTTTGTTAATATTGTGCCACAGAAGAAAAATTGTAGCTGCTGATCTATTTTATTCAAGATGGTATGTCCTTAATACATACATATATATATTCATATAGATAGGTGTGAGTTTGTAACCCTGGATTTCATGCTCTTGCGATCGGCAGATGAACTGATTAATCTTTTTTAAAAATTGGCTATATGTAGGGCTCCGTATATTGGTGTATTTTTGTGGAAGTGAGAGGAAAATTTGTCGTCATGACAGACGCAGACATATATACACATTTGTATACTCATTGACATGCGCACCGGGGCTCACACAAACATATATGCGAATCGTACGGGGCTTGGCATATATATATATATATGTATATGTGTGCCATTGCGCACATGCATACACATTCAGTTGGTATATTCGAATAGTGTAGTGATGTCAACACGTGGACAATTGTCGATTTCTCATATGTATGTATGATGGGGTCTGTGTGAAACTATGATAGGCAAAAATTGCTATTATTTTATTTAAGGCTGTATTGTTATTTTTTTTATTTTGAAGTCAGTTATTAGCTTGTTTTTGTGGTTGCACATATTTAAATGGTAGAAATTCTAATTTGTAATGCTTGTTAGTTTTTATGTGGTGGTATTAATTTTACTATGGCAAAGAGGAATAATTTATGTTAATAAGGATTGCAGACTAATATGGTGATAGTAATATTTGATGATAATAACAGTTGTGGTAGCAAATAGTTATTGTAAAGCAGTAGTAGTGATTAGTAATAGTGGTGTAATGATAATAACAATAAATGCAATTATTATGCAATTATATGTCAGCTCTATCACTGATATTGAGCACTTTCAAATAAGTACTGCACATATATAATATATAAATAATATAATATATATAACAAATTGCATATATATATTGATATTTATGATTATATACATACACTTTTCATATATATATATATATATATATATATATATATAAATGCATATTATCCTCTGTCTATAGCACAACACAGAGTTTCATGAACTGTGTGATCTTCAGGTGCATATTATAAATTTAATGCAAGAACCAAAATTAAAAATTCAAATCCAGAAAAGATCAGTTCATAATATGCAACTGATGATTGCATAGAGTATCAAACTTTGATTCGGGATTTAGATGCAGAATAATATGTACATTTATTAATATATGCTTCATAGCTCTTTTATATTATATTGAGCACTGTTTTATTAATACCAAAAAAATATTAATTTATGTATATTTGCATGCATATCCACATGAATATTTACTGATATATATATATATATATATATATATATAACTGTTTTACAATGCTTAAAAGATGTGATCAAATGCAAACTGGTGTGTTCATTGTGATTTTACCCTAAGTATGATGTTAAACTGCTTAGGCTGTGTAAGAGTTTTTAGCTTTAGATAGCAACTTGCGTAAATGAAGAAAATTTCTTAAATAAAACCCTCTACACCTGTGTAGAAAAGTGTACACTGAACTCTCTAAACTTGGTAGATAATTTCCAGTCTCTTAAACTGGTTGATGTTAGTAAGGGCATACAGGTGTAAAACTCCGTTGAATATTTCATGATGGTTCAATTATGCCTGGAAAAGAGCCATCAAGAAAACCCTGTCCAACCCATGCTAGCATGGAAATGGATGTTAAACAATAATGATGATGCTGATGCTGATGATATATATATATCTATTTATACATATATATATATATATATAGAGAGAGAGAGAGAGAGAGAGAGAAGGGGGGCAGACAGACAGACAGACAGACAGACAAACGGAAGAAAGTAATGGGTATATCAAGAATTCACTTTGCCTTAATTTATATACTATTCCATAAAAACAAATAATAAAACTTTCAACATCCAGTATTGATGATAAACACTGGAAACAATACATAAAAATAAATATGTTCCTCTGTTGCTTATATATATGTACAAGTATTAGTTGAAAAGTAATGCCTGTTTCATTTTATAACAGACTTAATAGTATAAGCTCACAAAGTATACTAAAATGGATACAAAATGTTACAAAAATCTTGTCCTCAACAGGTTGACTTGATTCTTTAACAGGTTATAACATTAACATTGTATAGTCTAATAAAAAGACAAAACTATAGTTTTCATATCTAAAACTGTTTATTTGCCTCAAGATTTCATCAATATTGGCATAAGTGTATGTGGCTCTGGGAAAATTTCTTTGAATAGGAATATTCTTCTCAGAAAAATGTGAAAGACTCTCTTTTCTCTTTCACATACATCTTTCTGACATCCACTTACCCTGCAATTGTATATCCTAAGCACAACTGGGTTGACCATCTGATACCCTGTGAGGTATAACTTTTCACCTGTTAGCTATGAAATTACTTTTTAAGCCCAACTTCTGATGCATCAAGTTTTGACAATGTGCTCACATATAAGTCAAAATTAATTTCAATATCATTCAACCTAACTCCTTTCTATTCCCAAAATGAAGGCCATGACATTCGATAAGAGGCATGCTACTTAATCTTCTTTCTGGATACATTTGAGTAACCCTACTCCACTGATTTCTTTTTGCTCTCTGGCTCAAAATGGTGAAACCAGGTTGCATCTCTTACAAATATCCTGCTAAAGAAGTTGCTCTAAATGTTAAGCAATGCTAAAAACTCTCTGCTAATCAATCATTCTCTGCTCTCTCTTCTGGTCTATTAACTTCCTGAGAACTCACTTACTTTAAAGAAACTTTTGAGTAGCCAAGAAGCGAATATTCACACTTATATATATATATATATATATATATATATATATAATCAGGAATAGTTACTTAAGTATATACTATTTATATAATATTAGAAAAAAAAACTATCAAAATTATACCAAGCTTATAGTAGAATTATACTTACATATTACCATTGAGAGAAAAATTTATTTTCTTGAAAGGATACACTTGTCAGAATTAAAATGAGAATAAATAAGTGTAAGTAATATATGACTACAACTGACACCAGCCAAAACAACAAATGTTTTTCAGCCTTCATACAATGCATTCCTCAAAGATCCAAACTGAGAGAGATAAACTAAGAGGAGGGAAGTGAAAGAAACCATTTTGTCATCCATTCACTTTTTCCCTCTAAGAATAATTTACTATCTTCGATTGACTCAACAGATAAGATTGAATTGTGGATATTTTATTTTTTATCTCCATCCCCTGTCAACAAATTATATATATATAACATTTTTGATCTTGTATACAGATACATTTTACAAAATAAAATCTTTGCATTTGCCTTGATAAAGTCTCACAAAGGATGAAATGTGTTGGCTAAGATAAGCTTTCCTTTAGTCTAGTCTTTATTCATATTGTCTTTTTACAGATATACTCTATCTGAAATTTTTACATACACACACATGATTATATATATATATATATATATATATATATACTAATCGGTGAAACTCTGAGTTTAACACAGAGCAATGATCACTCTGTATTATATGTTAATAATTTGGACCTTGTCTCTTTGTGTTGTTTCATTGGTTAGCATTACTGCTCTGTCTTGGTCAATGTGCTACAGGCATTATGCACTTTGGGTTATTGCCTAAGTAGGTCTCTGTCTTTTTTTCCTTTTCTGTTTAGTTATTTTGTCATTTTTAAAATTTATTTGTTCTTGGTTTTTTTCTTTTGACATTTCAAGTTTTATGTTAGTATGTTTATATTTGAAGCTTTAACGATAGTTTGGGTTGTTATATATATATCTCTTGATCTCTGAAGAAGCTTTAATAAAAATGAAACATGTTATATTGAGATAGTTTCTTTAATTTATCATGTATATATATATATATATATATATATATAGTCATCTGCAGACAAGCCTGTTTTGCTGTATCACAGCTCTTCAGTACAGCAATATTTTGCATTTAGCTTCAAGCCAGAATCAAAATTCAACTAATTTGTCATTAGACAAACATATTACCATGAAGCTATTTGCATAATGGTAGAGACAGGCAGCTTTCACAGCAGGGTATTTACAGGATGTAAACAAACCCTGATGACTGAGAGCATTCAATTTGATAGCTGAACCAAACTGCTTTCAATTCAGTAGTCAAAGAACGTAGCATAAAGCCATAAGTAATCACTGTTTTACATGAAATCTACCCTTCTTTAAAGTGCTTCATTGACTAGCAAGAGCATGAATAATCATCTGCAGACAACCCTGTTTTGATGTATCTCACACACACACACACATATATATATATATATATTTGATAAATTTAAAGAAACTCAATATAACATGTTTCATTTTTGTTAAAGTTTCTTCAGAGATCAAGAGAAAAATGAAAAAAGAAAGAAGCACAAAATACTGGCATGTTATAATTTTGGATACTTATTGGTGAAATATGTGCCACATATATTAAAGATAATTATATAGATAATAGATTATTATAGATAATTTTTGAATAGATGTATGAGGGATAATTTGAATGGTAAAGTGTGTCACAGTGTATGTGTGTGTTTGTGAAGAAATACTTGCCTGTCTAGGTGTATGTTGGAGGGTAACATTAGTTAATATATGTGTGTGAGCACTTTAATACACATGTCATGTGTGTTAAATCAATAGATAATTTTTAGATATAAGTGTGAGGAATATTTTGGACTGTACATCAAAACGATGTGTGACATAACTTTGATTTCACTAATGCCAGCCTAATTAAAAAAAGAACATAACCCTTTAAGGAGAAAATATAAATAGTTGGTAGCATTACTACCAACTACATACATGCACTTTATACATAACATTACTTCACCATCTTTCTACAGATCCATTTTTCATGAATCTAACTTATGTATATTTAATACATAAAATAAATGAAATAATACAAATTCCATCTTCAAAAATTGCATAAGAAATACTTTAATGAAAAATTTCAACCAAAACAAGTTTATCACATTCAGCTGCATTTCACTGACCCACACACAAGTGACAACAGCATTCCTTGTACATACACACACATACCCAAATATAAGATATCTAACCAAATACAAAATCATTGCAACATCTTGCTACATTTCATTGCTCTATTTGAAAATGATGTCTACAGATTTTCCCTCTCACATATACTCACACATATACACCTATCTTAACTAACATTACTGTCCATTATACATCTCGACAGCCAAGTGTTTCTTCACAAACACACATATACACTATTACACACTTTGCTATCCAAAACATTGCTCACACTTATAATTAGATAATAATCTATTGCTTTAATTACATGTGACTCACATCTGACAAATAAGAACTAAACCAAACTAATAAAATACTAGTATTCTGTGTCTCTTTGTTTTTTCATTTTTCTCTTGATCTCTGAAGAAGCTTTAATAAAAGGGAAACATGTTAGATTGAGGTACATTTTGTATTTGTTCTTTCTTTATTTTATCTTGTCTGATTCTGATTCATATATTCAACTTTTGTTAGTGGCACAAAATCAAATACATCCCTTCACAAACAACACCTCGTTTCATAAACAGCTAAAGGAAAAACTCTGATTGTAGCCATTGATCTTGGGAAATTGGTTCTGCCTGGTGTAAGAAAATTCAAGATAAACTTTCTTTTGTTTGAAAATCTAACAGGATGCCCAAATAATTCTATTTTGTTTCCAAATAATTTTTTTTTGGGAAACAAGTTCACTCATCACATGCTAAAAGAAATAAAATATTACAAAAATGCCTATAACTGTAAAGACCACAGGTAAGTAGAAAAATAATTCTGAACTTCCTTATAACCATTTCACCCTAAGCAAGGCAGTACCACCACTGGTGTGCAAGGAGTTACATAAGAGGAGAGTGACGAGTAAGCGGAATAGGTCACAGTGGGTGTCAGAGAATGTGTAAATTGAAGGATGGAAACATTGGTGTGAAGAGAGCTGTGTGAGAGTAGAGCGGAAAGGGAGAAGAACAAAATACATGTTGTGTCAGGGAAAGGATGGGAGTCAAGATGATAAGAGAGAACACAAGTGACATTGCATTTAAACTCATGGAGATTCTAGCTATCAGGGAAGCAAGTATATGGAAGCGAGTTCTACAAGCAGGAAGCGTGAGAAAAGAAGATGCTGGAGTAGAAATTGTGGTTATATTTAATTGTTTTCACTGTAAAAGGGTGGGACCTAGTTACCAGTCTAGTAGCTCAAGTAAATACTAACTAATGAAACTCTGAGTTTAACACAGAGCAATGATCACTCTGTATGATATGTTAAGTAATAATTTGGACCTTGTCGTTTTGTGTTATTTCATTGGTTAGCGTTACAGCTCTATCTCTCAAGTAAATTTATGCAGAAGGAACACCAGGTAGCATGAAAGAAGCCATGAAAATATTTGTAGAAGAGACAGAGAGAAGCCACATCCGGTCAGTGAGAAAGTGACTGGAGTTGAGCTGCCAGATCAGGATCAATTACATTGCAAATTCTCTTTTGGATTTTGTGGAGAACGCCAAGATAAATAGCAGGGTTACCCAACCAGATGTGATAGCCATATTCAATGCATGGGTGGATGGTAGATTTAAAAGCAAATTTGTAAATTATTTGTAAATAAGCAATAAGAAAAAGAAAAAACAGAGCAAAAAATAATATAAAGCAAGCAAACAATATATATGCAGGTAAATTAACATTAATAAGGCAAAGCAACAGTAATATGGCAAAAAGATTCACAAACTAAGAAATGGGGTTAGCACACAAGAGCAAGTATGTACAAATTAATGTTCATGTTTCATCACAAGACAGACCAGAACTGAGTCAGATAAAACTGAGAACTGGCCTAGGTTTTTGGCTAGGAAAAAAATCCCAGCATGCATTTGTGTGTTGCTTCCTATAAAATGCAGAGGGGAACATGTTTTGCAATAGGATTGCAAACAAAATTAGTTAAAGTGTGTTTAACAAAAAATCTATTTGTCAATATACTTACACTGTAATAATATCTGCATAATTACAAAATACACTCCCGTTCAAAAATTTAAGACCACTTAAAAATCTTTAAAAAGAAATTTTTTTTTACAGAAAGATTTTAAACTCCTCCCTTAAGGTTACCATCTTCAGAATCTGGAGCAACATCCCCTGCACCTTAATGGAAACGCTTATTTCTAGCATGCTAGAAATAAGCGTTTCCATTAAGGTGCAGGGGATGTTGCTCCAGATTCTGAAGATGGTAACCTTATCATTATTTTTTGGTCCTGTTCTTTTCTTTTCGTTTTATTGGTGTTGTTTATTGCAAAGTTTTTCAATTCTGTTTGTTGGACAGTTTTGTTGTTTATTTTATATTTAACCATGTTTGCTTACTCTACAGATTTAGATAAAAGCTTCATTTAAACATTCAAAGAATGTTGTCAAGTATGACCAACTCTTGTTGATATCTGGAGGGTACAATGGCCGAAATGTTATACATATAATAACCAAGATGAAGATATTAGTTAGAATGTAAGGTACATAATAATGATAATTCCTTCCTTCAAAAAATCTGACAAAGATTTTCTTACTTTACCAAAGAACAATTGCAAACAAATAGTTATCTTACAAAAGAATGAAAATGTAATAGCATTCAGAAATTTCAAATAATACTTACATTCTCACAAAGTTGTGTTACTTTTAAATAATATTAGAATTCAAAATCTTATAAATTCAATATCTTATAAATCCCCTTCTTTCTCCCTGGGTCCATAAAATTATTCCTCTCTCTCTCTCTCTCTCTCTCTCTCTCTCTCTCTCTCTCTCTCTCTCTCTCTCTCTCTCTCTCTTTTGGTAGTCATTGGTGACCTTTATTTAAATAATAAATGATTGAAAGTAATTTTGTCAAAACTTAAATACAGAACTAAATAATTTTTGTTCATGCACTTTTGAGATACCATTGTTAGGATATAGTACAAAAAGAAGACAGGCCTTAAATCTTGAAGTAACTTGAAAATATGCCATAAAAATTATTCAGTAATGTAATGATCTTTATCTAAAATCCCAATATCAAACTGATTATGTGATTTTTAATATAGAAAATAATTCAATTGTTGATCATTAACATTCTGTCTGACTGTTCTGATCTGAAGAATAATTTTGTAAATGTCCTAAAATCTTAATCTAATGACTATTAAATTTGCAAAATATTTCAATAATACTATTATTTGGATGAAAGAGTTAAAGCATAAATATTTCATGACATTCACATAAAGCCAAACAAGGTTTTAAATTAACCTTTCATTTTATTTTTCCAATGCATTTCCTCTTTTTTGTCTTTTGGCAATGAGAAGAGTATTTTTCAAACTTTGTTGGTGTATACGATTTATTTAATCAAAATTGTGTCAGTTATTAAAACAAAAATGTCAGTTATTTTTAAACACAATAAATACACAAATTTCCCTGTGCAAATTATAAATTTTGGCCTTTTTATAGCTATCAGATTTATATTTACGCCACAAATAAATCTCAACCATATTCCAATAAGGGAAATTATTTTCAAGTTTTTATAATAATATTAATTATTTTCAGCTTTACCTCTGATTTCTGAAATTAAATATAATTTTTAATAATTTATTGTTTTGTGTGATTTTCATTGCTTTATAAAATTCCATTTTATACTTTGGAATAAAATCTTACCTTTTCTGAAATATTAAAACTGATACTTTTAGAAATTATATTTCTCTTAAAAGTATTTGTAATGGAAGTATAACAATAGATCTATTAGCAAATTTTATGCAACAGTGCAATATCAACATTAAATAGTACTGAATCTTTTTGATGACTGAAACTTTTTATGAGACAGACACCTGTTTTCCAAAATGTTTTACACACATATATATGTACATATAATAAGAATATAGTTTCAAGACATACTATATTTATGGGTGAAAGTGCCTAATATCAAAGATAGAGCAAGTGTAAATGAAAAATTTACACTGCAGTCAACACCAACCGTCTGTTTCATGCTTGAATTCTGTCACCACTTGGTGTTGATGTCAGTGTCTAATTTCGTATATATATGACTTGAAGATTACATTCAGTCATCAAACACTGGAGCCACTTGGTGTTGACATTGTGCCTATACTTCTTATATTATACACACTTTGTTCTAAATATTGGACATGTTCACCTTATAAATATAACATATGTTAAACAATCCTATACTTTTTATATTATACACACTCTTTCCTAGATATTGAATACTTTCACCTTATAAATACAGCATAACTTAAAACTATATTTTATCATATACATAAACAAAACAAAACAAAACAAAGACTTAAGTACAAAATGAATTGCCAATGTTTATTGATGCATATGGATACAAAGGTGTGAAGGTATAGAGAATGGTCATATTCAAGTCTATCTGACATTGAGTAAGAGTGGCTGAATCTCCCTTTTATTGGGGTGGTTACCAAGCACATCTAAACTCAATAGTTGGTTGGGAGATGAAAAGAGAACAGTCAGCTACTTTCCAGAAGTGGGGTCATAAAATTCACATGTGACTGGAAACCCCTTTTAGGTTTCCTTTTGCATTATTGGAAAATGAAATTCTTTACTTTTTTAATATTATTTTATTTTCATTCTCCCACAATACATCCCCACCCAGAAGCAGAGCTATATAAATACATTATTTACTAGAAATATATTAATTTGTTCTTGTTAGAAAATGTTACTTGTCTTCCTGAGTTCTAGGAAGAGTTTGAGATTGTTCTAATTTTGGTGGGTTTTCATCTAGAGTTTTTTCTCAGCTGATCGTTCATCTGTGGGTGTGTCATTATCAGTTGTTGCCTTTCCCTTATATTTAGAATCAGACAAAAGTATTTTTGACTGCGTTACAGGTTTCAGTTTGTCCAAGGACACATTTGATAATTTCCAGAATAGAGGTCAATAAAAAGTATTTCTTGTGTCTCTCTATGATAAGCATAGATTCAGCATAAAGAGCTTCTATAGAACACTTCACACTGTTGACCTGTAACCAGACACATACATTTATTTTGTTCTTGGGGAATGAAAGGCTTTGGAACAGTGTGAAAACATCCTTCAGAGAGAAATTCTGTTTCGAGTCTTATCATCACTTGTGCTAATTGCCAAACTTTTTCATTAGTAAACTCCATAGAGTCCTTTTCAACAATAGGCTTGGATAGTAGCACTGAAGTTCCTATTACTGCAACAGTTGTTGAATAACCATGGTTTGTTGGTTGGTTTTGTATACCAAGTAACACTACCAGCAAGACTAATTTTGTTTTCTTGTCATTATGACAGTTTTAATTGTCCTGTGTTTCCTTTCAATTACTGTATTGGATTGTGGATCATAATGGCGATTAAGGATTTTTTTAGCCTGTGTTGAAAAAAATTTTGCTGACTTGGAGACAATCTTGTTCAAATAATTGTATGATGTGTAGAGTTTTGAAATTTGTGATTTTGTTCTTTACATCAGATTTAATCACAAATTCATCAGAGTAAATTATTATTTTTGTCAAAAAATGTTTATTTTTGTGTGTTCACATGCATAGTACAGTAGCTAGAGTAGTTGGTTGATTTATTTTTCACTGGCTCTGTTTTAACAAAATAACTATAGTTGAGTTTTAGTTTTGCATGTTTATATCATCAATTGTAGAGGGTAGGTAAATCTATCTTTTGGTTGGGAAGAGAAAAGACAATGATCATTTCATTTCCAGAAGAGGAGTTATAAAATTCACATGTAACTAGAAATCCTTTTTGATTTCTTTTTGCATTATGGAAAAATTAAATTCTTTTTTTTTTTTATTATCATTTTATTTCCATTTTCTTACAAGTTTTTATGGCTGGTATAAATTAGAAAAAAACATCTCTACTTGCTAAGATTGATTTTAGATATATAGATAAATATATATTATATATGTACAGAAACAATGCAAGTTAAGTGGATGTCTGTTTCCTTGGTTACTTGTAAAATTATACCTTATTATTGTCATTTGTATTTTCCCATGGTCATTTAACTCTTACTTCTTCCAAGAAAGAAAAATTAATACATTTTTAGATTATTAAATATGAATGAAGATAATTTCTTGACTGTCTTCTCTATTATGATCAAGCGATCATCTTCAAACAACAAAAGAATTACTTCTACAATTTCTTTTTAATTCTTAATGTCGGCACATTCTACAGGTGATTTCAATGTTGCTTCTATTTTATTTACCAATTCAAAATCTATATTTCATGAAATCTTTATGGTTTGCATAAAGTTAAATCAATCCCTGCTTTTCACCAAATTCATTTTGGAAAAAATTATATATTTCTTTTTTCAATCAAAAAAGACAAAAGCAATTTTCAGTGGAGTGATCTGACTAAAAATCAATTCTCTGGTCATTTCCCAAACCTAATTGATTGATGACATTGATAATGCCACAAATTATGTTGAACTAATTCTCTGTAATTCTAAATCTATCCAGTACTTCCATAATGAGATTTTCATCCATCTCCTGCCTGGACACTTCATTGAGTTCTACTTTTACTTCCATAGTAATTTGTCTATGTGAATTTTTTGTTTTTAATTTTGTAAAAGAATAGTGAAATGAACACAGCTTTTAAAAGTTTTCAAAAAAATATTGAATGACATGGCCAAGTAAATATGATAGTACACACAAATTTACATAGACACTTGATGTGTGTCTGCTTAATTTTTTATCAGATATTTAAAAATGTTCATGGTAATAATATATATGAAAAAGTGATATCTATAAATGGCTGTTCAACATTGTGCTTATCAATGAAATCTGGACAAATCATCCTCGGATGCATAACTATATGAATATGTTATCCAAGTGCAAATGATGAGTGATAGATAAAATAAATTGAAACTATTTTCATCATTCAGATTGTTGTCCTTATCTTTATTCACATAGTATTCTATAGCCTTCTTTAGATGATATACATTGAAATTTCAAACTGAATCTTTTATGTAGTCCACAAAAATTCCAGTGTATATCACCAGAATGTACAATGGCTGAAACATTATGAATGGCTGAAATGAAGATGTTGTATATAGTATACGTAGTTTCAATACCTCATCACAGAAATATAGACAAAGCAAAATAACTAAGCATTTGGTTATCTCATGAAAGAGGATGTAGTGTTTTTTTATTTCTTTTTTACGATCAGAAGCTCATTTTCGAGTGTTGAAAAGAATCGAAATCAATTATTTTTTTAGTTCTCATAATTATGAATATGGAATCTATATAAACGTTTAAGAAACCAAATATAAATCTTTTCAGTACATAACAAAGTGAGGTTCAATTAAAAGATTTACATCAGTAAAAGGAAGAAATAATACAGGCTGTATATCTAGAGATAATTAGAGAGATATTTATTGAAAGTTTGATGAAAATTTTATTCAGCAGAAACAAACAATTATCAATCAGGCAAAAGCAAGTTTAATGATTTTATAATGAATGCTTATCATACTTATCAAAGTCACATCCTACCTATCTTGTTGGCACTAGTCAAAATCGTGAAGACGACAACCTTGTGCTTCATTTAATTGCAAAGTTTATCATCTTTTCAGAGCTATATTTATATGATTATTTGAGAGCTACATCTCCTTCTTCTTCTTTTATATACAGTGTCTCTTCAGGACATTGGTGATCATAGCTTTCCACAATTTCCTATATTTTATTTTTGACCATTTTTCATCATATCTCATGTGCTACAGAATTACAAACAATGAATTAGCAAATAAAAGAAGTTTTATCACTTGAAGCCTTTTAGCAACAGAAACAACTAAAATGGATATACATGGAACTCAAAAAGAAAAGACATAATCAAAATATTGACTTTCCACATTGATTTTAACAAAATAAAAACCCCTCCATCAGTACTAGAAAATACAATAAAAGCTTGACTTGAAAAACCTAAAGTTCTTGAAAAATTGTTTTACAAGAAAGATTTGATAAATTTCAACCAGCAGTAAGGAAATAACTTAGTACACCACTACCATTAGAGAGCTTTGTTTGTGAAGGTAATATTTGGGGGTGCATAGTTAGCATAATGCTTATTGAAAAGTGAAATTGGTGAGTCAATTTCAAATTCTGGTCAAGTCTGTTGTATTCACTTTTGCATTTGCTTTTGAGAAAGCATGAAACCTTCTATTCTTTCTCAAAATAAATATTATATAATAGTGTAGATTGGGTGTTTAGCAGTTAATATAGGAAAAAACAGCACTGAACTCAAAACCATGGAGAAGGCAATGAGAAACCCTTCCCCTATATTTCCTAAGATGGCTTGATATTTTGCAGATAGTAGAGAAAAGAATTTATGGAGAGTCATGGTTGCCTATTTCTTGAAATGACATGGCATTTAAAATATATATTTGTATTTTGAAGCCATAATGCCTTTTCAAATGATAAAAATTGTAATTTGTAATTGTTTTGTAATTTTAGGCATTTTGGATTGTCTTGCCTTGGTTATGTTATTCACTGAAGAGCTCAAAACTTAAAAATCGAGAGCTTAACTAAAAGATGACTTGATTAGCTCAAAACATTCATGGTTCTTCCATGAATGTAAGTATTGACACTGTAATGAAAAGCTAACATTTTTTAGTGTTAGGTTTCCAGAAAATACTTAAAAATACTTACTAAACTTAGCTTAGTATGACACAAAACCAAATTAGATAGAAAGATTTTGCTACCTTAAAAACCAATATTCAAATTCATGGCTTCTATTGAGTTTAAACTCTAACCACTGATGCTGGTGAGAAGTATGGAACTGAATTACCAAACAGCATTAATATAGTTCAGCATAGTCTAACATAAGGTCATAAGTGTGAAACACTCAGAATTTCAATGAAATTATCAGCAGTACTAACTTAATAAATTAATAACTAACTAGTGCATAGCAAGCCATGGACTATAATAAAGGATGTTTCATTAATACAAGAGATGTCTTAAAAATAAGTTAGAGACTGGCATAAATCAACTAGAATTAAAACATAGTAAAAGCTGCAAAACTAATAAACATATGGATATGGAGAGAGAAAGGAGATCACCACTTGCTATGGGATGAAGTTGCAATAATTGACAGAGAACATCATTGAAAACTATGTAAACTTAAGAATCAGTGCATATACTTGGCCACAAATATCCTCTAAGTAGCCCAAGTATAGAAATGATTACAATATGGCAACCAGTAATACAGAGCTTCAAAGATTACAATATAAGCTCTGGTAAAAAATGGTTACTGAGACATTAAGTTCATAAATCCCAAAAATTCATACACTGATGTCATCAAGGACGAATGGCTCATTGGATATCAGTGTTGGTTAGTTCCAGTGACTCAACCCAAAGAGTTGTGAGTTCAATACCTGGCTACAGCAGAAGTGAACAAATAACTTAGAGGGTTGAGTTAAAGCAAGATAGCTAAATGGCATCCCAAAGTGGCATCACACATGGAATGAGAATGAAATACCCCAGTGATTGAAATAAAGGTTTCGGTTTGAAATTCCTAACACCTGAAGAAGGCCAAAGCATACAACAGCCAAAATGTTGTAAACATGGCAATAAAGACAAGGAAAACAGTCCAAACAATGTAAATATTTTAAATATGTCATCTCAGAAGTATAGACAATAAAGAAACAGAGGGTATGCAATAATATTTGTAACAGCCAGAAAAACTTTATTATTGAACACCTGCATAATGCAATAACACAAAAATGGAACTGTCAATAGATAAGCATAAAGATACATAGATTAATAAAAATTTTATATGCTAACAGCAAAAGACTAATAGAAATTCTCCATAAATATGCACAGCACACACATCATATGTATAAAGCAGATATTGGTCTGATGTAGAGGAGAATACAAATCTCCAGAATGAGCTTTATGCAGGGTGCATCCATTTTCATTTAAAACAAAAGACAACATTGTTTGTACTGCAGCTTTTATTCAAAAATGATAGTGCCAACTTAGTGTTATAGCTGAAGAACTTGATTTTCTAATATTAGTCCTCCATGAAATCACACACCAGAAGTTGGGATATTAATGTTCTCTTAATATGCCCAGATTGACTGAAGAACACCTGTTCATTATATAGATTTCTTTTCAGCTCTTGAAATGTTACAGAATAGCCAATAGAGAATTTCTAAAACAAATAATCATCTGTTATGAAACCTTGGTCTATCACATTATCCCAGAGATGAAGGTTTATTCTATGATCTGGAAGTATCCATCGTCACCAACACCACAAGTTTAGCAGTCAGCAATGAAACTAGTGGTAATAGTATCCTGGGATGCAAAAGGTGTCCTGTTCAATGACTTCATAGTGTATTATCAGATAATTTATGCCATTGTGTGTAATAAATACACAAGACAGATTTAAGAAAACTGTTCATTGAAAGAGAGCAGAAAGTTTGCATTGGTGTCATATTCTGTTCTATCCAATATATAAGCAATCTGACAAAAGAATGGCTCCAATGAAATGGTTAAGAAGTAATACCACTTCCACGACATAATCTTGATTTGACTTCTTCACGCTTTCATCTTTTTGAGACACTAAAGCAGCATTCATTTGGAAAGTGGTTTTAAACAAATGATGCTGTTGTTGCCAAGGTGCAAGAGTTACACCAGTTGTTTCAATAAGCATATTTAGGCACTTAGGAAATGATTCATCAAAATCAATAATGACAATATGGAAAAGTAGTATAGTGCAATATTAAGGACCCCCACATAGAAAAGGAAAAGGTGTACTTATCTTGATCTCAAGTGTTTCTCTTTTATGGACTGGCAGATAAATCCTTTTGAAGTTCAGTATTCTAAGCAGCATCTACTGAGACAAAAGGGTAGTGGGGTGGATGTAGGACTTTTGGGGTTCAAGTGGCAACAAAACTGGGTGTAGGTCACATTTTTATTTCTCAATTTGGTGTTTTTTTATAAGTGTTACCTTTGAGTCTTTGAGCATGCATCACACTCTTCCCCATTGGAATGCAACATGGGTGATTATTAGTTAACCAGTAGAAAAATCAGATGATGGTCACCTTGTATATTTACAATAGTTCTAGAAGCATTCATAATATTTTATTTATATAGCAATAAAAATATGGACGTGCACATAGTATATGGGTTATCAGCACAGAAATTGGAATTAGTATTCAAATGCATTTGGGCAAGGTACAATTCCAGCTCTTTTCTTTCCCAGCTACAAGTTAAATAGCAGGGAGGCTAGGGTTTCTAGCCTTGGTTGGCAACTAGTCAAAGAGAATGAAAACTCTGAAAAACCAATTGTGTGGGGAGCTGGCAACTCCAGCCCGTAAATCCCTACTTGATACAGAAACTACCACAGCAATAATGGATGTGTTGATGTGTTGCCTCTCTTTTTCAAAAGGGACTGGCTCCAAGGAAACAGATGATGGAAAATTCCATGTTATGGTATGGTATGGTATCCATCAGTCTTGAGAGACCGTGGATCTGCATCTGAAGTGTTATGCCCTCCACGGGTTTAGGCCTAGGCATTTATTTTTAATGAGAGATCAGCAGTTGCCTATGCAGTATGTTTGCCTCTCCATGTCAGTGATGTTGTCCAAGAGAAAGGTAGAGGCCAGTACAGTTTGGCACTGGCAGCATGACAGGAGGTTCCAGAATTAAACTGAACATGACATCAGACTATCTTAGGAACTCTGGCTCCAGATTTGAATTCAGAGTTGTTCTTCTCCTAGTCTGGTTGCCAACCATAGTTAAAGAGCCAAGACTGTCTTACCCATAGGTGGAGGTTCTGAATTCAGAGCTCCCCACTGTGGAATTACTAAATTAGTAAATATGTTCACCTAATTTTCTTAACAGCATTTGAATCTTTGATATTTAAATCAAATTACACAAATAGTTCTCATTATTTATCAAATGATCAGAGAAAATGAGTTTAAAATAATCTGGATAGAAAGCATAATGTTGGAAGTGATATTTTTCTTCTGGTACTAGCAGCTGGTCTTAAAATCTAGCTCAACACAACATAGATATTCTACTTAATGCTTTGCCTCCTATTAGTGACTGACATTAAGCAGTCTTCTAACAAAATCTAGATTTGTGTCAGACTTAAAACAAATAAAGTGAACAATCCAGCCTTTTCCATGTCTACATTCTTTTAAAAATCAAATCATTTTATTTTTCTCTGAGCATTACCATATAATCTTGTTAACACTGCAAATTAATTTAAAACTGTTTATCAACTAAACTTTTATGTGATTTTATCTGGTTATCTATTTTGACTGTCAAATAGATAAATAGAATGAAAGATAAATAAAAGGAGTTGGGTACAACTGACTGAGTTCTAAAAATGGCGTGTTTTTTCTATAGGCTTGATATGTTAAATATTCTTATTATGTAATCTGACAGATTGTTTTTATACTCTTCTTCTCTATTTAGATATATTGGTTCAATCACATGTCCAGTGATTAAAATGGCATCATGTGTTTTGAAAAGGGGGACTAAAGAAGCTGTTAAAAACATATCTGATTTTATTCATACTACAGGTTTTTTTTAAGATTTGCTTTTAAAAGAGGTTGATTATCTTCTTCTTTAACACTGTATTCAGAAGATAACACATCACTCAATACATCCTGGGCCTAACAACAGTTTTTAGGCAAAATTTAATTTTATTCATCAAAATAATCTCCTAGGGTGATACACTGATTCCGACACTTCTCTAACAATTCAATGTTTTTTTGGCCTCAAAATACACCTTAGTTTCCAATATTACTCCTTTACTGGAGCCAAATATCTTTCCTTGAAGCATTCTTTTGAGGTCTGCAAACAACCAGTAGTCACTGGGAGCCAGATCTGGAGAATAGGATTGATGCAGAAGCAATTTGAAGTGGAATTTATGTAGTTTTGCCATTGTTGCAATCAACTTGTGACATGGTGTGTTGTCTTGTAATCTTGGTGAAAGATTACTTTTCTTCTTTCAATTGCGGCCATTTTTTGTCAATTTCTTTCTTCAAATTCCCCAATAATGCTATACAATATTCACTATTGATAGTACTTCCTTTCTCAGGGTAATCAATGAACAAAATACCTTGCGCATCCCAAAATATGAAGGCCAAAACCTTGCCTGCTGATGTTTGTTCACATTGGATGGATTTCACCTGCTGTTGCCCACACAGCTGACTTCAATGTGAAGTGGTGGATTCATGTTTCATTCATTCTCACATATTTATGCAAAAAACCCTTGTTGTATTGAAATAGATGCAAACAACGCTCTAAATTGTCGATGTGTTGCTGTTTTTTGATTGACTGTGAGCAAACACAGCACCCACTTTGAACACAGCTTTCTCATTGACAAATATTCATGCAAAATGGTGAATACACTGCCTTCTGATATGTTCAACAGCTCTTCTATCTCAAACAACTTTAATTTATGATTGGCCAAAACGAGTTTGTGGATTTTTTGGTGTTTTCCAGGACAACCTGTTTGGGCAACCTGAGTGTTCAGTACAGTTTGTGTCTGTTTGACTGCATTGAAAGTAAGCATATCACCTCTTAACCATTGTTTTGAACAAAGCAGAGTTTGAATAACACTTATCACACCATTGCTTTGCTTGAACAGCATTTTTCCCATCAGAAAACAATGCTTTATCAGCACACGAAATTCAGATTTTTCCATTGTTTTGAAAATTTGCAACAGTATAACTGCAATTTGTAAATAACTAATTCATAAACTAATAATTTGATTTGGTCCAAATTTTGTCATGTGTGATTTAAAAGTTAGTAGTTCATAAAAATCATATTGATTTTTTATTAATGGTGCCATCTATATGTCATGCCCGGGTCTTATTGAGTGATGTGTTATTTAATTCACTGAATTCAATAATTTTACTCACTGGATGTTTAGACTATAATATATAAATTAATTTGATATTTATCAAGTTTTTTTTTCATTTTTACCAAAAACTAATAATAATTAGTGAGTGCTTTAACTTGGAAATTCAGTTTTGATTTCACCGATTCTGTTCATGGTAATTTGTCACAAGTTATAATGTTTTAAAGTGTTTTTGTTCACTCCTTCACTGTTTCAGTGATTCTTTATATTTTTGTGTAATATTTTGAATCATCTGTTAAAACACTTCCCAGATAATCTCCAACTCGTAGCTCACATTTTACTGTTACTCTTGCTGACCCGTTGTCATCTTACAAATGATGTTTAGTCTTTTCTCCTATTTTCCTTTATTAAATTGTCTAAGAGTTCATACAGTTTTCTACCTATGTCTGCTATTAACATGATGTCATCTGTGTATGTTGTAAAGATTGTGCCCACTTAGTGAGACTTTTAGATCAATAATGATTTTATAATATGACATTATCAAAACACCCAAGATATGACATTCTCCTTCTTTCTCCAGTCATTTGACCATTCAAATGAAAAATATTATTTTTCTTGGCCTCTTTTCAAAACCACTGGCACAGAACAGAGACTTTTTTCCCAACAAAATCCTTAACACAAATGCGCAAAAAGATATTTGCCACTGGGCTGTTGTGGGAGTTATCTCCATCTTGAAAAACAAAACTATTATTATTGCTTATGGGCTTCTTTAGATTTTTTGCTTCTTCATTGGTATTTGTAGCATGTGCAAAAATGGTCAAATCTGTCTATCATTTATTATTCAATTATCACATTTAGTGTTACCGATTATCACTTCAGTCTTAACTAAATGATGGTTTTCATATTTGCCATTTTAGTCAAGATATTTCTTGCTTCTATTTCTTGATTTTTGGTCTTCAGGCATTTATCCAGTAGGATAGATTTTTACTTGTGCATTTTGCTTAATTTATTTTTATTAGTAAGCTTGAAAGTCTTGTAGTATAAATCTTTCCATCTAGAATTAAATTAAAAATAAGTCAACCAGTTTGATCAATAAACAGTCAATTTTAACTTTTGATTTGAAATATCTAATTTTTCTTGAAATGTTTCATCTTACCTTTCTTTGATATTTTACAAGAACCAAACAAATTCTCTTTAAATGAAAACTGGAACTTTTCAAGTATACATCAGCTTACACAAAAAAGATTCTTCTACAGATCTGACATAATGTAGTTTAAAAAATGCTTTCATTTAACCAATCAATCAATTTAACCTGTCAGCACCTGTTGTCCTCTCTTCATGTAGTACATGGTTAAAGTCTGTGAATGTTGTTTTTCCTCTTCTTAAGTAATTATCGATATTCTTACTTCTCTCACTTAAAAGCTAAGAAAAAGGGCTTTTGAATTTGTTTCATCACAACATAAGAAAAATCCAGTCTTCTTTATTTTCTCTTGCATTTATTTTTTATATGAGAAAAGAATTTTCACAAAAACAGCTAAGATGAACAATGATATTAAAATGTTTGACGCAACCTTCAATTTGCATTTCTAAATAAAGTTGGAGAAAAAAGTTTACCATTATGTATGAACTGTTTCTCATGCAACCTTGACAAATATAAAAGCTATACTTTTTATAAAATGTATCTATTGCATAACTTTCAAGAACAAATTTTGTAGAGAAAAAATTATTGATTTTAAAAAGAAGCAATAAAATCAAATAGAGAAGGCTAGGGAAGGCACAACAGCTAAAATATTGTGATAATAACAACAAAGATAAGGATATTAGTTTGAATGTAAATAACAACTCTTCACTTCAGGTTTTCAGAAAAAATCAAAGAAAGACCTTGTATAATAAATGTTATGAAAAAATAATCTAGAAAGGATTTTAAAATACTTTTTTTAAATGGTTAAAAAATTCAAGTAAACAAATTAAATTAAATAAATTAGCAAGATATTTCCTGTTTGGATCTTTTTTTAACAATTTAAGATCAATAAAGCATTAGCATTTTTTAAACTAAAGTTTCTATAATTTCAAATATGTCATTATGAACCATGTATTTCCAAAATACATTAATTTTTTCTGTTATAAAAAATGTAACTCATCCAAAAAACAAAATTTTATGAAGTGTGATTTCTTTCATATTTTATTAATTTAGCAGTAGTTGTTTATCTCACATACCAAGAGCTGCTATATTCTTACTGCTTGGATATTTATATAGTCTATGCTAATTCGGCAGACATTTACATAGCACTACAAAATATTTTAAATTAGTTAATTTTTAATATGAATCTGTTATTTATAAACTTATAATCAAATCATCAGTCAGTATTTATTTTATCCAGTTAATTTATATTCTGTCATTTCTAATTGGTTCTTGAAGCTGCATTAATTTTTACCAAATACTGGCCTTGAAATATCTTCTATGGGTTATCTCTTTTCAGGATAGAAAATCATGCTACTAATAACATGTAACTCATTATAGCCTGCCAAAGAACAGGAATTTGGTATCTAAACCAGCTCTCCACTATCTTTTCTGCTGGTGAGAAGTGTAGCACATCACCCCACAGGATGAAAAATAAGACCTCTCAAAGGGCAGATGGGCTTTTTATAAGAACCAACAGCCAATATGTGTATGTGTGTATATGTATATAAAGTTAAAATGGAATCTCAGACCTTGAATGTCCTAGAGATGGTGTCATTATAAAAAGACTGTACTTGAACTACCATGGGTGTCTCAGTTGGGTGTTAGTAGATCCAGATTTAGGTCTTATGATGCCTCTTGGCCAATAGAATTTCAGGGCCCTGCTTCGTTATATATAAATAGTTTTCATGTGACTGAATTAAAAATGTTTATTTCCAATCAGAAAAATCAGTTGAGGGTAAAGCCAATTTACAAATAAAGCAGAAAACATTTCCTACACTTGGAGAATAAACTCACCAATCTCTTTCATAAACTCTTCATTAGCTTTGTTTTTTTAAAAAGACTTATGCCAATATTAAGCAATTTTGCATGTATTACATGTCTGTATCTGTGTTCAATGAAGTGTAAAAAATTGAGCAAACTTGGCAAAATTATGCAAAACTAAAAAAGCTACATGAAAGATCTATATGTATATAAAAAGATGCATCAATATTGTTATATATGAATAAAGTGTCACAGCAGACATTTGAGTTTGAACACAGATTACTAGAGAACAAATATAGTTGACCTCATTTTGATGTAATTAGAGGAATCATGCTGCTGAGATCATGTGACATTGTAAAAATAATATGCATATGGTACATAAAAAACATTTTGAGGTAGAAAAGAAAAAGGTCTAAAAGTATTTTTAAGGCATTATTTCTAGTATATGTGACTTTCAAAAATATTTAAATGAGGCTTGTTCAAGAGGCTCTATTGATTTTATAAGACTCACTCCAACTAAAGGAAACCAAATTTTCTAAATTATTTCAAATTAGTACATAAAAGTTCCATTAGGTTAAAAATTAAACATATCTGCATTGTTCTTACATCATTTATTTTTTAAGTTATAACAGGAGCCAAAGACTAGAGAGTCCTTAGGGGGACCTTTAGTCTTTGTGCCCCTGGGCTGCAACCCATACTTGCTCCTGTGTAGATTTTACACTAAGAATTGAGAAGAGCATGCAACCTTTCTTCTAATCATTATGACAAATCCTTCATCAGTCATGACCCACCTGACTTTGTGAGAGATGCTTTAAAAAAACAAAAATGTAGCTATATATGTGTGTATGTATGTAAGGTGAATGTACTTCAATAAAAAACAATGTAAATTAAGAAAGGTACTTTAACATAGCTTCTTTTTTTTTATTAAGTTATCAATAAAACATAGACATTTTCTGCGAGAGAATACTGTTTCTGACATGTTCATCTACATTTATTGAATGCTAATTGGGAAAGCTTAATTAAAATATTATCTTTTAGTTTCTGATTTTATTTTCAATGTCATGCACATCTGTGCATTTTATTTGTTATGCTTTCAGGATTCAAATCTGTCAGCATTTTCAATAAATTCATTTGAATAAACGAATGTCAACAGGTAATTCCCCTGATCAATATTGCTAGACATTTTCTCAAATCTAAATATATATCTTAAATGAGGGAAAAACATTACAGAATTGATTCAAAATGTGAATCTGTATCCAAAAAAGCAAGATAAGATGTAAATAAATAGTTTAAAGTAATGTCATTCTTCATTCTTTAAAAGCATTCATGATAAAGGAATGTAACTTCACACACATGATCACAGATATGAACAAATACATGTACGTGCACATATTTAAGATGAAAGAAATACACTCAGATGCAGATTATATTTACTTCCTTTCAGCAATAGATTGCTACTTATAATAAACTGATCACACCAATCAAAGTGCCAAGGCTGAAGTTGTTAATCATATTTTATTGTTATATACATCCTGTAAGCATATCTGCTAGGTATCTATCAGAGATGTGTGTTGTGGTGCAATGGCTATCAGCTTGGAATGAGAAATCAGAGACCCAAGGTTGAATTCCAGCTGAATTCATTTAATTCGCTTATGCACAAACACTCTTGGGAAAGATATTAAGCCATCTCTCCAGCTATGGGTTGAATAGCAGAACAAATGGGATTCTATAGCCTTGGTTGACAACTGGTCTACCACAGAAAGTAAAGGCAACCTACTCTGAGAAAATTTTTGCCTAGTCAGTCATATCTCAAAAGATGTATGGCAATTAACTGATTGACTGATCTGTCAGAGTGTTCTTCAGAACAAAATTTGAGGATAAAAATGACAGAAAAATCATTATACATATTAAACTACATCAAACTTCTCAGTAAATTTAACATAAGAAAGATATAATAACTTCAAGAATTGAACTAATAGCCAAGTCAAAGGGAATCTTTCTCAAAATAAAAATACATCCTTTCAAAACAAATATTTTTTCAGTTTCTCTTGGAATAGTTTTTATGTTATTTTTGTTTTCATAAATGACTATAAGAACAAAAAAATCTTATCACTAGTAATCTCAGAACTTAAATTTAAAATTCTTTGGGCAGGAGAGGGGAACAGAAATTTTGTGATGAGAAATTATCATTATTATACACTAATTTACTCATTTGTGAGTGCAATCCTTGAATTGAGTAGAATAAAAAAGTCATATACTATTTTATTTGCTTTTTTTCTATGAAACAAGTTTTCATTGAAAAGACAAATGACATCACAAGAATTAATTGACTAAGATAGAATTGATATATAATATTCTCTAGCATGAATAGCAGAATGAGAACAATCTACTGATTGATTTCAAAATTCCAAAGGTTTTACCAAAGATAACAGATGCCTGTAAAAAAAAAGAGGGTCTAATAGCTGAAAAATTATAATTATAACAATGAGGATGAGGACATTAATCTAAGTAAATTATTGCATTATTCATTGTTGTACAAATGAGCTTCATTTATAAATAGTCTTTAATAAAATATATGAAAATATATTCATGAAAAATAAAGATTAAAATGGGTAAAATATAAATCTTTAAATATATATTAATAAAATACTAATATAAAAGATGAATGACAGGAAAGAACAGTCCATGTGAAATGATATTAGTTAAGTTGCCCAATTCACAATGTGCATTCTCAAGAGATTGCAACACCACATACTCATTACTGTGTCATAGACAAAAGGTGATGCATCACATTAAAGTTAGTAGCCCGTGTTAGTCTCAAACTGAGATTATAAATTGATTGAAGGAAGTGTTAGGAGGAAAATACTACAGTACACATAATTCCCATGTCAGCATGAACTACTAGTTATTTCACACTGGACTATTGTCAAACATTGTTTCAAATTTCCAGCTGAATTTTATATTAACTACTCAGCAAGTTGAGAATTATTATTAGATCATTTAATTTGAATTCCACTTCACTGAATCATATTTCATTTCTGTATTCATAAACATTGACTGAAAAGATGCAAATACAAAAATAAATATGTGATGAGCTTGCATTTTCATCTGGTATTCACACAACTTAACAGAAAAACAAAATCTTGGTATCATAAGATACATCTTAAATACTCTTGGTTAGTCACAAAACAATGCCTGACCCCTGGGTCATCATTCAATGCATGCTTTGTTGGCAGTATAAGTGTTAGTTTTGTATTAGTTCATATATATATATATATATATATATATATATATATATATATATGCACAAAGGATGTGATGAATAAATTGAATTGTAGCCATTTTATATTTTTAATTTTGTGCATGTGCATTGTTTGTTTCTGATTTTGTTGACTGCAGAGTATAGTATGGTCAGCTGTCTGATGGTGATTATGAATGTTTTTGGAGTAATCACTACTGATGGCAACGCGATTCTGAAGTCAAGTGGAGTCTGTGTTTGAAGCCAAATTTGATTTTATTTAATAAATTTACTCTTTAGTATTTCAAGATATTTTTGTGTAATTTTGGTAAATATATATGTTAAACTGAGATGTCAGCATTATTTTCATTTTGCGGCAATTCATCCATTGCATCCTTTGTATGTGTGTATACATTTGTGTCTCTTATTTTGTCTTTGAATCTTTGATATCAAGTGTAATGAAATTAGCAATAGTTTATATATGACATAATATATAACGGCTAGTTACTCATATTTTGAGTACATCTGTCTACTAAGTTGGCTCACAGATACCTGTTGCACACACCTGTTCAGGCAAATTTGTTGACAACTATTAGAGCTCACCTGTAGTTTATACTATAATTATACTCAGCAGACCTTAGTTACAGTTTCTGCAAGAGAAGCCATAATCTGCTGGGATCACTAGGTCAAACAAGGTCATTACTATTAAACTCTTGGTCATGATGGTTTGTGATGCTATGCTAGCACAACCATCAAAGGCTTCCAAACATTTCCATCTATCAAATTTCCATCATAAAGACTTGAATAAACCTATGGTATGATTTCCAAGCACTTTGCACTGATACTACATGTTGAGATTGCTTCCTTATGACTGGATTTACTAAATTATGTAATATTATATCCTTTTTACTTTCTGAACTTATTTAGTAAAGTGTATGAAAAGTGAATCATTTTATTTTCACAAGAAAGTAAAAATACATATATCAATCTATGCTGAGATGATTAAGATGAAATCAGCTTACCAGTTATATAGATTTTATACATTTATTCAGAATGCCCTTTTCTTAAGTACCAATTTTTCTTAAAACTTTTAACTTTAAATTTAGAAGTAATAAAATTGTTTCATTTTTCTTAGTAGTCATCACTTTAAGAAATTGATCCAAAGTTTTACTGTCAGTTGTTACATATGGTTTTAATTATATTGCCAATAAGTCAGTCAGTTAAGTGGCATACGTGATACACACTTTGGGAGATCATGTCTTGAAAGAGACATGACTGACTAGACAGAAGATTATCCTGCAGTAGGTTGCCATTGCTTTTTGTGGTAGACTGGTTGCCAGCCAAGGCTATAGAACCCAATCTGTTCTATTATTTAACCCATAACTGGAGGGAAGAGATGGATTAATACTTTTCCCAAGGGTATTTGTACATAAGTGAATGCAAGAAATTCAACTGGAATTCAAACTTGGCATCCCAATTTGTCGTTCTGAGATGATATTCACTGCACCACAACGCACATCTATTGCCAGTAAGTCAGTCCAGCCAGTTAAGTGCCATACGTGATACACGCTTGGGCAATCATGTCTCGAAAGAGACATGACTGACTGGGCAGAAGATTATCCCACAGTAGGTTGCCATTGCTTTCTGTGGTAGACTGGTTGCCGACCAAGGCTATAGAACCCAATCTGTCCTATTATTTAACCCATAACTGGATGGAAGAGACGGATTAATACCTTTCCAAAGGGTATTTGTGCGTAAGTGAATGCAATGAATTCAGCTGGAATTCGAACTCGGCTCTACGATTTCTCGCTCCGAGCCGATATCCACTGGACCACAACGCACATTGCCAATAAGAGGTTATCCAAAAAAGAGAAGGTCCAACTTTTATTATATATCCATTATTAGTAAATAATGAATCAGTTAAACCAATTTGCATGTAATGAACAAAAGTAACCCTCTTTCATATTTTTTTAAATTGTAACTCATTCTTAGAAGTTATTTGTTTCAATCAATATTGAAGGCTTAGCCTAGTGTTATATCACTGCCAAAGATAAATTATTATCATTTTCTTGTATTTCAGCTTGAAAATAACTTTTTACATAAATCTTTTTTTACTTAACTTATCAGCCAATAAATTATTAGGTTCAGTCATTTCCATCTTTGGGAACTAATTTTAATGGCAAATGTATTATCCAAATTAACAATCATGCGTACCAGTTATGAATAAAATTTTACTTAGTTTTTCAGCAACAGTGGCTGTGTACACAGAGGATTAAAGAGAAAACATTCTTCTCTATGTCAATATAAGTCCACATGTAGTAAGAATAACACAGGATAAAATATTTAAAATCAGTTAATCTGTTCTTTCCCATCCACCATTTTTACCTCTGACCTTGCACCAATCAATTATCATCCTTTTTGATCACTGCAAAATGCTTTGATGGGGAAAACTTTCTCTAATAAAAACCAGATTCAACAGTTCATTGAAAACTTTTTCACATAAAAACCTGTGGAACTGCACTGAACATGTATTTAAAAGCTGCCTGATAAGTGGCAACGAGTCATTGTAAATAATGAATATATAATTGAATAAAATATTGTTTTTTTAATTTTTTGAGGCATAAACAAAATATTTTATGACTCAGCCTACTCTTTTCTACAAATATTTTCATAGCAATTGCTTGGATGAGCATTTAATTTAAGCATACTACTAGATTGGCAACTAGGTCTCACTATTGACTGTTGATCTCACTAGATGCAAATGTCACTTCTACCCTAACAGCTATTTTTTCTGACATGTCCCACCTGAGAAGATCCTTCCAAATTTTTGCTTTCCTGATAATTGCAATCTTCAAAAATTTAAATGCAATTTCAGTCGTCATCTTCAGTCTTCTGAGCTCTTTTCCTGTCTTGTTCTTTCCTCAGTTGTTTCCATTATCAATCGTTTCATTCTCTTTCACTTTCACTCCCTGTGACCACCTGCATTTTGCTGGCATTGTCCCTTTGCTTGGGGTGAAATATGTAAAAAAAGAAAAATCTAATCAAGAATCAAACTGACACTCAGGAATTGTCAGAAGAAAAAATAACTTTAATAACTGTTATTATTATTATTGGTCATTAATTGAATAATCTTTATACTAGTTGTAATTTTTTTATTTACTTTATTTATATTTGGACTAATTTCCTCATCTTTGTTGTTATTATCTTCAAAAGAAGATAAAACAGAGCAATCATTATTTATATTTTCATCACTTCACCACAAGCAAGGCAAGACCACCGCTGGTGTACAGTGGCTATCAAAGAAAGGGTAAGATATGGATAGAATTGAAGGAGATAGAAAATGGCAATTAACATTACATTTAAGCATTTGAAGATTGTAGCTATCAGGGAAGTATGTAAACAGAAGAGAGTTCCAAAGACAGGAAGTGTGAGAAAAGAAACTGTAGGAGTAGAAGAGGTAGCTACATTTGACTATTTCAGTAGTAAAAAGGTGGGATCTAGATGCCAATCTAGTAGCATGCTTAAATTCAAGTGGTCAGGACACCAGGGAAAAAAGCTCTTCAGAAAATTTGCCATGAAAATATTTGTAGAAAAAACAGTGGGAAGTCTGTGAAAAAGTGACTGAAATCATGAAGCTGAGTCAGAATCGATTATATTTTTTGGAGTATAGCAGGAGCACCCGATCTCATATGGCAACAGTATTCAATGCATGGATGAATTATAGATTTATAAATGTGCAAGATGGATTCTGATGAAAAAAGCTTTCTGGCCTGACACAGTAACCCAACCTTCCTAGCAGTAGATGCAGCTATAGATTTGATGTAGTCGTTCCACTTCAAGTCAGTTGAAAATTGAGGCCAAAGAAATGCAGTGTATTGCTCCCCGGGAGACTAGTATCATCCATTCTGATGGCAGGTAGAAAAGGAGAACACTCTTCATCTTTGTTGTTATTATCTTCAGAAGAAAGTGAAGCAGCACAATGATCAAATTATTAAATTGTTATAATAATGTATTTTTTCTATAAATTGTTATAATAATGTATTTTTTCTATAGCTTTCAATTCTAAAAAGCTGAAATTATCATAAACCTGCAAATGACAGTTCATATTGTATCATATTAACTTTTTACATAAAAACAAATATTAACATAAATATTCAGAAGAAAAATTTTCCATTATTGAGCAAATTTCAAAATTTGAAATTTACATTGAGCTTAAGACTAATTATTTATTATATATTTTCCTATTTGCAAGCAAAGAGCTTCCACATGAATGAACAGCAGACATAATTATGTAATAGTTTTATCATAGCCAGAATCTCATACAAGCAACAACATAGATGATGGTGGCTTGACTAAGGTCATTTCACTCTCAGAAATATCAGCAATGCAACCACTGACTCTGAACATTATATTAGTGACTGCATCAAATGATTTCTCTTCTTACATACTGACTAAGTGAATTCACTTGCAATAAGCAAACATAAAAATACAAGTATTTACTTCAATCTAACATATATTCTTGCAATTGTAATTTGATCTTCTTTTAGCAAAGACATTTGCCCAAAGCCTCATCTTTCTTTTGTTACATTGAGAATAAATCTTCTTAGTTGCATTCTACTCTCAAATGGATTCTGTCACTGCTTGACAAATATAAGTCTTAGAAACAGCAATAGTATTAGATACAATGCCTTTAGTCAATTCAAATTATAATAGAATGAATAATACAGATGAACGGGCAACAAAGATTTTGCTTTTGGGGTAAAAGCATGTGTTTTAGACTAAATCATGACTCAGAATTACTTCAGCATTTCATATTATTTACATACACATAATTAAGGAGACATTGTCTTGTATTAATTATACTGTGCAACAAAAATAGCTTCCCTTTGCTACCATGACAAATGATGCTATAATAAATGGAGTAAGTTGATTGCAAGTCCTGATACAGACCTGACCTAGCACTTCAGGCTTTTCAGACGTATACCTAACATATTTTTATCTAAAGTAAATACATTATATTAGTATTAGTTACCACTTTGGATTATAGTATAGGATTCATTCATGTTGATGTTACAGAACTCTTAGATTCTCAATAAACTGAAAATTGATGATTTAATAATTAAGCTAACAGCATATCAAAGAATGGAATGCTCAGTGTTTTTGAAATTGTATTTCTTATCTTCTTATCTCAACATTTTTCCAATGGGTATGGGGACTAAAAACATGAGAATGGTGTGAGATTTCGTGAGATTGATTTATTTGTTTAACTGCATATCAACTCCTTATGTGTCATGTAATGTTGAAGTTTTATTTTCTTGGGAGTTTTGAAATAATAAAAATATGCTATACATTATTCTGCTTACTGATTTAAGTACATGGTAGATGATACTCATCTTTTGTGCATATACATGTTTATGTGAACATAATTACTAGAGTCATTGATATGTAGGTTTTATGTTGTAGTTTTGTTGAAGTTGTATTTTGAAATACAGTTTGATTTCTTTAAGAAATTGTAGGATATTATATTGATTAATGGCATTCTTTCACATAACTTATTTTACTGATTTTGTTTAATGGCATATGAACCTCTACAGGTTATTTAATGCTAAAATCTAAATATTTTGAACACAATTTAATAACTTCAATTAAATATATTTTGAATGCAATTGCATGCCTTCATCTACAGATAAAATTTACTGTTGATCATCTTGCTATGAATAGGTATTGTTGGTGATTCCAATATAAAGTGAATTGCTGGTCAGTTCACTAGGAATTGTATTGTTGGTCATTTTTCTTTAAAATGTATTGTTGGTAATTTTCTTAGAATTTTTTTTTTGTTTGGGGGTTTACTATTTGCCTGTAGCTGGGGCCCTAACAGATGCTACCAGCCTGAGTCAGGGTGGATCTGGGAACAACAGCATTTGAAAGATTGTTCCACATTTCTCAAAATCACTAATCTTTCAATCAAAAGTTTGCTGCCTGGTGTAGTTTTTGCAAGAACATAACTGAAATAAATCAGGCTACCAAGGCCAATCCAAATATGATGGGTGACTCCTGCTGATTTCTAATAGAGGAGATGAAATCAATGCATAAGTAAAAGAACAAGTGTCTGTAACCTTTTTAAAGATATTAGAAAACTTTTTTTTATATTTATTCAGTTATTTTCTATAGCAATTTAAATATTGTTTGATCATATATTTATTTACTGTTATGAATATATGCTATATACAGTGGCAATGTATTATTTATATAATATCTACTTTGAAATTGAATATCCTATCCACATATATCAGAAACATGATGTCCTAGGTCAATTCTGAGTACAAATTCAGAATCAATACATAATTTAGTCTCAAGCAGAACATCATTTGTTTGATTAACAGGTGATGTTTGTTATTCTTTGGAGTATGAATATTTTTTTATCATTAAATTACTTGGCTTTGTTGACTTGGTCTACTTGCAGGGATTTTTCAATAAGATTGTAAGCAATTATTTTAAAGGCAATCTTAAATTCCCATTTTATGGTAGAAAACAAAGTGACTGATTGATTTGATTTTTATCTTTTATCAACTCTTTGTAGGTTATTAAAAGCTGGAACAATGTTTAGAATGAAATAACTTTTTTTGCAAGTGAATATTGCATTGACAATTTTTTGAGAATATCAATTTTTTTATCTATAAAATTCCGTTTATTTAAATCCTAACTTAAGAGATGGATTCATATCTTTCCAAAGGTTATTTGTGTATAAGGGGATCTAATGTGGAAAATAAAGTGAAAGATATAGGTATGATAACACTTCAGATTCTATTTATGTAAGCATATAAAGTTTAATTTTGAACAATTCATTTTATCTAATTTTTCTAAACTTTACAGTTAATATATTTGCAAATATGTCATTTTTGATAGTTTAAATCTGATTTGATAAATTAAGTATTTTCTAACAGAAAATAAATAACATGAATCAAATCTTATTCAATATATAATTTGAATTATAAAACAAATATTTTCATGTAAAACTTCTATTGGCTGAAGTCAGCAATAATAGCACAAAAAGCCAGTTAGGGAAATTAGTTTGAATAAAGAAATTATATAAATTTTGTAAGTTACCATGATTGAGGGTTTGAGCATACTGGCCTTGTTCATACAAGATAATGTAATCTCTCCCAGAAACTGTAACTAAGATCTGCTCAACATAGTTGCAGCATAAACCACAGGGGGCTCTATGGGTGCTGAATAAACACAAATGTGCCTGAGTAGGTGTGCACAATATGAATTCACTAGCTGCTCTAGCAGACAGGCATACTTGACATGAGCAGCCAGCCATTACTTTACATTACTTATTATTATAAATTACTATACTAGTATATAATGATAACATATTTAATAAGATATATAATCTTACTAAATATCTTATCATTGTATAATAATACAGTAATTTATAATAATAATGACAACACAATGAAACTTTTGTTGAAAGAAAAGTATTGATTTTATCCTAAAAGAAATACCAGTCAATATTCTGAAATCACCAACACTGACACAATTTTTGTATCCAGTTGTTTATTCTTCTGGGCACAATACCATGTGCTAGTAGTAATACCATGTAGTTAGAAATTTTGCTTTCTAACCATGAGACTCGCTATGGTTGATTTGTCATAAAAGTGAATTCTTGATGTCATCAGATTGTACTGGCAATCCCAGCATGTGACAACTTTGAAAAGTGCATGTAAAGTATACCACAGGTTGACCCAAGCCTTGTGAATGAAATTGAATAGACAGAACTATTATAGGAGCCATCAATGGTTGAGCTAGCCCAAAGTTACAAGTCATTATGACAAAAGCTTTGAATATATTGTTCAGACTCTTGATCATGCCAGATAATGTGCTTTCTCCCAGAAACTGCAGGGAAGGTCCACTCAGCATGATTGCAGTATAATCCAATTGTGGGCTCTGTGAGTGATAAATGTATTTGAGCAGGCGTCTGCAATATGGATTGGCTGGCTGCCCTAGCAGCCAACCATTACATTACCTTACTTAATTATTCTTAGATTGTGATCTACTTTGGCAGAATTTTGATTCCATATAAATTAAATTAAAAGAATTCATGTTTTTTAATCAAGCATAAGAAGGTGTTATAACTTTTAAAGATGACAGTCTGAATCAAGTGAATGATTTTATATATTTGGTATTATGATTGAAGTCTTCAAAAAAGGACAGTAGAATTCAGAATTGCAATGCCAGAGGAAGTACTATAAAAAAGAAATACCATCTGGAAGTAGGCAAAAAATGAAAATGCTTGAGATTATAACTCTTTAACTTGTCGAAATCTAGACTTCCCAGGTTTTTGTTAATATACAAGTGTTAGGATTCAAAAAATTATCAATAACAAGATCTTTTAAGTGAGACATAAAAAGTTATTTTCTAAAGGAAAATTAGAAACAGGACTTAAGTTGAAATAACATTTATATATCTTTTCAGAAATATACAATAGCCATAAAATGTTCAACTTTTCTTGCAGTGAAGTTTGTTTTATCAAGTATTTAAGTAATTCTCAGTGCAATGTGAAAAGTGTGGACACACTTACTTTATGACATTCAGCCTAATGTGCTTGTGAGTTTGTAGACAAAGGCTTAGTTGTTGCCTACCTCTTTTTCACTGCTGTAAATGGTAGGCACAGTTTAGTAGCCATTGCTGGATAAGTTTGTTTTTATTACTTTAAATGTTATTTTTATGGATACCTTTGTTTGAGTAAATGCTCCATTTATTTTAAACAGTATTTATTTTACCTACTGGCTTGCATGCTTGAGAAAAGTTAATAAAGAAAATGTAACCTCTGGCAGGATTCAAACATACATTCTTCCTTTGTAGGAAAAACCACCATCTCATTCAGTGTGCTTCTACTGCTTAACTCCAAAGAGCTTTGCCATAAAGCAAGGCTCTATATTGTCATTAAAGCACACTCAGAAATACATATATGCTCAGTTTTGTATTCACTTTGTTTAGATCAGCTTATATGGTGCAATCTAAGTTCTGTGAAAAAAACCCTGAAGTAGCCCCAAAAGAACCTTTATTGATGACACAAGATCCAAAACAGAAGAAATGAGCCAATTTATGGATGACAAAATTGGTTGAAAAGAAATGATCCCAAATGTTCATTTGAACACATTTATATATATATATATATATATATAGAGAGAGAGAGAGAGACTGAGTGGGGTGTCTGCAAAGATTCACTAAAATACCAGCATACATTATGAAAAATGCTCCATATATAATCAAAAGTTTTGAAATGAAGTGGATGATTTATTTCTTAGATCATTGCTGAACTCTTCACAAAAAGATATAAACGCTAGAATTGCAGTGGCATGAACAGCACTACCAAAAATGAATACAATCAGGAAATGAAAAAATGAAAAAGAGTGCAGCTCTTTAGGTCAACAGTAAAAAACAATTCTCTTCTACAGGTCAAGCAGTTAAGTACTAGCAAAATACTAGATGGTGTGCATACTAAACTATTATAAGCAATGCTAAATGACAGCTGAAAACAACATGTCCAATGAAATACTACATAGGAACCTACTAAGGATTATGGACACAATCTACAAAACATGAAAGCCGTTTAGTGGCCATTGCTGGAGAAATAAATAATATGTTGTACATTAGCTTATATAATTGTGATCTAAATTCTGGGAAAAGACCAAGAAGTAGCCCAGCAAGAACCTTTTTGATCAACTCATAGATGATACAAGAAGCAGAAAGGAAGAAGTGAGTAGAGCTATGGATGACAAAAAATGGTTGAAAATATGTAGTTCTTTTGAGAATGATAATAATAATAATTCATTCATGATTACTCAGATTAATCTATTTGAGTTGATTTACTAATTAAAAGTTGTTTTTAAAATCATAAAGTATTGATGACTGAAGATGTAAATTAAACAATTGTAGTAACGAAATTATGGAGTGAGAATAAAAAATATCTATAAACAAAGAGGAGAGTAAGGTTTTATATATTCAGTCCAATGCAATTTCTTTTAGGCTATAAAAAAGGTTAGTGAATATCACTAAAATGTTTAAATTAAAATCTGTTTAAGTCAAAATGCAAGATATTTTAAAAATGAAATGCCTTTTAAACCATCATCATATTTTCCTTCTATACACAGCATCCTTCTTAAGGTCATGGCTGACCTTCTTATTATAAATGAACACTTAAAGGAAAAGGAATTAATGTTAAAATCAATTTCCACACAAATATCTAAAGATATTTCAATTAAAGAATTGAAAATAAATATTGATTTGAGATTAAACATTAGTAATCCTTCTCTCAATTGATATTTGGCATTAGAAATTATGAATTTCAAGTATATAGACAGAAGAACCAGGAAACTTGTATATAAAGAGATTTATAGTCTAATGTTTTAACATTATATACATTTTTCCTTTCCAGATCTGTTAATGCACCTGATATTCTAAAAGAGAAATGATAAACTAAACATCTGCTCTGTAATGCAACATTTAGTCACCTTGCATTTATAGCTTGATTAAAGTGTATTCTCAAATACATGGTACACTGTATATAAAACCCTAAATAAAGATAGTGTTGTATTCATATGCTAATCTCAACCTTATAAATAGCAGTTGATACAGCTGACAGTTAAACAAATCCTAATATTGAAGATAAAACTACTAGAAAAATAGTAGTGAATACTTTTAACTAATTATATTTTACAACATTCTATTCACTACTAGTTTCATCTTAGGTTAAGGGTGTATTTTTTAGCCTTCAGCTGTGTCAGCCATTATTTATAAGGTTTTGATTTGCATATGAATACAGCAGATAGCAACTATGATTAAATTTTGATTTGATTTTAAAATAAAAAATAAGACATTTATAAATACATGAACAAGATTTTAATGAAGATAATTTTCCTACAATTAAAGGACAACTAAACAAGTAATCTGTCTGTTTATGATTAGTCATTTTTTCTTTTGTTAGACTTACACTTTGTTATATTTTTTATGTAAGTCAATGTTTTCACAATAAAATTAATATTAACTTTCTGATATTGATAAAATTTACAAAATACTTATATTTACATGAGAAATAAATAATGAGAACTTCAACTTATAATATTTCTCTTTCTTAAAATATGGATAATAACTTGTTTTGGGAATATCAAATGAATAACTTATTATTTTATGTAATAATAAGCTCCTTGATATTTTATAATTTTCATCAGTCCATCAATCATTGAATTTATTAACTTTTCTACTTTATAAACTTTAGCATGGATGTGCATTGTGATGCAGTGGATATTGGCTCAGAACAAAAAATCAGGGAGCTGTTTTTGAATTCCACTTGAATTCCTTGCATTCACTTATGTGCAAATACCCTTGGGAAAGGTATTAATTCATCTCTTCCCTCCAGTTATGGGTTAAATAACAGGACAGATTGGGTTCTATAGCCTTAGCTGGCAACCAATCTACTGCAGAAGGTAATGGCAACCTACTGCAGGATAATATTCTTTCCAGTCATTCATGTTTCTTTTGAGACATGATCGCCTAAGCATATGGCACTTAACTGACTGAAACTTTAGTATAACTTGTAACTAGCTTTATTGCTTTTCAGAAATATTTTTTACTAGAAAATTATTTCCAGTTCTCATGTACATTTTTTAAAATGATAAATCACAAGTTTTTTATTGTATTAATATCTAGAGAGGTCGACAATTCAATTTTTTTTGTCAAGTTCGGCAATAGTCAGCTGAACATTATCTTGCATAAATATATGATTTGGCTTAAAACTTCTTGGTTGTAATCTCTACCACTCAAAAATGTCTTGTTCAAGAACTTTAATGAATTATCTTCATTTATCTTGATACTATCATCAACATTGAGAAAAGAAGTAATTTTTCTACTTACAATAAGGGTTTTAAAATATTACTCCACCTTACCAACACTCTTGTCTTCTAAGTTGGTTTGGTTGAATATTTCCATGAAGGACCCAACCACTAATCTAACCATCAAGTCCATCCAATGTTGTAGCTTTACATTCATTGCTAAAAATGACTATTAAGAAAATCAGTTTTTGCTTCATCTCCTAACTTACATGTTCTCTTTGTAATTTTTACTTAAATGTGGTAGTTTTTTCCATTCTCATGCCTTTATCCAATACACCAATACCAACTTCTTCATGCTGATCAAACCACTTTTCTTATTACATTTATTTTTAGATCTCCTTGCGACATTATTTAAACAGTCTTTTTATGTGACTTATATTGCCAATGTTTTCAATTTTTTCTTGCTTATTGTATAATCTCTGTTCATTTTTGTTGCAATTTCCAAAACTGTGTTCTCATCCTTCAATAGCTTTACAATATCTAATTTTCTTTTCAGTTTATATCTTATTCATGACCCATAATAAACTTTATATATCTTAAATTAAAAAAATAATACATATCCATATGGAAAATATTATATCTATTTATAATATGTTGATCAACATTCAAATGTATAATAAAATCTCACACTGTCAAATAAGTTATTGTAAATATTTCTCATAAAAAGGCAAACATGATGAACTAAAATTTACATGGCATATATTTCATATGAATATACTGAATAAATGTGTTGATTGAAGAATAGTTTTGAAACAAAGTTTACATAGAGTAATCTTGTGATATATGAAGCCGAATAAATGGCTATTTGTTATAGATATCCCATTTTTGGTTTTTAATATGTTTTAAAGTATGGTTTAGATATTTTTAAGTTCTACTATAGTTTGTCTAAACAAGAAAGAGAAAATACAAGAAAGAGTAATTTTTACTACAAATGTTTAGGCAAATGTTGATATCGTATCAGACAGATTATTAATGGCTGTGCAGGTAGAGAAATTGCTGGTTGGCCAAGTGGGAAAAAATAGTATACTTACCTTGCATTGTTGAAATGCTTATTAAACAAAAGGCCTGTTATTTTCTGTACTAACCTTTTGTTACAGTGGTCACATAACAGGTTTACCATGTGATCCCTGAAGTTACATAAAAGGAAAGGAAATATATCACTTTTTATTTTTAAAAGTTACTTTCCATGTTATCAGATGGCTATATACCATGGAAAACTGGCAACATATTTTGCAACTTAAGGTAAATGCTATTGCTTTTTTTCCATCAGCCTGACCAGTTTCTATTTATTTGGGGGATTGGGATCATTTTCATGAAACATATTAAATAAATGATAACTAAACTTACCAAAATCTTTCTTTCTCTCTCTCTCTCTCTCTTTCTTTCCCTCCCTTTCTCTCTCTCTCTCTCTCTCTTTATATATATATATATATATATATATATATATATATATATATATATATATATGTATTTCCTGTCTGTAAATGGTGAGGATAATCCAACAAAATCAACTTATATAATATTAAGTGTTATATATTAAGTGTTACATCTATATAGAGAGCTCAATGGGTGTTATCCAGAGCAATATGATATTTATAAAGGAAAACTCAACACATCATTTAAATTGGTTATAAACATCTTCACGGCTGGTCTGAATATCCCCAACTGATATGAATCCAATGCTGACTCTTTTTTTCCTTTTTCTTTTTTCTTTTTTCCTTTTTCTTATTTTTTTCTTTTTTTATTTTTCTCTTCAGTTAAATGAAATGCTTATTTTGGTAAAAATTTTTGTACCAAATCGAATGAATATTGTGTGGTCTGATGAAATGAGCTAATTTAGCTCATTGAAATGAATTATAATTTATAACCAATTTAAATGACCTGTTGAGTTTTCCTTTATATATATATATATATATATATATTAGTAATTCATATACAAGCCTGTTTTGCTGTATCACAGCTCATCAGTGTGGCTAGACATCCACTTGCTTCCAGCCAGGATCGAAACTCAACCATAGCAAGATGAAAATGTAAAGAGGGTACATGATTAGGGCTAGTTTCAGTAAAATATTTAATAAATATTCACTAATTTATTCTTCACCTTAATCTATACTTATTCTTTTAAGCAGGCAAAAGGAAAGAATATGTTTGTATAATGTAAAAATATTACAAATAATATTGTCTTCTATTTACACACACACACACACACACACACACACACACACACACATATACACACTCACAGAATAATTGTAAATGAATAATAATTAATATTCAACATCTTTTAATAATTTCTTATCATTTCACAAAATGACTGATCAACCCATCTGGCATCTTCTCACTAAGAGATAATATTTTTATTCAATGTAGAATATTCATATTGAGTCCTTTACAAGAAAGTAGTATTCAATTATTGGTTTTTGTAATTACTTTGAAAAACCTAATAAAATGTAAAAATGATTTTGTCAAAAAACAATCCTCATTTAAATTATTCTTAAGAGAACATATTTTTAAAGTTTAAAAATAAATATCAACATGAACAGAAATTACTGTTTAATTATTTGTTGAAAGTTAATGGCGTTTATTAATAACTTGAAAAAATTAGTAATCTATAATGTAATTATCTTTTTCTGTTTTTTCACAGAAATATGAACAGCTTTTTAGTAAACGTCAGGTAACCAAAAATATTGTATTTTTTGTTTATTTTGTCTCTTCAGAGTTTACCTATTTCACAAATGTGTATATGTAGACAAACAACTTCATTGTGTTGAACCTTAATGTTGAAATCTGACATTCTTCTTCTTTTATGTATCTTCTTCAGGAGGTGGGCAATAATGGCTCTTCACAACTTCCTATCTTTCATAGGTCTAAGTAATATTTGTTTTCTCACTATCCTTCCCAGTCCCTGTTCTGCTATCCATTTACACAAGTTTGTTAGATTACACAATGTTTCTTTCTGTCCCTCTTCCCTTCACGATGCCCTATAAGTGTCAAATCCTCTAACTTTCTTTCATTAAAAGTTTCAACAGTCCCTTTCTGATTTTATGTATAAATGTGCTCTTTGTTTTCATTTTCATTAAAACTTTCTTGTTGCTTACATGCTATGATATTCTCTTTATTATTCTGTAGAACAACTTTTCTGTTGCCTAAAGTCTTCTCTTCATCCATGAGGAAATTGGCCATCATTCCTTGCCACAAAAGTTGGTTTACTGTGTTAAGCTAGACAGTTTTTCTCACCTAAATCAAAATTACATATTTGTAAGTCTGTCACTTGTCAAAAAGAATCTGCATTGTCATTGGTCCTGACCTAACATCTTGGCTTTAGTCACTTTCTTACTACCATAACATAGATTCCTCTGCCTTTTCTATAAATACTTTCATGGTACATAAACTCTATAAAATAATGTATAATACAATATTAGTGGTAAGTTTCATATAGTTAAAATGTTTAGATTTAACTGTATGTTCTATGCTGATGGTTTATTCTCTTGCACTTTTCACTTCTAGAATTCTCTTCTAACTTTTACTTCCCAGTCTACTTTGATCTTCAAAAATTTAAATGCAACATCAATAGTTATCTTCTGTTTTCTTAATTCTTGTTCTTTTATTGTTCTTGCTCCTTAATAAAATTTTCCTTTTTCTCATATTTTTTCATATTCAGAAACTCCTGGTTTTGTTGCCTTACTTTGGGTGAAATGATTAAGAAAAATATAGAAGGATTGATATTACATAGTAGTTTAACACTTTTCTTTGTTTCTAATGAAATTTTCCTGTTTCTTAATACTTTGTTTAGCTTTTGGAAAGCCTTTTTTGCTATTCTAAAGTGATTTTAGATTTCAGTGTCGCATTTTCTGTCCTCTGTTAAAATCCTTCCCAGTTATATTTTTGTATTTGCTCACATCTCAGACTGTTCCACTTGCTCATAATCCAAGGATCTGTCTTCTTACAACTAATGGTTTGTCATTTGATATTATTATTGAAATAAATTTGCTTACGCATGAGTCCTTATTTCACTATCCTCAAAGTTATCATTTACAAAGTGTTTCTTTTTCAATTAGAAATCCCTTGAACTACTTTTAACCAGAATAGTTACTAACTCTTTACCACCAAATATATTCTATGAAATACTATTGGTGCTTTTGTTCCAGCTCGAAATACATACAATAGATAAACCTTTACAATAAATTTTTGTATTTCTATGTTGATTTCAATAGTTACCATGGTGACTATATCTTTCTCAATGTTATCTGAAAGCCAATGATTTATGTAAGTTCCATTTTGTCAAAAATGCTTAAAAACTCTTTCCATTCTGAGAGGTCTAATTTTTTTAAATTGATTAAATTGAGAACATTGTGCAAATATTATTCACCTGTTAAATCTAACTCATTTAAGGTTTGAGAAATATGCAAATTCTATTTTTTAATTGGACATTCTAAGGTCTTGAAAATAAGGTTGGGAAATGACATACATGAAACTAAAAGTTAAAAATACTTTAATCTTTGATAGTTATAAAAGCATAGAGAAAGTAATGAAAATAA
Organism: Ascarosepion bandense; assembly: GCA_037127315.1. NCBI lineage: Eukaryota > Metazoa > Mollusca > Cephalopoda > Sepiida > Sepiidae > Ascarosepion > Ascarosepion bandense. The sequence goes on from JBBBDQ010000874.1 coordinate 1,895,508, forward strand.
GGGTTAACATTGAATTTGAAAATTGTTATCATTGGGACTATGCAATGTAATCTTGCTAGTTGATATAAATTAAAGCTGATGACTGTCAATCTCTAAACACATTACATACTAAATAAATCATTGAAATTTGAAGCTTTAAAACATTTCTGCAGAATGCTGGAAGTCTACACCATTTTCCCCATTTATCTTATTACAAATTTTCCAGTTTTTCAATAATGTTTGAAAGTGGTTCCATATATTTTTCATTGAAATTGATGAATAGAAGATTTTCTTGCTATGTTTCCCTGTGTCTAAAATACTTCAAATAAATGGAAAAAAAATAAGTTGCATTGGTAAGTGTTTTAATGTGTTTTCTATATTTCTCTTGAAGTTGCTCAATGAGGAAGAAAAAAAAAAGAATTTTTCTTAACATACAATGCAAATACATGCTCTGTATACTATATTTATTAAACATATGCATATACAAAAATATTATTGAATGCGCATCTATGTATTTGGCTAATTTTTATAATTTTTTTTATAACTTCTGTAAAAGATTTTGATTTCACTCAATCATTTCAATTTGTGATCACTGCTTTTTGGACATGTAAAATACATAACAGTTATTTGAACAAAAAGTGGAATTGGTATCCCATGTTCAAATTCTGATCAAGTATGTTTCATGAAACCCATCTAGTTATAGGTTAAATACCAGAGCAAAGTAGGGTCTTTTGCTTTGTTAATAACAATTCTAGAAGAAAGAAAATTTTCAATTAAAACTATAATTTTTTTAGTATCTTTAGGAGAAAAGAATACGAAATAATAAACACTACACAATTCCAAACTCTAAAATGATTGGACAGTGTATCCTGTAACCTTTTAATAACTCCTGCAGCTGCACTAGTACCAAAATATATTGGCTTTGTAAGTATTTTAATGTGTTTTTTATATTTTTCATAAAGTTGGTGTATGAGGAAAGGAATATAAATATTACATTCATTTATTATTTCTTTCATTTAAGAAGTAGGATTCATTGCCATATCAAACAGGCAACTAGCAGGACTCTTTTCCTTTGTGTTCTACTGGCAATGCTGGGTGTTGGATGTTGATATATGGCAAGTTCAAAAAGTTTACAGTTCTTTTCATTATACTATCACTTCCTAGGAATGTCAATGATGATCCAGTCTACTTGGAGTATATTATGGTGGGACTAGCTGAGTATAAAAGATCCAGTTCTTATAAGAAACAATAGGATAAGCAAAAACTATAGAAATTTGTAAAAGTACATAATCTTTTTAATTCTGCTCCAAATGCAAATTCATCCTCTAGATATTAACATTAAAAATAAAAGTACCAAACTTTACTTTAAAAATTCAACAAAATTTTAAAGAACTGACTTATCAACAAACTTCTTACAACTCTGTTTTCTTTTTCTTACATCTTTCTTTTATGTATTATGTCTCTTCAGAACATAGGTGATCATGGCCCTTCACTTCTTCCTGTCTCTTGTTATCCTTAATATATGCTGTTCTGTGTTCTGTTCTCTCTCCTAAACCCTGCTCTGCCACCCATTTGTTTAAGTCCACTAAGTATGCCATGCAATGTTTACCCCTCTCTCTCTTTTCAATTATTCAACTTTCGTCTTTCATTTCTTCCCAACTTACACGTTGCCCTACATGTTTCATCCAAAAGGTAATTACATCATGAAAACTGACAACACACAATCAAAGCAAACTAATAATAATAATAATCTTGCAAGATTATAGATGTGGTGAACCCTTCTGATATTCAGTCAGGTGCCATATATAATACACCTTTGGACAATCATGTCTCCTTCAATCCATGACTGACTAAGCAGAAGATTTTCCCACAGTAGGTTGCTATTACTTTCTGTAGTAGATTGGTTGCTAACTGAGGCTATAGCTATATCTGTTCTACTATTCAACCCATAGCTGATGGTTGAAGAGACTGATTAATATCTTTTCCAAGGGTATTTGGGCATGAGTGAATGCAACAAATTTAACGGGAATTTGAACTTGGCTTTCTGATTTCTCATTATGAGCTGATACCACAATACACATTTGATATTAAATTCATTGAAAAGGAGAAGAAGTAGACAAATATCGGGACCTGAAATGAGAGTTGAAAAGGATTTAAAGTTGTAATGAGGTGACTGTGTTCCCTAACAGTTATTTGGGCTTTAGGTACTATCTCTGAAAAGTTTCATCAGTGTATTTATAAAATTAGTCCACACCCCTTCTTCAGGACTCTACATGAGCCCTGTATTAATAGGTGTGTGGCTGAGTGGTTATAATGTTCACTTTCTGACCATGAAGCCGAGGTTCAAATCTCACCATGGTCAATTTGTCATGACATTGACTTCTTGATGTTATCAGTCTAGATGAGGCAATCTCAGCATTCAGCACCTGGAAAGTGCCTGAAAATCATACTATCAGTTGACCCAAGTCTTGTGAGTGAAATTGAGCAGATGAGACCCTTAGAGAGCCGTTGATGGCTGCACTAGCATGAAGTCCCAAGTCATCATAACCAAGGGTTTGAGTGTATTGACCTTGTTCAGACTGTTGATCATGCCAAATAACATGCTCTCTCCCAGAAACTATAACTAGATCTACTCAACATAGTTGCAGTATAAACCACAGATGGGCTCTATGGATGTTGCACAAATGCAACTGTGCCTGAGCAAGCATCTTCAACGGGGATTAGCTAGCTGCGCTGGAAGAGAAACATCCTTGGATATGAGTGGCTGGCCACTTTTATTTGAGGAGCAGTTATCAAATAAAAAGAAACTTCTTTTAAGTTATAGTCCTCTGTATTACATTTTGACTACAATGAATTGCCTACTGTTTAATTCATGGGAGATTATTACATCTTCTTTTTCCTTAATAATCACTGGAATAATCTCTGTAGCTTGGCCTTATATATTCTTTATAGTTTTGCCAGCTGACTACATTAATTCTTTTTTAATAATAATTTTAAATATTAACAAAACCAATTATGGTTGGTATTAATAATTCAGTCAATAATGAGATTTAACTTTTAATTTAACTAAAATTTGATCATGTGAAAACAAAATATATCTTAATCGACTGTAAAAGAATGAGATCAATATTGCTAATTAGCTTTTTGATTGAATAAATGTATATTTTGTGTAGATGTTTTATTCATTTAAAATGTTTCAATTGATGATTTTATAAATGATGACCATAGTAATAATGTCATCTACTATTTTTCTTTTCAAGACAAAAACCCTATTTTTTAAATGAAAGGAATAATGAATAAATGCAATATCTGATAGTGATTTAACAACTAATATAAAAACCAATTTGTCTTTTAAATGAACTATTCTCAACAAATGTGATTCCTTTTGAACTGCAAAATCATTGTTATATATCTTACTAGCCACTTAGAAAATGGCATAAGTGAAATAATGGAAACATACTAAACAACCCTTCTCAAAGTTGTTCACCAACTGGCCACTTTCAGTCCTTGATGTTGTTAGTGTTTACCAGAACCTGGGGAAGAGCACACTACATGTTCACAAGATAACATGATGAAAGAAAAATTCCACATCCAGAAATGAAAATGCAAACTCTGCTTTCCATATTACATAGATTCAAGTTTTCACTTGCTCGTCTGAGTGGACAGGTAGGTGATACTTGGAACAACTGCTATATCATCTCACCCTATGCCAACTCCTTATCTATCTACTCAACCTAATATAAAGGCTGGCAATATGAAATCTGAGTATGACTGTTAATATAAATCAGCACCAAGATATAACCTGTTTCTGGTTTTGTTGCCACTTGATTCTTAAAAATTTCACTTACTTCCAATTCCTCCATAGTTAAAGTAGATGCCACTTAAAAGACTGATCTTCAAAAACAGCTATCTGCCAGCCGATCAAGCAGAAACTCTTGAGATTTGGATAAATTCACCTCTTTATCTTCTATATGGGTGTCCATATTATTGTGATAAGTGGAAACTCTCACTTTCACACTGATTCCATAGGGAATGAGCAATTCCTTCATATTGATGCCATCTTGAGCATGTTCTCATAAGTTGCAAGGAAACTAATGGTACAAACTCACCATACTCCTACAAAATGAAGAATTATATCATGTGAGCAAAATCAAGAGATTCATAATAGAAGAGAATAATGACATTTGGCCTTCTTTCATTATAAGTACTATACCTTGCCATATCAAATGACAATTTCTTCCTGAAGACATTGCATTAAAAATACAAAGATTAACAATCTTCTGTGTCAATTCTCATGAAAAGTTTTAAAGAATTTACTTGATTTCTTTTCTTAATAGAATATTTTAAATTGGGTATTTAATGTCATTTAGTCACTGAATTTAAATACTGAAATTAAGAAAAAAAGTATTCAATTATTTGAGTGCAATATTAGCATATTATCAAGGCTAAAATGATTTTGTATAGAAATTTCTCATTAAATTATAATACAACTTCATTCTAAAACATATAAGAAAAATTGTTATATGAATATATACTGTATGTTCTGCCATTTTGTGTGCATTTAGAAAAAGAAAAAACACCTCCCCAAATCATCCTGCATCTTATACTTTGTTTGGTTAACAGTTCTAGATTCTGTTTAAAATTAATTCCCCAATAACTTCACAATGGAATATATGTGTTTATAAATGATTAAAATAAGATTAAAAATCAAAACAAGGTCAAAATATAAAAACTAATACATAAGTAGGGATGACAGTATTAGAAGTTTATTCACTTGATCCTCCTCTTACTCATCATCAGTACCATGATTAGGTGTGGTTGTAGAACATCTGAGTGCATCTGAGTCCTGACCTGGGTTGAAAACTGGAGAGATATTCATTAATGTGTAGTATGTCTTAAGCAAATTCACTTGGTAGAGCCAGGTTGAACCACCTCTAATGTCCTCCAGTTTGAAGGGGCAACTTTCCACCCTGACTATTAACTTCAATCTAGGAAGCAATGCTATGTCATCACTACAATGGTTGCACATATCTATGGAGCTCAGTCTGCTCCCCACCTGCATCTATTTTGATAGATGACCATTGATCCAACAAGAAAAGAAGGTTCACTCACACTTTGAACAGTTTTAGTTTTGATTTTCTTGCATGTTTAGCCAACCTCAGCTTACAGCCATATCATGTTGGAATAATAGTTCTCTTACACTTTCGTAAGTTAAGCACTTTTGATCTGGTCAGTAACTAAATGAGTGACTGTAAAAAGCCAAGTTCAAATTAGTTGTGCCCAAATGCCCTTGGGAAATGCATATAAATCAACCTCACCTCCCAGGTATGGGTTTCAGTCAGTAATTTTTATCTCCATAAAATTCTTAAAATCTCAAAAATATTTTCTGCATTAAATATCCTGCAGAACGTTGATAAGCTGTAAAAAGCAAATCAAACAATCTAGTCAAACTCCTCACTAAAAGAGTATGAAGATGTTTTGTCAATGATGACCCAACTATGTAGCAGAGAGTGTTGTATCAGTAGCACTTGTAGTGTGACCTGACATAATTTTTCATAAATATTCCTTGCCAAATTATGTGTGTGTGTGTGAGTGTGTGTGTGTGTGTGCATGTGTGTGTGTGTGTGTGTGTGTGTGTGTGTGTGTGTGTTATTCAGCTAAAAACATGGCATTTTGTGCTATGTTCTTTAATGTAGGAGTTTTGTAGAAAGAATTTACATTTTTATTTGGTAATGTATGTTTTAATTTTTTTTCATTTTTAGGTTCTTGTTTCACAATGAATTTAAAAAAATATCCAAAAGAGTTTATATAGAAGCATAAAGAATAATATATTTGCATATATGTTTGTGTACACATATACACAGATAGATAGATAGATAGATAGATAGATAGATAGATAGATAGATAGATAGATAGATAGATAGATAGATATACACACACGCATATTGTAATGCTAGATAATATAGTTTTAGAAGAGAAAACACTGATAATATTTAAGGCATTATTAGATTAACAAGACATTATGTAACAATATACAGGAAACATTAGTTTAATATTTTGTGTTTTCCTAAATATTACCTGACAGATTATAGATGTATACAATACACTGGGACATGAAATATAGTATTACTGTAAAACTAAATACCCTTCTGTATCTAGTACATGGACAGAAGATTTTTTTTTTGAAAATCTTTTTGATCCTGAACCACTCCATTTCTTAATTTCACACTTTTGACAATTGAAATGATTTTTGAATTCCCCACTTTTATTAACTCTCATTCCACTATTTATTAAATATTGAGAAAAACTCTAAAGTAAGCAATCATCAAAACTCACACCTATTATTAAGCACCCAAGAGTCAAGAGTAGCTTATAAGTTATTAATAAATATGTAATTGATTTTATGGGCACATGACAATGTGGTTGGAGCATTCACTTTCTGACCATGCAGCCCAGGTTTGAATCTCACCTTGGCCAATTTGTCAGGAAGGTGACTTCTTGATGCTATCAGTCTGGAGAAGGTGATGATGCAATCACAGCATGCTGCTCTTTTGGAAACCATATTACAGATTGACCCAAGCCTTGCGAGTGAAATTTGGTAGATGGGACTCTTTGGAAGCCATCGAAGGTTGTGCTAACATGAAGTCACAAGTCTTTGTGACTGAGAGTTGGAGCGTATCGGCCTTGTTCAAACTTTTGTTCAATCGCTCTTTGCATAGTTGCAGTATAAACCACAAATGCACTCTGTAGGTGTTAAACAAACACAAATGTGCTTGATCAGGTATCTGCAATAGGGATTAGCTAGCTGTCCTACTAGACAGGCATCCTTGGATACAGGTGGCTAGCCATAAACTGAGTTTAGATTTCTCTCTAAGAACATAATTGTTACCAATGTTAAAGAATATCCCAAAGTTATTTAATCTATAATTTGTTTAAATACACATAGTTAAAGAATCTTAAATTCCCAAGCATTATTACAGTTCACACAAGCTTAGATGTGACCTGAATAAACCATGGCTTCTCAATGAAATTGCACATGTGTAAATGGAGATCTGCAGAATTTATTCAGTTAAATCCTGCAAGTCTAGCCAGACAGTCTAATACTATCACAGACATTTGTGTATACACAATGTGAGGACAGAAGAATTCTACTCACTGTTTCTTCTAATTGATTATTTATGGTCAGACTTGGTGTTGAGTTGATTGTAATGCCAGGCAGTATCCCAACACTAAACAACTTATTTTTAAGGCTTTTCTTAGTATAAGATTTGCAATGAAAGTAGTTCACAATATGAAGTTATAAAAATGTTATGATAAGCATCCCTATAAACATATACGAGTGCAATGCATCCAGAATCACTTTATGAGAAAAAATTATTCATAAATCTATTAGTCAATCAGTTCAGTGCTATACATCGTACAAACTTGGGTGATCATGATTGACTAGACATAAGAATTTTCCTACAGTATGTTGCCGTTTCTTTCAGTGGTAGACTGGTTGCCTACCCAGGCTATAGAATCCAGTCTATTCATAGCTGGGGGCGGGGACTCAAGGTTGGTTTTGAATTCAGTTTTTCCTTCTCCTAGACCGGTTGCTACCCAAGTCTGACCTGATATTTATCCATAACTAGGCAGAAGAGATAGATTCATGCCTGTCTTAAGGGCATGCAAGTGAATATAATGAATTCAGCTGGAATTTGAACTCAGATCTCCAATTCCTCAATCTGAGCTACCACACATTATGCATACTTATAATTACATATACATTGCATTCACTTACACACAAATACTCTTGGGAAAGGTATTAATTCATCTCTTTCCTCTAGCTATGGGCTAAATAACAGGACAGATTGGGTTCTATAGCCTTGATTGGCAACTAGTCTACTGAAGAAAGTAATGGTAACCTACTGTGGGAAAATTTTCTGCCCAGTCAGTCATGTCTTTTTTTAAGTATAATCACCCAAGCATGTTTCACATATTTCACTTAACCTTGATAATGCAATATATCAGTCAGTTATCTAGCAATTTGTGAGACAGTTTAAAAGGTTTTTGTCATCTCTGTTCATTTTGCATGATCTCAATCTTCAAATAGACATGAACAAAAATAATAAGAAAGATTTGAGTACAGAACAAAGAATTTATTTGCTACTTTTGTCTAAACTACACAGTGGAAATAACTTTTTATGATATTTTTTTCTGTGATTGCTGAAGATCAGCATAGAGCATCTTCTTTTTCTTCACAAAATGAAGCAAAGTGCAACCAAATTGATTCAACCTTTAGTAGAATTTTAAAAATTCAAACTCTATTTAAAAGACAGTAATACAGTTTTATGATGAACAAATTCACCAAAATATTAAAATAAGTCTGTCTGTATTTATGAGATGATGTATTGTAATTATTTATACTATTCACATTATTCAAACCATTGTTTTCTGAAGAGTCAGTACTGAACAAGCATCTCAACTTCACAATGATCATCAAGTGGATATCATATGTGGATCTCATTGCTTGAATCAAAGAAATAGCCTTGAACATTGCTCAAGCTTGGGTGGATGAGCTAAGATGGAAAGTGAGACAGACACTGGGAAAAGTCAAGCGGTCCAAATTAAACATCACAAAATTACAGAGGCTGGCAATCGAAACCATACAGAGGAATGACAACATCATACTACCAGCTGAAAATGGCAATGCAACTGTAGGGATAGACAAAACAGAATATACAGAAAAACTAGAAGACCTCATTAGAAAATGTTAATGTAAAGAAAAATCCAACAATAAAAACAGTGCAAAAACTGTTACAGATCCTAATCAAGAATAAGAACTAATTCCCACCTATGCCGTCAGTTGTTACATCATTATAGTATGCTACCTCCTATATCAGTCAGTTAAGTGCCATACATGATACACACTTGGGCGATCATGTCTCAAAAGAGACATGACTGACTGGGCAGAAGATTATCCCAAAGTAGGTTGCCATTGCTTTCTGCGGCAGACTGGTTGCTGACCAAGGTTATAGAACCCAATCTGTCCTGTTATTTAACCCATAACTGGAAGGAATAGACGGATTAATAACTTTCCCAAGGGTATTTGCGCGTAAGTGAATACAATGAATTCAGCTGGAATTCAAACTCTGCTCTCCGATTTCTCATTCCGAGCTGATATCCAATGCACCACAATGCACATCCACCTTCTATATAGTCTCCTCAAAATTAGCAAATGCGGTATTCTACTCAGGCCAATTTTTAGCTGCCAAGGTTTTTTTGCCACCCTCTGAGTCTCTCTCATGTGGATATAATTGAACTATTCATAGAAAAGTCACCATCACATGTACAAAACTTCACACAATTTATGAAAATAAAGATGTTCCCATCCAGTTTAATGAGCCTGGATGTGGTGAGTTTGTTCACAAAGGTACTCATAGAGGAGTCACTATCAGTTGTCAGAGACAGATTGGCTTCAGACTCATCCCTAGGGAAATGTATACTCATAGATAACCTGAGAGACCTGCTGACTTTCCCTGCACAAATAACACACTCCAGAATGGTATCAGACATATATCGACAGGATGACATCTTAACAATGGGCTCACTATTATCACCAGTCATGACTAACATATATATGGAATACTTCAAAGAGATGGCATTAGAATCCACATCACTAAAGCCAACTCTATGACAGAAATATGTAGATGACACCTTTATACTCTGGCCATACCACAAAGAGGTCCAGTTACTACTGAACCATGTGAACTCATTATGATCATTAATATAGTTTACAAGGGAAAGAGAAAACAGAAAACTAGCATTCCTTGATGTACTAATATCTCAAACAGAGCATACATATACCACAGCCAACATTCACCAGACATTCACTCAAATTCATCTCCCACCACAAATTCAATGTAAAGAAAGGGATCGTCCATTGCTTGCAACATTGAGCAAAAGTCATAAGTGGTGACCCAGAAACATATGAATCAGAAATGGTGAGTATAATCAGTACTCTACAACTACCCTGGGTACATGACAGCCACTCCAACACACTGGGATAGAAGGATGCAAGAGGACAACACACAGAAAACAGACATGATCGGCCTATTCTATGTGAAGGGATTATTGGAAAAAATGCAAAGGATCTGTGGTCCATATAACATCAAGACAACCTTCAAAAGTGGTTCAGCACTTTGCAGACATCTCTTTTGAGTAAAACCTTCCAAAGAGGAAAACATGATCAAGGACTGTGTGTCTGTCATCTTATGCAGCTGTTGTAAGAAATATAATGAACAAACAACCTGTCTTCTTAAGATAAGCCTACAGGAGCATTTTAAAACTGTAACACAAGGGGAAATAGTAAAATCCTCATAGCTGACCACATATGAAAGATAAAATAAGATCATCACCCCTCATCTCAGGATGAGGTTTAAAGAATAGACAAAGAACACCACTGGAAAATACAAAAACTTAAGGAATCAGTGCATATGCTACGCAGCAAAATTCCCCTATGTCAGGCAAGCATAGAAATGAATACAATATGAAAACCAGTAATACAGAGTGCTAGACAAAAACAATAAAAACAACAACATTTTAATATGAGCTCTGTTAAAAAGGGGTTACTGAGACATTAGGTTTATAAGTCACAATAATTCACTAAAGTCACTATACCTTTAAGTACTCATGACTCAGTGGATATAAGTATTAGTTGAATCCACAGACTTGACGCACAAATTTGTGAGTTCAATAGCTTGCAGAGTTGAGTTAGAGGGAAATAACTGATACTGAGACATCCAGAAGAGGAATGACATGTGAAACTAGAACAATCTATCATGGTGGACAAAACAAAGGGTTTAGTTTGAAATTCCAGTTTCCTAGAGAAGGCTGGAGCATTCAATGGTCAAGATGTTGTGAATATGGCAATGATGATGAGGACAACAGTCCAAAAAATGTAACTAGTTTAAATAAAATAATAAAATTTAATAAAATGAAACAAAATTCTAAGCTTTTGAAGTAAATTTTCATCCAAATTTTTTAGATGAATTATTAACATTATTATATATTAAACTATTTTAATTGCATCTTGGATGCTATAGCCACAATATTTGATTTATTTACTGTTCAGTTTTGTAATATGCAATACTGTTCTTGGAATTTCAAACCAAACCCATTATTCAATCTTTAAATTCTTCTTCTTCTTCTTTATGTGCCGTGTCCCTTTAGGACATAGGCAATAAAGGACTTCTACTTGGCTCAGTCTTATATCTCTCTCAATATTTTTACTCTTGGTATCTCTCCTAAACCCTATTCCACCATCCATTTATTCAAACCTATTAAATATGTCTCGCTCTGCTTTCCCCTGTCTTTCTTTTCTTCTATCAGTCTTGTGAGTATTAAATTTTCCAGGCCCTCTTTCCTCATTATGTGTCACAGGAACCTCGTCTGTCTCTTCCTGATGTTAAGTATGAGTTTTCTTCTAGTTTGCATCTGCTCCAATACCTCGTCATTGCTCACATGTTCACTCCATGGTATTCTCAGCCTCTTTCTGTAGAAATACATTTCTGCTGCCTCAAACATCTCCTTCATCCTTGAGGAGATTGCACAACATCCACTTCCATACAGAAAGACCATTATTACATAGCAATCTGGCACTGTTTTTTTTTTTTTTGTTTTTGTTTTCAATGAGATTTTATTGTCTCTCAGTACTCTGGTTAGCTTTTGAAATGTGTCCTTGGCCATACCAATGTGTCTTTGAATCTGAATGTCACACTTTCCATCCTCTATTAGAACACTCCCCAAGTATTTAAATTTCTTTACTTGTTTTATTTTAGTTTCTCCGACCTTGAGTTGGCATTTTGTGGTCTTCTTTTTTGCTGATGACCATACATTGTAAAAGAGCTATATTTTCAGGAATTAGGCAGCCATGGCTTTATCCAAATTCTTTTTGATCATCTGTAAATTGCCATGCTTTCTTGAGACTTGTATCAGGATGGTTCCCCATTGCTTTCATAATCTTCAATCCAGAGTTTCTTTTTTTTTATCTTAGACTAGGGTGCACTTCCATGCAAGGCTAGAAAGCCAGGTCTACTCTGCTCTTTAATCCACAGAATATTTTTGATTTTAAATATTTCCTTTATGAAATATCATTGATATTAAAATGATTTTGGATATTCTGAAAGTTAAATAAATTGTTTTTAATATGAAATGCAACATATTTGCATGTGTGAAAAATAGATTAAAATTATCATCCAACTAATAATATAAGTTAATATAATGTCAACAGCAAATGAACAGTTTCCACCCAAATTCTGGCAAATCTACAAATTGTAAATGGTTGAAGAAATGTTGGTGCATCAGGAATTGAAATTGGTAGTCCTAGAAAATGTCAATGCCATTGGGACAAGAATCATTGACATTGTAACTTTTAAAGTGATTATCATTCGGTATTTGATGACCCCCCCCAGAAGTCAACTTCCTCATTAAGATAACTGGAAAGACATTCATCCAGTCCAATAGACTAAACAGTTTACAAGAGTAATAGTTTCCTGTACAAAACTGATCAGATCCCTAACAGCTATAAAATCCCTCAACTGCAATTGGGTTATCACATTGGCTTTGTTGAATATAACAATTTTCATCTTTTTCCTTGATCCATCATCTTATCTAGTGATCTTTTTCTGGGACACTCCCTTTCTCTTCACTTATCTACTTGATCTCTCTATTTCCCATTGTCAATGCTCTTCCTCTCTCATATACATTGATTGGAGTATGTAATTGATTTCCTTATTGATATAATTAAGAAACTTCTAATAAGCAGCTCTTCATAAATTAATCAATTAATAATAAAGGATGCGTCTGTAATCCTCAAAGTTCTTCTTCTATGAGATTCAGGACTTTAGTGATCATGGCACTCCACAACTTCCTTTCTTTTGTATCTCTTAATAAGTTTTATTTTTTGTAATATCTCTTAGAACGTGTTTCACTATCCATTTACACAAGTTTGCTATTTAGATTATACATTATTTTCCTCTTTCCCTCTTGTTTTTAATTAATTGTCTAGTGAGTATCACATTTTCCAAGCCTTCAACATAATGGGGAAACATTATATGCCCCTAGGAATATTTTCTTCCTGATGTTAAGATACACTGGCATAGCAAAAGATGTCTTCCAAAGGCTAAGCAAACAGAAAAAATTTTTAGAAACAAAGAAAAGAGTTATGAATTGTTACATAATATCAGTCCACATATAAGGTAGTGAATGATAGACAATCTCCTCACAGATGAAGAAGAAACTTGAAGCAACAGAAATGTGGCTCTACAGATGGATGCTGAGAATACCATGTACCAAATATATGAGCAATGACAAAGTTTTAGAGAAAATGGAAAGAAAAAGGCCACTTATACTTAACATAAGGAATTCTGAAAGTTATAACGTATGCTTATGGCCACATCATGTTGAAACAATGGTTCCTGTACAATCACCAGTTAAGCAGTGTCAAGCCTAGTCAGTACCTAGATGGGTGACCACTTGGGAGTAACAGGTGCTGTAATGGCTCAGAATTGTTAATCTGAGAGCTGAGTTCCAATTGCATCTTGGTTTGTTGCATTCACTCACACATTAATACCAATCAGAAAGGTATGAATCTTTTCACCCCAGCTATACTTTAATTAGTAACATATGTATCACTAAATCATATGTATCACTAAATCATATGTATCACTAAATCATTATTACCTAAAAATATTGTACAATCTAAATATAGGCTTTAAATCACCTTTAAAAAAGAAATCACTCAAAGTTACAAAGTCATAATTGACATGTGTATACAGGTATATGTATGTATGAAGTCTTTTTTTTTCTAGAAGATGAACTAATTTTATTCAAAGTTAGCAAAAAAATTCCTTTCTTCAAATTTTGAAAGCATGAATAAAAAAATACATGTCACGACTTTTTAATTAATATTAATTAGTAAATCACTGATATTTAATGTTTTCATGCTAGAATTAAAAATAGACATACATTGATTTTAGTATTTGTCTGTATTTCTGATATGAGGTAGTATTTATATTATTTACATTATTTGGACTATTGTTCTCATCTTTCTTGAAGAAGGTTGGAGTGTACAACAGCCGAGACATCGTAGAAATGGTAACAAAGACAAAGAAAAAGGTCTGAATAATGAAATAGTGTATACACTGATTTCTTTATCCCTGGAAGTCTTGGATTGTAAATATTAATAATACTTATCTATAAGCATCTCATTTCAATATTTCATTTATTCATAAACTTTTATTCACTATGATAATTTTTAGATAAAAATTTATAATATGAGGATTTCCTTAAAATATTTGATAAACATTATCAGAAAAAAGAACTGAATAACTGTATAATTAAGGGCAGTAGAAGCATAGATATAAGCCATCTTAGTTTTATATATATATATCTATATCTACGAAAGATTTGCTAAAAATGACAGACAAGATGCTATGGTCAAGTTTTATATAATTTTTCATGTGATTTATAAATTTTATAAGATAATATATAATACTGAAATTCTTTTGCTGCTGCTAGTAAAATATGGCTTTAAATATAATAACAAATTTATAATTTATATTAATAATAAATATACATTTTTCCCTCACTGGTAGTATAACTCAGTTTCATGCACAATGCAATCGTCAGATGCTGATTGAAAACTGACCATTGCATAATTTAAATATTGATATTTATATCATACAGTAATGATAGTGAAGTAGTCCATTTATTTACAGTAGGTGTTGAAGGTAGTAGTAGTAGTAGTAGCAGTAGTAGTAGCAGTAATAATAAATATATATATATATATATATATATATATATATCCCTGCGCAGTAGTGGCAGTGACATGCCTTGCTCGGGGTGAAACGCTTATTAAAAAAAAATTTAAAAAAATATTACATACCTCCCAATATAAACATATAACTATAATTTAAATACAAATATACACATCTAACACATAGTTTCAAATATAATAAACATGTATACACAAACACTGTGATGTATCCACATATACAAATATATTATATACATCCACATTTACATAAATATACACAAATAAGTTTTTAATATATGAACTTTCTTGATAAAAAAAAATTTCCTTTTGTTTTTATTCATACAATTTTTTGCAGACAATTTTTTTTGTGTGTGTCTGTTTATCTGCCTGTATGTCTGTATTTTTTCAGCCATTTTATTTTAGTTTTTGCTTCAGGTTTGGCTCTAAGTAGGTATAATTGTAGTTCTTAGTTTCAGCCATGACACCATTTACTCAGAGGACATATTTAGCCTTTAAAATTCAGTTTACGACAAAAAAACTTACTTGATATTGATACTAGAAAATCAAAATTTGACTTACATCCATTCATTTTTTTTTTTGGTCTATGGTTTTGCTTTAACTGGAAACAACTATTGCTTTTTAGTCTTTCATGCCAACGTCCAAAGAGTCTGAGCTCCAGGACCATGGATTAGTTTTAAAGCTTTCATTACACCTGAGCAATGCTGGGCTATTCTGCTAGTAGGAAAACAATATATAAATGTTTTATATATCATGAAAAATTGAGGTGTTTGGAATTAGAAGGTAAGAGAAAATCATGTTTAAAGTTTGTCAACTTTCAAAATGCCATAATTTTTTTATCCATTTAAGATAAACCACTCATTTTTTAAAAGGAAACTAAAAGCATCTACTTTAACATACAAACAATTACAATGGAAAGGCTGTGTGGCATTTTAAAGCAAAAAAATCTTTATACACATATAACCCAAACTGAGCACCAGTTGTAGTGCAACTTTTGTTCAACAAAATACTTACATTATGCTCCCCAAGCCAGATAAATGGTTTACAATATGTCTAATGGAAAACCACAAAGTATCTTGTGTTGGAATTATAACAACTGGAAAAATAAGTGAAATAAAAATCACTATGATGAATTTTGAGTTTTACTCAACTCCTTTAATATTCCAATAGAAGCAGATTTCTTCTCTAGTTAGCCTGGAGAATCTGCATTATTTTCCTTTATAATAGTGGTCATTCAAACTTTTATGAAGTATCTACTTAATATTTGCATTCCTTCACTTCCCTCCAGTTTCTACCCGTGAATAAAATACTGGTATTTTTGTGTGTGTGTGTGTGTGTGTGTGTGTGTGTGTGTGTGTGTGTGTGTGTGTGTGTGTGTGTGTGTGTTTTCCATCTCACAAAATGTTTGCAACCCAGTAGAAAAAAAAATTAAGCCTACAAAGACCAAATCAACTCTTGAGAAGACAACAGCCAGCTAATTAAAGGTGGTTTCTTGATTAAACACCATGAATAAGGCAACAGGAAACCACTCTACTATTCCTTCCACTCTACTGATGGACTTGGACAAAAATACAATAAAGCCTAATGGCATGAAGTGAGTTAAGCCTAAAGACACTGACTCCTCACCCAGTAAAGAGTGACTTGCACAACAGGTGTCATCAGACCATCATTTTGTGAGGGTTAGTATTAATGGTAAAAAGGGGATAAATTTCCTCAGAATTTATTCCTCACCCAAAATGGAAGGACATGAGCGACAGGTGTTACCGAACCGTTATCCTGCGACTGTTCACAACAAAAAAAATAACTCTTGGTACATGGAACATCAGAACCATGAACAACTGCGGACAGCTGAAAAATGTGAAGCAGGAGATGACAAGATTAAACATAAACATTTTAGATATATGTGAAACGAGATGGCCAAATAATGGAGACTTCATCAGCGATGACCACAGAATTATATACACAGGAGGTAAAAATAATTAAAACAAAAGAAGTTGGCATTATACTGGATAAAAAACAAGGAAATGTGTTATGGAATACTGCCATATATCTCATAGTTAAACTGAAAGGGAAGCCTCCCAGTATATTGGTAATAGTGGTATATGCACTAACAACAAAAAGTACAGAAGAAGAAATAGAATCCTTTTACTCTATGCTCAATTATGCCAAGACACAGTGCTAATCACAAGAAATCAGAATTATCATGGGAGATCTGAATGCCAAAGTTGGCAAAGAGACAGAAAATAAAATGGTCAGCAATTTCAGACTAGGACACTGTAATGACTGTGGTGAGAAATGGGTCCAATGGTGCACAGTGAATGACCAGATAATAACCAACACCTGGTTCCAAGAACACTGAAGAAGACTATAAACATGGAAAAGTCCAGGAGAAGAAATTAAGAACTGAAATTGATTATACAAGGTAACCAAAAAAGTTATGTCCATTTCTTGATTAGTCATTGAATGAAGTTGAAATATATACGAAATGTGTGTAGCAATTGTTTTCAAATTTGGACAGCCGGAAGTAGAAACATCAGACGTTATAAAAAAATATGCACACCATGTTTGGCCATCAGTTAAAAGCTGGACAGATGTGAGAAAGATGGAAGTGTCTAGAGATCTCATTTGGGGCTGTTTGCTTTACAACTTCAAAGTGGGTTTATCAGCAGCTGCATCAAGTCACCGCATATATCAAGCATTTGGGGATAGTGCTGTGGATGCAAGGTGTTGGTTTCAAAAATTCAAGTCGGGAGATTTGTCTCTCCATGATGAGCCTTGCAGTGGACAACCACAGGTCTTGAAGGCGACTATTGAAGAGGACATGTGGTGAACTTGCAAGACAGTTCAATGTTTCAAATGAAACAGAGTTCACCTGCATTGCCTATGTAAGACGTACAAACTGAGCAAGTGTGTTTCGTAAACACTGTTGGAAATCCACAAGGGATGAGTGGCAGCCTGCATATCGCTGCTTTCTTGCCAGCATACTGCATCCTTATTCAATCAAGTGCTTACCAGTGATGAAAAGTGGGTTCTGTACAAAATTCCCAAGCATTCCAAACATTGATTGTCTCCTCAGGATGCTGCCCCTCACAACACAAGACCGCCTATGCACCCACGCAAGATTATTCTTTGTGTCTGGCAGACAGGTCATCAGGTGGTTCATTATGAACTGCTACCAATGAGCCAAACGTTCACTGGAGACCTATACTCACAGCAATTGAAATGTGTGCAACAGGCATTGCGCCAAAAGGAGCCAGCACTGGTGAATTGCAAAGGTGTTCTTTTCCTCTATGACAACGCCAAACTGCATGTCGAATGAGGGGTCAGGGATACTATACAGCAACTTGGGTGGGAGTTTTTGTGCCATCCACCTTATTCACCTGACCTTGGGCCATCTGATTTCCACTCCATGGATAATCATCTTCGTGAGAAATCCTTCACCAACGAAGCAGACTTGTGCAAAGCCCTCACAGATTTCTTTGTGTCAAAACATCCTGTGTTCTATTGCAAGGGCATTGAACAGCTGGAGACACGTTGGCAGGTGCTGGATGCCAATGGCAATTACTTCAAAGACTAAATATAAGTTACACATACTGTGAAGCATTTTCTTTTTTTCCTTTAAAAACGGACAGAACTGTTTTGGTTACCTTGTATTACTATCAACAAAAGATTCAGAAACGCAGTCCTTCACTGCAAAGCCTACCCAAGTGCTGACTACAGAAGTAACCACCTACCAGTTGAATGCAAACTAAGGATAAAAGTAAGGATATTAAAGAAACCTAACACAATCTGAAGACTGCAGTTCAGTAGACTTGTGAATGACCTGAACCTGGAGGAGATATATACATAGAACATGAAAATGAATTACGAAGGACAAATTGCAAACGGAAGCTAAAAATGGGACACACTAAGAGTAGCTCTAGTGAAATCATTGAATAACATCATCTCAAAAGAAAAAGCACATCAAAAGAAAAATTAGTGGATCACTAAAAATATTCTTGACATGATGCAAAAGAAACAGAAAATGATACCAAGATATGGAATGGAATACAAGAAACTACACAAAGAAATAAGGAGCAAATGCAGACAGGCTAAAAACAGATAGCTCAACGACAAATGTGCCAAAGCAGAGAGACTGATCATAACAAATAATGGTGATATGCATAAAAAATAAAGGAACTAACAGGACAAAAAACCTGCTCAGCAACAGGATGTATAAAAGTGAAGAACAGAACAACTCATACTTGAAAAAGAAAAATACTTCAGAGATAGGATGAGTGTATTGGTGATCTTTTCCATGACAAGAGAGAGCAAACAACAATACACAAAAATACAGATGGACTAGAAATATTAAAAACTGAAGTAGAATTGGCAGTGGCCAAATTGAACAGAAACAGAGCAGCAGGACCCAACGAGATTGTAATAGAGATGTTGATGTCCTTAGAATGCTTTAGTGTAGACAGGCACACAGAAATAATAAATAAAATCTACAACAATGGCAATATATCAGAGGACCTAAGAAGATCAATTTTCATAGCACTACCTAAAAAGGCAAGAGCAAAGGAAAGTGAAATCCACTGTACAATCAGCTTAATGAGCCACATAACAAAACTCATCATCTGGATTCAGATGAGTGTGTAGCAAAATCTGCTCAGTGATAGAACAAGAACAGTGTGGTTTCGGTAAAGATAGCAAACTAGGAATGTGATATTCATGCTCAGAAATGTATTTGAAAGGGCAATACAAATGCAGAAGGATCTTTATCTGTGCTTTATAGACTACACGAAGGCATTTGATAAAGTACACCACAAGGACTTGACAGAGATCTCAACAACCTTAAAAGATGTTATGATAACCAAAAATCTATATTGGCAGCAAACCACTTGCATATGGATAGGAAGTGAATTCAGCAGGCATACAAAAATAGAAAGGGGCATAAAACAAGTATGTGTTTTCTCCCCGGACCTATTCAACTTCTATAACAAAACAATTCCGAGAGAAATAAAGTATAAAATGTATTCATCATTGATGGCCACAATCTCAACAATGTAAGATATGTGGATAATATGATAATACTGATTGCAGACATGGAAAAGAAAATGCAAGAACATCTACAGAAGGTAGCAAAAGAAAGCAAGAAGAAAGGACTGAGCATAATCTTCAAGAAAACTAAATTTATGGTCATTAACAAAAAGAAGACCCAAAAATGCTAATTACAGGTTGGAGAAACTAAAATAAAACAAGTAAAGAAATTTAAATACTTGGCAAGCGCTTTGACAGAGGATGGAAAGTGCAACATTGAGATCTAAATTTACTAGGTGCCTTTTGACCAACCCTTTTTCAGAACAAAAATCGTTAGTAATATAAGACAGAGTAGCTAATAAAAATCTCTCTTGTTAGCTACTCAGTCTTATATTACCAACAATATATATATATATATATATATATATATATATATATATGTATGTATGTATTAATAATTATTACGTTAGAACATGTACAAACTACAAACTACTATAAAACTGTACATTTTGTTTCAACATTGAAAGAACAATGTCTCATAAGGTAGTTAATAATGATGGTTACCATCATTATTAACTGGAGCTTACTATCATTAGCTACCTGATGAGACATTGTTCTTTCAATGTTGAAACAAAATGTACAGTTTTATTTATTGAGCACTGTTTATATTAATGTTTGAAATTAATGTTTTGAATGTTGCAATTATTTTCTTTGTTCCTTATTCATTTGAATATATATATATATATATATGCATTGATCATTCAGTAATGAATTAGAGCACTCTGGCTATTGGGTGTGTAATATGATAATATACACGCTAAAAAGTCTGCCTTCTTCTACTGAGCGCCCATAGCCCAGAGGTAGAATTGCCGACTGACGCCAATTTGGTCGGGTTTCAATCCTGAGTTAAAAGCAATCGGAGTCTAACAGTACTGATGAGCTGTGATACAGCAAAACAGATCTGTCTGCAGATGACTATATATATATAGATATATAGATATATATATAGATATCAATGAATATACATATGAATATACATGCAAGTACATTGATATATTTCTGGTCTTAATAAAACACCATTTGATGTAATATAACTGCTATGAAGTAAAGTATATGTTAATAACTATACATATTATCATATGTCTATAGCACAACTCAGAGTTTCATGCAGTTGCAATCATCAGGTGAAACTCTGAGTTGGAGTAGAATAACATGTACATTGATTAACATTTATTATATATATATATATATATATATATAGGAGAGTTTTGTAATTTGCTTGAAGCATTGTGTATTTAAGGTGTATAAGTAGATATTTGAAGGCTATCACAATGCGTTTAGTATAATAAAGGAAGGTAAAGAAGGTGTTGGGTATTACCTATTTATTAGTCATTAATATTTTGAGATCAGAATCTCATCTTCAGAATGATAGGAGAGCTTGATTTCACCTTCGCTGGTGGACTTTGCCTTTAAATGCATGGTCCTCTTTCACTGCTACTGCTGTCATTAATGTAGTATGTGTGTGTGAGTACCTGTAAGTGGGTTAGTTAATGTATGTGTGTGTGTTTATGGTTTATATAAGTGTGCGCAGTAGTAGAATATGGCTTTTTCACCTCTTTTTTAATGTGATAGTGGATGGAGTTTTACAATATGATGAATTATCTGTCTGCTTTAATTTATGGTCTAACATATGTGTGTTAGCCCGTGGCAGGGTTTGGCACTTGTGCTTCTCCGTCAGAATGGTAGTAGGTGATGTTTTATGACCTGATCAGTCTCTTTGCTTTAATTGGAGGTGTGTTTATTTCTACATTTTATTTTTAGATATATACGTGTGTGTGTGTATGTGTTCCAGTGTATAGTATGTTGGAGTGTTTGTGTAAATATATATGTGTGTGTGTGTGTGTGTGTGTGTGTGTGTGTGTGTGTTCTGGCTTATAGTATGTTGGAGTATGGGATTTGTGTGTGTGCATGTGTACATATATCATTTTTTTGTGCATGTGTGTTCTGGCTTATAGCATGGTATACTTGTTGCTGTTGGTCACGTATTTATAGGCATGTATTTGTTTGTGTTAGTCTGTGATTGTGTTTTACTGTTGTGGCCGGTGTGTATCAGGTGTATGATAGTGTTAATTATTCTGTTATGTAATCTCAATTGAGTTCCTGTCTATTGTTGATGTGTGGGTGGAGTTTAGCTGTTATTAAGAACTCTTTTATGCATAAGTTTCTTAGGTTCTGCTCTTTTACTTCAATATTGACTATTATGTTTTTGTCTGTGTTTTATCATTTTTTTAGGTGCTTGTGAAATGATGATGCCTGTGTATGTAAGTGTTCTTTGATTCTGATGTGTAATGGTCTGGTGGTGCTGCCAACATAAAATTCCTCACATTTGGTTCATTGTATGCAATATACAACTTAGACCTGGTAGTATATATTGGTGTTGGTAATAGGGCAATTGGCCAGTGTATATGCGGTGTTGTTTCTAGTATGTTGTTTGTTGTAGTTGTAATTGAGGTGTCTCTGAAAGGTTGGACCGTAGTGGGTCAGGTGTATGTCCAGTCCCTATCTGCGGATGGCTCTACATATTTTCGTGGTGATGTTTTTGCCGAAGTGTGGTAACCTCAGGAAGCAGGTGTTAGAGGAGGTTTGGCATCTTTGGCCTTTATTGCCTTTATGTTCCAGATGACCAACAAAAGACTGAGGTTAACCGTTGATCTTCAGTACCTCCTTGAAATGTGCAGTGTGTGTGTTTCTGTCTTCTTCATTACTGCATTTGCCCCGGATATGTGCAAGTTAATTTCTAATCTATCCAGTCTTTGTGTCGAGAAGGAGGGCTGATTTATGGTGGACAAACATGTCTCTGCTGGCAGGCTTTTTGTAGAAATCTGTGTGAATGCCGCCTTTTCTGATACTTTCAGCCTGAACCTGTTATTAGGATGTTTGATGGTGAATTTTATGTTGCTAGCCATACTGTTGAATGTTGCTGCCATTCTATTCACCTCATCATATAAATATAATAAAATGCTTACTTATGTTTACTCAAAGTTTCACATAGACAATGTGTCTTTGATTTTGATTATGGTTCAATCTCACAGGAAGGTTAACTTATTTTAAATTCATTTTTATAATCACCTTCAGACATCAAAGATAGAGTGAAAAATAGCTCAAGAAAGAATAAAGAAAAATTAACCCATTAAATTGTTTTTATCTGTGAGAAAAGCATATTTGTCCTATGCTTGTTTCAGTAATTTTTCAATTGTGCCTCGTAAATTTTTTTATTGATGAATTGAATTACAATAAACATATAGGAGGG
Source organism: Ascarosepion bandense (assembly GCA_037127315.1). Taxonomy (NCBI): domain Eukaryota; kingdom Metazoa; phylum Mollusca; class Cephalopoda; order Sepiida; family Sepiidae; genus Ascarosepion; species Ascarosepion bandense. Next base: position 1,918,634 of record JBBBDQ010000874.1, read on the forward strand.
TTGATATTATGTAAAAGTTCAGATTTCTTTTCTTTGTTTAGAATGAAAGTGTTCTATTTCTAAATACTTTGTTAACTTTCAGAAGGTATTTTTCATTCTCTCAATGTACCTTCAAATTTCAGTGTTACAATTTCTGTACTCTGTTAAAATACTTCCCAGATGAATTGAAGAACCCAACATGGAAGAAGTTAATGATCTAATGATCTAATATAATCTAATATATTTCCATTTTCAAAATTTTGAAAAATTAAGAAGCAAGAAATTGGCAAATTTTAGGCAATCTTTTGAAAATCTAATATCAAATTGATGCTCTAATGTCCACAAACAGAAAATCTTGTTTTGAAAATTAAGATATTTGTACTTCATTGAAAATAAATTTCATATTTTATATCCTTAAAAATATCTTCCTGTATTAATTCTTGTTCATAATCTGCTATGGAAAGTGTCTTCACTTATTTTATATTTAACTCTGATTTACTTTTTTAATGACTTAATCTATGTCATATTAATTTGCTGTTGCAGTTTCTAAAAAGTTTTTTCTATCTCCACTGAATACATTTGTTTTATAATACTAACTACTCACCAGCCAGTTTTAAGTTTTTAAATAGATTTCAATAACACTTTTAGTTTTAGAACAAATGGTCCCTTTAATAATTTTAACAAAAACAGCATTGGTTTTGCTTCTCCAAAGGCATAAAGATTGGAAGCAATTTAGTGTTTTTTATTCAAATTAAACAAAAAGATGCAGTACAACATCAACATGTATCTTCTTTTGTTTCACATGCTTGCACCAATTTTTATTACAAGTGTTGTTTTTTTATGTCCTAGTCAGTTAAGTGCCGTACGTAATACATGCTTGGGTGATCATGTCTCTTTCAATCCATGAATGACTAGGCAGATGGTTTTCCTGCAGTAGCTTGCTATTTCTTTCTGAAGTAGACTGGTAGCCAACAAAGGATATAAAACTCAATCTGTCCTGCTATTTAACCTATAGCTGGAGGAAGAATACATAGGTTAATACTTTTCCCAAGGGTATTTACATGTAAGCGAATGCAACAAATTCAACTGAAGTGGTACAGTAAATCAACCATTTTTCCTGAATCTTTAGCAATTGATCATATCTACAAATTCCACAAAGTCTGAGGTGAATTTAAGGCCTAATAGAATCACAAAACATGGAGTTACCCTGAAGGGACATCCATTCATCCATTCATCATGACTCATGGTAGTTCGGGAACTGATCAGCAATGATAGAATATAACAAGTTTGGTTTTAACCAGCCATATTTTCTTCCAATGAGATACTTTTCATATAAATATTCAAGTTAATAAGGATGAAAAAAATGTTCTTTTTTATATATTGATTCAAAGAGAATTGTGTTTTAATTTGAAAACATTGTTCTAAATGTTAATCAAATAATAAATACAGTAAAGAGTAAAATTTTATCCAAATGCATTTCTTAAACTTAATATCTTCAGCTTTCTTTATAAACTTAAATTAGATATTTTTCTTAAATATATTTTTTCAGAAGTAAATTATTTCTCAACAATCACTTTTTAATTTTAGTTTCCTTCTTTTACTCCTTTCTGTCATTTTACCACAAATTTTATAACCTGTATTTAGTATTTATCGTTTTTAGTTCAGTTTTCCTTTGTTGTAAAAGATTATGAGAGTAAGAATTTTCTTTTGATTTATAATTTTATCAGAAGATTTCAACTATAAAAGCCAAGTGAGTTTATTTTTATCTCAATGATAGCCTAAATGAAAGAATCCATACAGATATGGTAATGATAAAAAAAAAGAAAAATGAGAATTAAAAGGGAAAGACCAGTTTTGCTGGAATCAATAAGAAATGTATTAGCAAATGGTTGTAACTTTCATGCCAATGATTATATGAGAGAACAATAGATAACTCACTGATGAAATGAGTGAGAAGATGACGTACAAGATACTATCCCAGTCAAAAGGAGATATAAACAAATAATGTGATGAAATAAAACAATTTTATTGATGCCACAAATTGATTGCACTGCATAATGAATAAATTGTTAATGTCAGAGTTTATGAATTATAGAGTAAGTCACTGTAGAAAAGAATATCAGTACAAAACAACAAAACAGTTCTTTTACAATAGAAGTGTACTGGAACATGATTCACTATGAAGTCACATTGTTCTATATTTCTCTTTGTTGTCATGGTGTATTAAGTTTTACTTTCATAAACAATTAGTAGAATAATAAGAGGCACTTAGATTTAGGGTGGTACTCTTTTAATATTTTTAATATTTTAGGGTGGTACTCTTTTAATATTTTTAATATTTTAGGGTGGTACTAGAACAAAAAAATACTGAGCAGGTGGTATGTATGAAAGTTAACAGATTGAGAGAATTAATATACCAATGAAAGTTACAAAAGAAAAGAAAAATGGTTCTGTACCAAATTAAACTAAGTAAATGCTAGGTGCTGTTAGCTTAAATCAGGCCAATGAAAATGGTTAGAATGGGAAAACCATCTAAGAGAAGGAAAACAAATTTCAAACATCTACTTTCTTATTGAATGTGCATTCTGGTGTAGTGGATATTGACTCAGAACAAGAAATTGAAAATTCGAGTTCAAATTCCAGTTGAATTTGTGGTATTCACTTATGCGCAAATACCCTTGGGAAAAGTATTAACCTGTATCTTCCCTCCAGCTATGGATTAAATAACAGTACAGATTGGGTTCTGTAGCCTAGGTTGGCAACAAGTCTACCAAAGATAGTAATGGCAACCTACTGTGAGAAAATCTTCTGCCCAGTCAGTCATGTCTCTTTTGAGACATGATTGCCCAAGCATGTATCATGCATGGCAATTAACTGACTGTCTTATTGAAAAAAGAAGAGTAGATGCAGTTTCTTAGTGAAAGCGATCTGTCTTGGAAAAGTAAAACATTCTAATTTAAAATCAATATTGTGAGTGTACAGATATTGTTGATAGCGTGTTGATATTGACATGTCGTAGGCCCACCTTATGGAGGGGGAAAGACTTATTTGAAACCTGCTTGTATCTAAATCTTCTCAAATCTGGTGTTTGGGTACAATACCCTATTCCAAGTTACTCTAACCCTTTAAAACTGGAAACATCCAAATGTGTCTGTAAGCTTCACATACTTAAATTTTAGATATTTAATATTCCAGAAGTACCTGAATACACCCACAACTGAGTAGCACTGTGTTTCAATATCCAACATTAACACCAGTTACATGATCAAATAGGAGTGATGGAAATTTGAAACTTTATTAAAGTTGTAGCTTTCCAAAATAATATCAAGGAGGCTAAATTTGGTTTTGTTTGAAAGATAAATCAATTCATTTTTTTATATAAAATCAACTTGTAATACTTGTCAACAGTTTTTGTGATATATTAATTTAATTACCCTAACATAACATAATCAGATTTTTCTACAATTCAGTTAGGACTCAGTGGATTTAACAATTAAATCTCTATGATACATAGGGTTAAGTCAGCACAGTATAAGGCAAACATGTGAATGTCAAAACAAAGATTTCCAGTTCACTGTTCACTTCTGGACTATTGCCATGTGATCAAGAGAGCAGATCAGCATCCCTGAACTGTTGTGACATTATCAATCCTAGATCAGTTCAGTAGCCTAGTATGTAACAAGTGACCAGAGGAAAAATACAGCCCACTCAAAACTGAGCTCTTCTGGGAAAACTATTCCATGTTGATATGCAATCTGTCATATGTGAAGACAGCAAAAAGATGAATAAAAAAAATAGATAACATATGATAACAAGGTAGGAGTAGAAGTCTATGAAAGATATGTGACTAAAATAAAATAGACAAATATTGTTGCACTGGTTTGACTGAAACTGTCCTCAGTTTGAGACATCTCTCCCCAAGATATAAGCTGTCAGTATTGTTTTATATTTGTGTCAACTCTGAAGCTTCAGGAAGAGTTCTGAAGAAAATTTATTATACAAGGAAAATTATCTATAGTTAAAATTGAAAACTGTCTTAGACTGAGGCTTGAAAATTATGGCAAGCCAAGAATAAAACTGAATTATGAATGTTACCAAGTTTACTATGAGTAAACTTGTTATCATTGACCTAAAATATAATTATGCAGATTGGTAGTTATTTACTAAAACTTGTTTCATCTGGTACATAGACCTTGGGTTGTTCTTCAAAATAGTCATCCATGCACTCAGTTAGATTTGTACACACACACACACACACACACACACACACACACACACACACACACACATATATACTCAACGCAAAAATCTGCTACTCAGAGTTGCCCCTGATGATTATTGTTAAATGAAACGCTCAGTAGAGGGTCAGCCAGGTTTCTTCTTATTGGTTGTGATACCTGTGTCATTATATAACTTCAAAACTCTGCTAACAACAGTTTTTGAACAGTTTACCTTTTTTTTTCTTTTTTTTTTTTTAATCATTTCACCCCGAGCAAGGCAGAAACGCCACTGATGGGCAGGGGGTTACATAAATGTAGAAAGATTAATTAGAAAAGAGTGAGGAGTACAAGCTAGTTAGAAAGGAATAATAGAAAGCTGAGAAAGCAGGTGCAATGACAGATACATGGGCGGAGAGAACGTGAAGATTATACAGGGGAGGGGAGAGAGCTAGAGTCCAGTGGTTAGTAGGTGAGTATTAACTTTGCTTTTAAATTTCTGGAGGTCGTAGCCGTCAGGAAAACAAGAATACGGGAGTGAGTTCCACAGGCGGGAAGTGCGAGAGAGGAAGCTGCAGGAGTAGAATTGTCGTCTGCGTTTGGCTAACCTGACTGTGAATGGGTGGGGCCCAGTTGCCAGTCTGGTTGCACGGGTAAACACCTGTTGAGGAGGCATCAGTGACTTAAGCTCATCCGAGCAGAAGCCATGAAAGTATTTATAGAAGAGACAGAGGGAGGCCACATTTCGACGATGGGAAAGTGGCTGCAGACGAGTCGCCAGATCAGTACCTATCATATTACAGACTCTCCTTTGGAGCTTGTCAAGAACACTGAGGAGAACGGCAGGGGCACCTGACCATAAATGGCAGCAGTACTCCATGCACGTACGGATGGTTGACTTGTATATATGCAGGATGGATTCAGGTGGAAAAAACATCCTGGATCGACATAGTGACCCAACCTTCTTAGCAGTAGATTTTGCTATGGATTCAATATAGTGGTTCCATTTGAGGTCTGAGGACAGGGTAAGGCCGAGGAGGCATAGTGTATTGCTCTCAGGGAGAATTGCTTGGTCCATGCTTATGGGAGGCAGAAGAGGTTGCCTGTAATGGTTGACAGACAACAGCTTGGTCTTAGAGGAATTGAAGTTGACAAGCCACTTCTTGCCCCAGTTCACCACAGAGTGTAGATCCCGCTCAAGGTCAGCAGCGAGATTATGTCTGTCCGCCACGACAGGTTTCTTACTGGAGTATATTGTAGTGTCATCTGTGTAGATGCCTACTTGGGACTTGATCTCATCTGGGAGGTCGTTGATGAAAATAAGGAAGAGCGTTGGGCCCAGGATAGAGCCTTGTGGGACACCAGCATTCGTGCTGTAGGACGAAGAGGCACGCCCATTCAGAACGACCTTCATTTTGCGGTTATTTAAGAAAGATTGGATTAGGTCAAGCAGGCGACCGGTAATACCATAACCACGTAGTTTGCATAGGAGGCCAGGGTGCCAAACCCTGTCGAAAGCCTTGGAGATATCCAGAGCAACCGCGCGAGCCTTGTCAGACTCATCAAGGGCCTGTAGCATGTACTCCGTTACAGTTGTTAGCAGGTCGGCTGTGGACCTGTCAAATCGGAATCCATATTGCCTGTCAGAGAACAGTTTGTGGGTGGTGAGATGATGAACTATTTCAGCATTGATTATAGCCTCGAACACTTTCCCGAATATTGGTAGAAGACTGATAGGGCGATAGTTGGATGGGTCCGAGGGTTCACCACAGTTCTTAAAGACAGGAATGACTGAGGAGAATTTCCAGCATGCAGGAAAGCAGGAAGCAGAAAGGCAGTAGTTAAACAGTTTAGAGAGGACAGGGGAAAGTTCAGGGGCACACCTCTTAAGGACTATCACCGGGATTCCATCGTCTCCACACGCCTTATGGGGGTCGAGTTTTGAAATACTGGATACTATTGTCGGGGTAATATATACGTCGTGCAGTTTGGCCTCAGTTCTAATAGGGAAGTCGGGTGGGTGCACTCCGGACGAGTCAAATGTGGAGTTGGATGAGAATCTGCGGGCAAAGCACTCAGCTTTGTCCGCAGATGACGTGAGAACATCAAATCCATGGATTAAAGGAGGTATTGAGGATTTCCTATTGTTGAGCACTCGTTTACAAATCCTCCAATAGTCCTTGGAGCTGAACTTGCGGTCAGCTATGTGCTGTCGCATTCTCTCAGCAAACAACTGTTTGGCATCATTTAGGGTTCTCTTGCACTCACTGCGAGCAGATGTGAACAGGCGCCTATTGTGATCAGTTGGCTGTCTCCGGAATAGACGGAAGTAATGGTTCCTGTGGGCAATGGCGGCTGAGCAGGCCGGAGAGAACCACGGAGAGGAATGAGGTTTTAAGTAATACTTCCTGGTGGGTATGAAGGCATCAATGCCAGCTTTCACCCATGACGGGACCTCAGAGGCACAGTCATCAACTGATAGGTCAAACACTTTTCCCCAAGGGACGTCGCAGAGGAAATCGCGAAAGGCATCCCAGTCAGCTTTTTGGTAGAGGTAGGAGGTTCTATAAGTAGGGGGATCCTGGTGGGAGTGAGATTGGAAAGAAATACTGAGGGAGACTACAGCGTGGTCGGAGTTGCCGAGAGGGCAATGCTGTGAGACTTGACAGGCGTCGGGCGCAGAGATGAAACATATATCTAGCAGTGAGGAATGACCCGAGGGTGTGCTTGGGAAGCAAGTGGGGAAGTCCACCACTTGCGTAAGGGATTGGGAAATAGCAAAGTTCATGGCGTGAATGCCCGCCGAATCGGTAACAGCGTTTTCAAGCCACTCAGAGTGATGGGCATTGAGGTCTCCAAATACAAATATGTGGGCAAATGGGTGATAGGAAATAGCCTTATCAATGTCGTCGGCAATGCTATCTAGTAGGGAGCAGTCAGGAGAGGAGGGAGAACGGTAAAGGAAGAATAGGTAGCTAACCGAACTGAGGAGAGACAAGCGGAGACATATGTATTGGTGGTCAGTAGATTCGAGTGAAGTCACCCTAGTTATGGGGAGGTGTTCGCTGACATAAACACCCAGCCCATGCATGTGGACAGTGGAATCCTTCCTTAAAAGGGGAAGATAACCAGGGATGAAGAGGTCAGAGGAGGGAATAGCTGAGTTGAGGTTAGTTTTGCAGAGCGCGAGGATGTCAGGGGACTTTTCATGCAGGAACGCTTCTACACTAGCAAAGTTAGTACGAATGCCTCGGATATTAGTGAAGGAGAGGTTAATGGGCTTAGGTGGTTTGGATTTAACTGGTTTAGGGTCATTTCTGATTTGTTTCGTCATGTTTTTTGTTTATAGAAAGGGACCTAGGGTAGAGGACACAGGCGGTCATTACCCACGATCTGTGCTGGGAGGGAGACTGGCTAGGGCTGCAACAAGGTGTGGCCTCGGGGTTGCCCACCGAAAGCGCTTGCAGGGACACCTATCCATGCGCGACATGGCACGACAAGAACCCCGATATTATACAACTGTTGATCAGAGCAGCCGCTCTTGACGCTACGCAAGAGTTAGGGCTCCTAATTACCAGTCGGAAGCAGCAACCAGGAAACTGCCAACCCGGTACCCTCACAGTGATGAGCCATTGCCACCAACCGGCCAGATCGCAGGAAACTCACGGAAGCACCAGTACCAAGGTCTGAAGAGAGAAAAGAGAAAACTGGAAACCACATCCTAAACAGGAAACAAGGAACGAGCCTCTACTCCAGTTCAATAGACGTGGGAGGAGTATAGACCGGGCGATAGTGTGACCTATCTACTCCTATTAAAAAAAACAAAAACAAACGAGCACGAACAACCTTTGAAAAAACACAAACTTACAAAAGTGGAGTTAACTAAGTTTTAACTTAGTTAAAGTCCAAATGAACTCCAAAAAGGGGAAAAAAAACAAAACACAGATATATACAAAACAAACAAAAACAAACGAAACCTCACAGTTTAACACAGGAAATTTGAATTAAAGATTCATTCTTCAATTCTTGCTTTTCCCAAAAATCAACATCGAGTTAAGCTGCTAAGTAAATTCCCATTCAAAGAACATCACATGGCATGGAGGTGTAATGGCTGCTGATACCTTGGCCAAAGTAGCTTTGCATAACAGAATAAATAAAAATTTCAAACTTTTTTTTTCCCTCCCAAATGAAGCATGAACTCCAAAAAGGGGAAAAAAAACAAAACACAGATATATATAAAAAAAAAAACAAAACAAAAACAAACGAAAAATACCTCACAGTTTAACACAGGAAATTTGAATTAAAGATTCATTCTTCAATTCTTGCTTTTCCCAAAAATCAACATCAAGTTAAGCTGCTAAGTAAATTCCCATTCAAAGAACATCACATGGCATGGAGGTGTAATGGCTGCTGATACCTTGGCCAAAGTAGCTTCGCATAACAGAATAAATAAAAATTTCAAACTTTTTTTTTTTTTTTTTTCCTGCCAAATGAAGCATGACCTAGTCAGCAATTTGTTATATGGTATTATTATACTTTCAAAGTTTCACAATTTCAGATTTAGTAGAAGAATCAAGTTTCTTTTGTTGAGACATGGCAGAAACTTCTGCAGTAATATTAAACAACCATCAGATTATTCATCTTTCCTTTTAAGGAACAAATTCCATTTCATCAGCCTTGTCTAACTTAAAAGGAAAATATGACACTTATCAGAAGTGCAGATGATCAAACTTTAACCTTAACTTTTTGTTTATTGATTCTGAATTTTGAACACATGGAGTACTGCTGCCATTTATGGTCAGGTGCCCCTGCCGTTCTCCTCAGTGTTCTTGACAAGCTCCAAAGGAGAGTCTGTAACGTGATAGGTACTGATCTGGCGACTTGACTGCAGCCACTTTCCCATCGTCGAAATGTGGCCTCCCTCTGTCTCTTCTATAAATATTTTCATGGCTTCTGCTCGGATGAGCTTAAGTCACTGATGCCTCCTCAACAGGTGTTTACCCGTGCAACCAGACTGGCAACTGGGTCCCACCCATTCACAGTCAGGTTAGCCAAATGCAGACGACAATTCTACTCCTGCAGCTTCCTCTCTTGCACTTCCCGCCTGTGGAACTCACTCCCGTATTCTTGCTTTCCTGACGGCTACAACCTTCAGAAATTTAAATGCAAAGTTAATACTCATCTACTAACCACTGGCCTCTAGCTCTCTCCCCTCCCCTGTATAACCTTCCCTTTCTCTCCTATGTATCTGTCATCGCACCTTCTTTCTCAGCTTTCTATTGTTCCTTTCTAACTAGCTTGTACTCCTCACTCTTTTCTAATTAATCTTTTTACATTTATGTAACCCCCTGCACATCAGTGGCATTTCCGCCTTGCTCGGGGTGAAATGATTAAAAAAAACAAAAAAAAAACACGAAAAATAGTAAATATGTGATAAATTCCTTTCTATTGTTTTCTGTAACCTGAAAGCTAGTGTTACTGTTGGGGAGATTATGTTTACTACCAGCGAAAATTTTGATTGTTAGTTTTGGAGATACTAAATTTTTCATTTTTATTCCCTAATTTTAGATGCTATTGTACATAGTGTTCCAGAAGTTAATATGCAAATCACATAAACCTGAATATCTCAAATTTGTTTCTAAAAGTTTTTATCAAATTTTCAAATATTAATTTATACATTAAAATTTTAAAGCAGGTTCAACATGTTTTGACTCCTAAATTAATGGTTTAAAATTTGACAAAAATTTTCAAAGCAAATTTATATGATTTGTATAATAATTTCATATGGACTATATATATATATATATATATATATATATACAGGGTAGACAAAATAATGGAAACATTTTGAAATTTCAAGCAAATTTATTTCAATATGGGGTAGGACTGCCTTTGGCAGTAATTACAGCATGAATTCTGTAAAGGATCAACTCTGAAAAAGTTTGCATTGTTTCCAGAGGGATTATAATTCATTTTTCAACTAAAACAGTCTCCAATTCTTCCAATGATGATGGTGGAGGAAATCAACTTCTCATTTGTTTTTCTAAAATGAACCATAAATGTTCATTGATGCTGAGATCTGTAGACTGTGATGGCTAGATAAGATGTTTTCCTTCACTAGAATGTTTCACGTACCATTCAGCTACAACTTTAGCCATATGAAAGAGTGCATTATCATCCTGAAAGATGGCATTTTCCTCTAAAAACTGTTACGGAAATATAGGATGAAGTTGATCACTTAAAATTCTTAAATAGATTGTTCATTTTGATAAACTTTTTTTTAAATAATACCTGTAAAAAACAACAATTTTAGCAAAAAAATGAAGTACTACTAATATGAAATTAATAAATATAAAAATAGACAAGCGTTTGACAATTTAATCAAATTTTCCAAATTATGCTATGGTACTAGGTGTTTCCATTATTTTGTCCACCACCTATATATATGTATAAATGAATGAGAGGTTTGTGAAAAGTTCTTGGCATAATCAAGATGAAAACAACCCAGCATCATTTAGTTTACATGCTCTTTCATATTTTCACTTGCAGTTCAGAATTAGCTTTAAAGAATTTTAACAAAAATAATTCATCCTTCCATAGTTAGAAGCATTTTAACTATAAACAAAATTCAAAATTCAAAATATAATTTGCAAGTTCATATCACTTGATTATATTAAACACTTTAGATTTATCATTTATCTTTTACTATGAAAAGATTGAAACATCAAAGCTCACCCTTACCAATGATTCACAACCTAAAAATAGTCCCACAGTAAAAACATTGTATACAGATTATTGTGTTCTTTAACTGATTGTATTTTCAATATAAATAATCAAAAAATAACATTAAATTCTTACACTGGTTAACTTTTTACTTACCAAAACTTAGTTCAATTCATGCACACATTGATCTTCACATAATCAGTCAGTTAAGTGCCATATGCTATATAGGCTTGGGCAATCATGTCTCTTTCAAAATATGACTGACTGCACAGATTTTTACAAAGTATGGTAGACCTGTAAATATGTATGATAGATTTTGGCAAAAGAAATGACATAATGAACCAAATTTTCTAGCTGCAGACCCAATAGTTGATTTAATATAATCTTTCCACTTTATATCAGTTGAAAGCATTAGTCTGAGAAGGTGCAATGAGTCACTCTCAATTAATTAGGTTCTAATTCTATTTCTTATATAATCTTCCAAACGGCTAATTATGTACAATAGGTCTTAAATTTATTTATTTAATTTCATTGCTGACTTAGTAGTGTGAATTTTTTTTACTAATTTTCTTAGTGTGATTTTTTCTACTGAAATTAATTAAATTTCTTAACAGAACTTTTTTCAGATTTTAAGGAACAAATTCCATTTCATCAGCCTTGTCTAACTTAAAAGGAAAATAATGTTTATTGATCTTGATTTATTTATCCAGGATGCAATCATATATCATTTTACTTGCTGCCAATATGTAACTGGCCTTTGAAGACTTTAAACCTAGACACATTTGTTTATAACATTTTGTATATTGTGCATCAATATGCTGCCTACATAAAGACATTACTGATCTCAGATATTTTATATAAAATCTGTGAAATGAAGTTTAGCATACAAGATTTTCAATAAATAAAAGTTCTGACAAATAGAGCATTAGTCTGAGAAGGAAGTAAAAGTACACATTTGCAGAATATATTGTATACAAGTCTAGTCCTTTAAAACTTCATTGGACTAAAGTGATGCATCTACACATATGTATGAAGGAGACAGGGAATGTTGAAATTTTAGTTTTTCAATTTTTTCTAATAATATGTGTTTAGGTATATTTTTAGGGCATATCATTTAGTTTCTTTTTGTTTTCACCACTTTTGCTATTGGGTTTCCTACATAATAGAATATCTGCTAAGAATGGTGAAAAAATGCAAGAAACTAGACACAAATTTATTGTAGCTGATCTAGCAATTAAAGCATTTCCTATACACTTTTGTTTAAGTAAATTATCTTCTCTTTCAAGATAGCATTTTTTAAATAAAATATGGTCATATTAATTTTCTCCCATGTTTGTGTTTATATGAATACTAGTTGTATAGCCTGGCATAAGTATTTTTAGTGGTTATGTTGAAATGGTAAGGTCAAGTACTTATTCAAAAAGCTCCAGTATAGGGTTGCCATGATGATTAAATTAAAACATTGTAAAGTAAGAATTGGTTTTTATTGTATTTGTAAAACAGGATTCGTGCTTGGTCAACTTTGCCAATAAACGTATGTACAATTGGAAGAACAGGGGTGGGCATTATGGGAGCCTGTAATGGGATGTGATGACGTTGTGACACAGAATAAGTGAATGCATTGTCCCTGCAATGTCAGTGGTATTGGAACCTTGTAGAAAACAGGAAATTTTTATGGTATATAAGGTAGAAGTTATGAAAAAGACCCAATTTTTCTGGAATACAAATAAACATTTCACTGAAATAAACAATCGCAAAAAGCAATATTTTTCATTATTTTTGCCATACCTTGTGTGTCAATTAAAATTCTTGTTTGCATATCAAGGCATCAAACCATGAACTACCAGTGACTCAATTTTGGTTGATTTTGAGTGAAGCATCTTGGAGAAATGCATAAAAATGTACAAAAGAGCACCAAAAATTATGTTTGTCATTGATTTTTGACAAAACCTGTACATTGATTTGAAAAATTTTTGTGTCCATCAAGGGTGTCTTGAAGGAGAAGAGTTTGTAAATTCTAAGCATTTTGGTGATTTCTGTCGTACCCTGTAAATTGATTTGAAAATTTTTGCATACATCAAAGGTTCATGTCATGATCAACAAATGACCCAATTTTGGTTGAAATCAGATCAAGGGTTTTGGAGGAGTAGAGTTCATTAGAATTGAGACACAGAAATACACACACAGACAGATGGACATATCCATTTTATATAAATAGATATATGCCACCCTCTTGACCCAGGGTAGCACTACCTTCTCAGTGGCAAGACAAGTAGAGATATAAGTTGCTATCATTAGTGATCACTCTAAACACTGTGATGTTGACTGGATATATCATCCAACTTTTTCTGAATCCTCTATCAAATACCTAAACACTCTGAAATGTTTTTATTGGAGCTTCAAGTGCAAATGCCAAGCAGTACAGCATGCTGTATCCAAATTTATAGCAAAGAGAATTGAATCAGGATGCTCTTTTTCTCACAGGTGGTGCCCAACTGATCCTACTATACTGTGCAGTCAACAAATTAAATAAAAAACAATGTGCATGCACAAAATTAAAATATAAAATTGCGACAATTTACCCATCGCACCATCTATATTCAGATAGCACCAAATATTTATTATAAAATGAGCATAATTGATGAAAAAGAGTCCAAAACTTACTGAAAACAAAGTTATATTGACAAAAAGGAATTTTTTGTGAAAAACTAATTTTTCTTAATCTTTTTTAGAACATTAAAAATTTTTGTTGAAAATCTTGTTTTTCTAGTGTGAACATGAAATCATAAATTAGTATGGAAAATTTGAGTGTTGTGTTGCTGTGAAAAATACATTGATTTGGAAAATATTGCAGGAATGATATAATAGTCAGATTTTAATTAAAATTTCAGAAATTGTTCACAAATGAGAGAAATAATTTGGAAATGTTTTCATAGAAAATCTTAGTAATGATATTTTTTTTATTTATTACCCAACTATGAAATTTTAACAAATCCTTTTTTGCATTGCTTAATGTTTATATTAGTTATAAGGACAAGTAAAAAGAGAATTTAAATCATCAAATTTTTTTGGTCAAACAGAATTGTCTGTTGCAGAAAATCTGTTATGAATTGTAAAATAAAAAAGAAATTAAGATATTACTTAACTTAGAATAACTTTTAGATATTTAAACATAATTGGAAAAATATATTTATTTGTTTTCATTTTTTTTTTTTAGTGAATAATTTATTAAGTTTTAAATCTTTTAAAATTCTCTATTAATGTGTAATGGTCAAGTGATAGTGTTATCAAATTAAAATCTACATTTAATAACCATGGATGGGAAGTTTACTACAATTCAGCAACACCAAGTATTTTTAAAGAAATTTTAAGTCTCTAAATATGCCAATTTTTGTAAATAGTGATGTCCATACACAGCATTATCAGAACATACGAGCAGTAACTATAGTAAATTTAAAATTTATTGGTAAATTTCTAACATTTCCTCAACAAAAGTTTTTGTAAGTAAGACTATAAAGTCAAAGTACCTAAAATTGATCAAAATATTAAAATGCTTAAAATATTTTACAATTTTTAAGATTATTAATTAGTTAGAAATTATCTAAAAAAGGTGTTTATGTTTTAGTTGTCATGTAATTATACTACTATTATTTCCACAATTATATAAATCATGCAAATAGCAGGTTATCAATAGATGTGATCATATCTCATAAAACAACGACCATCATGTTAAAAAAAATTATTTTTTGAAATATTTTATAGTAAAAGTAAATAATGTTTGTTTTAATTTAAATTAATTTAGCATTAAATGAGTTGATCTTTCTCAAATAAAGTTTCAGAAATCTATATTTTATTTTTAAATATTTTTAATAAAGATAATTATTCTATGTTGATAGATTTTTCAATATGGACAATTGTAAAAATTTTACTGATAATCTAAAAAATTACAATCAATTTAAATTCGCTCTGAAATGCAGCAAAGTATTTTGCTTATTGTAAATATTAAATTTAATCTATTAGCTTACAATTAAGATTAAAATAAAAGCTTCAAGAAAGATTTTTCATTTTTAAAATGTATTCTGCACCTTAGGTATTACCTTTTTTTGAAGGTACCTGTAGTTACCTCCAAAAGTATATGTATATATAACCTGCAATTAAAGCTAAGGTTTTTATTTAACATGAGAGTAATTGAAATCTCATAATTTTCTATAAAACTATCAAAAATTGCTTTATTTTAAACAAAAATAAGTGAAAGTAACTAATATTACTTGTTAGCTATTAATTCATGCTTACAGAAAAAGGAGTTGTGTCTTTCAGTACCATAGTTAATTTTGCACACACATTATAAGAGATCATTTGGCAAAAAGAACACATAAAATATCAATTAAAAGTGCCATCTGCAATGTATGAGACAGATTGTATGTGTGTAAAAGAGAGAGAGAGAGAGAGAGAGAGAGATTATCAGCAGTCATCAAGAGATAAGCTGCTCTGATAGTTCAGTTCAAAATGTAACAGTCAGTATAAAGAAAATGGACAGTACTCAGAATTACTAGCAAACTATTCTCACCAGAGAAGTTAAAAATGAGTGAAAACAAAATAGCAGTGGTCATAATTATATAGGCTAAAATTACCAAAAAATCAATCAGGAAAAATATTTTTAAATACTTAACAGTATTAGAAATGTTAATCACTTGCTAAAAAGCAAATTTCAAAGATTTATATAATTTTTTATTGTGAGGAGAAAATAAATTTTAAATTCTCTCTGTAGTGACCAAATTAACAACACCTATTTTAGTGACATTGTATAATACATATGATAAGAAAAAACTGGAGAATAGAGCTGTTGAACAATTGGGACTTGTATACATTTTCATGAGAGGATGGTCTCTGGAAGTTAATGTATCAAACTTCAGAAAATCATAAGAAATTCTGCCTTTTGAAGAACTTTATGAAATGTAATATTTAGTTTTAAAAAAGTATATAAAAGAACATTTAGTTTACTAATGGTACTTTAATTCTAATTAAAGGATATAAAATGTATACTAAATAATGAAACCTTTTATATATTTGAACTTTGGATTTTTACTCCAGATGTTTGAACTCTTTCTTATCTTATAGAACTTAAACTCCATGGATATTTGCACTATATTTCAAATATACCTTCAAAATAGTGAAAACTTTTAAAAATCAGTTGCTAATTTGAATTGTGCCTGATTTTATTAAGGTAAGTGAAATCTTTCAAGATTATATTTTCCTCCTCACTGCCTGGAATATTAACTGCAAAAACTTATGAACAGATAAATATTTATCTGTTTCTGCTAACTAATAAAGGATGGACTTAATATAAAATTCCTTCAATTCTTTTATGTTAAAATGTATTCTAACTTTTCATCTGCATAACTGAATGGTTCCAACATTATTTACAGTTCAGAACCTTGTTATCCTCATCATCCTACTTTGGTTTTTTTTTTTTCCTAGTTTGGTTTTATTGCACTCATCAAGTATTTTATCACAATTAGGTTTAATAAAACATTAAAATGAAATAAATTTTCATGATAACTGATTTTATTACAGTTTTTTTAATTTTTAATCATGTTTAATATCCTCATTGAACAAAAAGTAATAATGACATTTAATTTATTATTAACTGAAAAGTTTATTTTTGTTATTCACTAAAAGAATTTCAATACCATTTATTTTCTATAACTAAATTTACTTATATTCAAGTTCATAAAAGGCAGCAAATAAATTTTTGATAACAAAATCAGTTTTGCCCTCAAGAAAATTTATATAATGAATGCATATGATAATATCTAATCAGTCACCTTGATAGCATCTTTCATTATATCTTGAAAGATAATAACAATTTTGGTTAATTTTTTGATCCACTCTAATGTTGGGGTTAATTGAAAAATAAATCGCCCTATTCCTAATACAATGTTGAAACAAATCTAATGAAAAATAATTTTTCAGTATTGTTTTGATTTTTTAAAATAATAATTAAAAGTAAACATTCAAAACTTTTGTTTGCATTTGGAAATTATATGAATAAAACCTGAGTTTTTCTGAAATCTTAGACCTAATAATAAATTGTATATAACAATAACAAAGTCAGTGTGAAATTGATAGATACTGAGGTCAACACCAATCTTTAGACCATGTGTGTTTTGTGTGGTCAACACACATAGTATGAAGATTGTGTTCAAGCATGAAACACACTGCTGCCACTCAATGTTGACCTCAGTGTCCAATTGGGTGTATATTTTGTTTCATATATATTTTTTTTATTTATGTTAATAAATAGGGTTAAATGAATGTCTAGGAAACCAAATAAACAAAATAAGCAAAAACACAAGTTTTTATTTGACTTTGTCCAGCTTAATTTATTAACTTTTGCAATGCTAAAATGAATTATAAATTGATACAAGTTTTGGAACTTGAATATTTGGAATTTCAGAAGAATTATTTCTTGATAATGAAATCTTTTATCATTCTTTTAATATCAGCCTAACAATTCATGCCAGTAAAGATACCATAATACTATCTTGATATTTGTCATATGTATCTATTTATAGATTATTTACATTCTCTAAACTATTGTCCTCATCTTTGTTACCATTTGTACAATATTTTGGCCGTTGTACACTGTGGCCTTTTTGGGAGCTAGGAATTTCAAACCGAGCCCTTTATTACAATCACTGGGGTACATCATTCTCATTCCTTTGTGTGAAGCCTCTTTGGTAGTCATGAGAATACATGACCCAGTGGATTTAGATGTTGGTTAGTTCCAGTAACTTTACCCAAAAGAGTTGTGAGTTCAATACCAGGCAACAGCAGTGGTGAACAAGTAAGTTAGAGTTGGGTTAGAGGGAGATAACTCATGACTACCAAAGAGGCTTTGCTCAAAGGAATGAGAATGATATACCCCAGTGATCATAATAAAGGGTTTGGTTCAAAGTTCCTAGCACCTGAAGAAAGCCAGAGTATATAACAGCCAAAATGTCGTACAAATGGCAACAAAGATGAGGACGATAGTCTGAATAAATTAAATAGTTTAAATACTACCTCATCTCAGAAATGTAGACAAATACTATGTATAGATGTTATCAAATTATATTTATTTCCAGGGTCAAATAACAGTTTCTGTGCCAGAAAAATAACAGTTTGAGGGTTTCTTTAGTTTTTAAAATTGCATATAATTGTTATATGAACAATGCATCCTATTAAAATAAGATTAACATTTGACAAGAATCTTTTCCCAAATAATTTATATGTATGGTCAAAGTTTAAAAATTGAGTTAAACCAAGAACTTTTCAGTGCTTCCATATATTTTTTGTGATTATTTTTCAGTATTATCCTGTATCCTTTTGATGTTCTTTTTTCTCAAATGTACCTTATTACTGGCTTCATGGTGTAATTTCTCATTTGTAATCAATATATTTTCCCTCCAACTTAATCTTTAATTTTAATCATGTCACACCAAGCAAGGCAATAAAGTCACTAGGATGCCATGGGTTACTGAAAGGGAAAGGAATAGAACAGTAAAAGAACAGAATTCAAAGAGATGTAAAATAGCAATTGACATTACATTTAAATTTTTTAAAGATTATAGTTGACAGCAAAGCTGAAAGCCAGAAGAGAGTTCCACAAGTGAGAAGTGCTGGAAAACAAACCATTAGGATTGAACTTTACCCAAAAGAGTTGTGAGTTCAATACCAGGCTACAGCAGTGGTGAACAAGTAAGTTAGAGTTGGGTTAGAGCGAGATAACTCATGACTACCAAAGAGGCTTCGCTCAAAGGAATGAGAATGATATACCCCAGTGATCATAATAAAGGGTTGCAATTTCAACAGTGAAGTAAATATTCATACAAAACAGGGTTTCTTGATTAAAAAAGCATCAGTGTAAAGTTTGGTAAAAAAAACAAACAAAGAATACAAGATAAGAAACACAAAAAATATAAAAGTTTACTAACTGATTTCTTTCTCTGTTCTTTCTTTACTATCATTAGTTACAATCATCATCATCATCATCATCATCATCATCATCATCACCACCATCATCATCATCATCATCATCATTTAATGTCCATTTCCATGCTAGCATGTGTTGGACAGGATTTTCTTGATGACTCCATAATTGAACCATCATGAAATATTGGAATGCATTTTGCAGCTTAGTTTATCAGTTTAGGAAACTGAAAACTCAATGTTTTTATCTAGCCACTATCTCTAGGAAGATTACCTACCAGTGTTAGAGAGTTCAGCCTACCCTATTCTACACAGAGTAGGTATAAAGGTTTTTATTTCAGAGATTTCCTTCCCTTAGACAAGTTGCTATCCAAAGCTAAAGACTCTTACCCAGCCTAACTTTTCTTTTTCTCTTAAATAAATCCAGTTTGGGGTTAACTATTTGCCAATAGTTGGGACCTTAACAGGTCAGGGTGAACCTGGAAACAACAGCAAATTAAGAGGTGGTTCTATGTTCTTCTAAACCTCCCGATAAGAGGCCTTGCTGACATATGTAGTTTATCATCATACCCAGGATCAATACATTATATACCAATATTTCCAGTGCAATATTCAGAAATTCAAAATTCCATGTTTTACTCTCTATATAAACATTAATTACTTCAAGCTAACACAAAAACTTTTTTCTGTTGTTAATTTAAAATTCTATTTTTCATTTACATGATTTATATTTGGACTGTTGTGCTCATCTTTGTTATTTTCACAATATTTTGGCCACTTGGCTTTCCAGCCTTCTTCAGGTATATACCAATCTGGGTAACCTTAAAGGAATTTTTTATTTGGTAAAAAACCCTCCAAAAAATAGTTCAAACTAATGTTTGAGGTAACATTTAATTTATATGGACACACAGCAACAACAGATAACACAAGCCAAATTTAAGGACAAATTATAAATTTATTGTTAACTCACAAAGTAATGAATGAATTACAAAAATTAAGTTCATTGTTTACCAAATGATGGCCAATAACATGTACGTAAAAATAATCAAAGCAAATGGAATATGCCCTTTTCTAATAAAAATTATAATGCTGTAAAAGGTCCTCAGAAAAGAAAACTACAAATAAAATGTAGAAAAGAAGAAAATATTTCTCTGAATAATTTTCAAATTGTTACAATTTTCAAGGCAAAGTTTGTAGTAATAGTGAAGAATAAGAATAAGAACAATCACACCAGCAAAATACTTTTTCTTTGTGCATATGAGACTTTGATGTTTCTTTCAATTCTCGTCTTATGGTTGTCAAACTTCTTCTGTATTGTTTTTCTTTCTGGATAGGAGAGACCTGGTTCCAGTAGCAGATGTTTGTCGACTCATTGAATTAAATCTAAAGCCTTCTTTTATAGCACGTAGGTAGGCTCCAAATTCACTTCTTGGAATTTGAAGTAACCTTGAAGAAACCTTTTGACTGGTTGTGGATGAAAATCAAATGCAGCATCTGGCTCAGAAAAGCAGAGAATATATGCTCAAACAGCTTAAATTTCTTATAACCTACAAGGAATTCTGAACTAAACCCTTCATTTAATCTATGGGGGTAGACTGCTCTAATTCCACTGCTTATGTCTTGAGATGTCTCATCTAGTTCTTGCAGATATAAATAGTGTAAAAAATAACTTCTCATCCCAGAAATTCAATTTTTTAGGTTTTTCTTTGTAGCTATCAGGGAAGCAAGTATACGGAAGGGAGTTCCACAGGTGGGAAGTGCGATAAAAGAAATTATTAGAATAGATGTAGTCATTACATTTCACTATTTTGCTAGTAAAATGGAGGAAACCTTGATGTCAATCTAGTAGCACAAGTAAATTTATGTGATCAGGGCACCAGGGAAAGAAGTTTATCAGAGCAGAAGACATGAAAATATTTGTAGAAAAGACAGAGGCAAGCCACATAGCATTGCTGAGAAAGTGACTGAAGGTGAGCTGTCAAGTCAGGATTAATTATATTGCAGATACTCCTTTGGATTTTGTCAAGAACTTCAAAATGAATAGCTGGAGCACCTGACCAGATATGGCAACAGTACTCAATGCAGGAATGAATGGTAGATTTATAAATGTGCAAAATGGATTCTGCACAAAAATTTTTCTGGCCCAACAGAGAAACTCAGTCTTCATGGCAGTAAATGCAGTTGCGCCAATAGAAATATTTCAAATCTCAGTGGTACAAACAAAAGTTGTTATTCTTAAAATGTTAATGTTTTTAACTATCATCAACATGTTCACCAGGAAAAGAAAAGGTTTTTATTGTTGTTATTCTGTCTCAGCAACAATATATAAAAGATGATTGATGATCAGAATTAAAGGTCAGTAAACTCATTTGCAAATATGAAGCTATTATTATAACAAATCAAGGCTCTTTGGTTGCTAGCTGATGAAACAGAGTTATTTCAATAAGTAAACAGTATCAGTTGAACAAATAAGTCAACCTTTCCATCAAGGTCAGGATATGAAAGAGGACCTTGATAAATATGAGTGAAAAATCTTTTGAGGAGAACTTTTATACAGATTTGCATGTATTACTGGTTATGATTGAAGCGTCATAAAATAATGATTTTATTGCTGAAGTTGTTTGGGAAGCTCAGTGCTCAATATGTGATCATTTGAAAGTTATTTTTTTTAATATAAATGCTGTCTGACTAAAAAAGGCAAAACATTTTTATTTAGTCATAAATGTAGAAAATGTAATGTATTTATAGGAAGCATCATTTCCCAAGTAAAAACAAGTGTGTATGTACAAACGTATATTGAATGCATTTTTCTGTGTGTTTCCTGTGTTGATCTTAACTAAGAATTAATGTTTAAAATATACACAATCTTATTTTCTTGACTTAAAAATATTACAGTAATCTACTTAAATTGTAAAAAGAATATAAAATATCAAATTTAAACTCAAACATACAAAACAAAAGTTTAAGTGATTTCTTTTTCTGTTCTTTTTACTAATATTGTTCAGTGTACAATTATTTCCTCTTAGATTAGAAATTCAGAAGTCCACACACACACACACACACACACACACACACTGAACTTTCCCATCATTTTCAACTGTGCGGGTTAGGGTTAGGGTCAAGTAGTTCAGTTATTAAAACCAACAACTAGACTACCCACACATATCATTTGATTATAGTTGTAAAGGATTGTGCAGAACCATCCACACATTTTGAAAGAGCCACACAGAGAGAACTGGTGCATAGTATGTCACAAGTTATCAAAACAGTCCTCTGCAGGTTTTAAATTCCAAGTTGTCCTTCTCCTAGACTGGTTGCTGCCCAAAGTGATTATTACCCAGTCTGTCCTGCCATTTGCCTATAGAATAAATGAATTCATACCAAGGTATTACTATAAAAGCGAATGCAAAGAAATTGGCAGGAATTTGAATTCCTTAACCCATGCTGTTATTACTCCAAATATATATATATATATATATATATATATATATATATATATATTGTCATCCGCAGACAGATCTGTTTTGCTGTATCACAGCTCATCAGTACGGTTAGACTCTGATTGCTCCCTAACCCAGGCTCAAAACCCAACCGAATTGACGTCAGTTGGCGAGGCTACCCCTGGGCCATGGGGCATTCAGTGGAAGAAGGCAGTCTTTTTTAGTGCATATCATATTACGCACGCAATAGCTAGAGTGCTCCAATTCATTTTACTGAATGAGCGATGCATACACGCTAAAGTGGCTACTGTTTTCAAAGTCTACCTTTATTCCAGAGTGCTCAATCAGGGTATGAGAGTGTAAATATTGTCATCAGCAGACAGATCTGTTTCACTGTATCACAGCTCATCAATACGGTTAGACTCCGATTGCTCCCTAACCCAGGTTCGAAATCCGACCGAATTGGTGTCAGTCGGCGACTCTACCCCTGGGCCATATATATATATATATATATATATATATATATATATATGTTTATATATAAGTCATAGTTACTAATGGAAGTACATTCCACAATTAGATATTTACTTTTAAAAAATGCTCAATGCAAAAGTAGAGCATAAAATATATAGTAATTATTATTATTATAATAATAATAACATATATATAAAGGTATATGTCAAGCATATATATATATATTTTAAAAACAAGGAATGTATTGTCAATCTCAAAGACCCTTTGTAACTAACAATAAATTCCTTCTTTTTAATATAGTAAACCAATTTTGTACTTTTAAACATTTCTTTATATATATATATATATATATATATATATATATATATATATTTATATATATATTTATATATATATATATATATTCAGTTTCTGAAAGGTTTTTTCTGTTGCTGAGGTGATGTGTCGTCCCCCGTGGGGATCTTCATATCGAAATGGCCATTCAACATCTTTGAATTAATTCTTTTTTAATATATATTTGCTCTGTAATATTTTATTGCATGGAGCTCTCTTCCTGTATCATTTTTTAATATTAAAATAAATTTTTAATATTAATTAGGATCGGGTTTTTTTGAATTTACCTTCCTGCTTTTTTCCCTTGGATTGAAGTATCTGAATTAAAATATATATATATATATATATATATATATATATATATATATATATATAAAACAGAGTTTCTATTTCAAATATGGGTATGCACTAAAAATAACATTTGACATCATAAGAATGTTCGATTAAAAATAAATCCATTAATTCTTTAGAAATTGCTTTGTTTATGTTCTGAATATGAACATAGATGAACTTTTGGGAATAGCTAATTGAAGAAGTCTGCATTCTTCAAAAGTGTAAATAGCTATGAAGCTTTATATGGCTTAGTGATTTAAAGTATACTGGTTGAAACAAAAAGACTACACCAGTTCAAATTCTGTTGGAGAGCACATTTTCTTTTTTCAGTTTTCTTTTTCTATGGGTCTACATACCCATAGACATAATACACAAAAAAGAAAAGTTTAAAATGCAGTTATCCACTAAAAGAAACATTTGAAGTAATATATATATATATATATATATATTGATGCATGTTTCATTAAATAATATAGACAAGTTTTGTCAATTTATTTTATGTAAATTTTTTTCATATCATCTGATAAGCTTAATAGCATTACTGTTGAAAGAGGAAAGAAAATTACAATATTGAGACATGTTTTTATTTAATCCTTTACATAAAATAAATTGACAAAACTTGTCTATATTATTTAATGAAACATGCATCAATGAAAAAATGCTCCCTAAATGCACACAATATATATATAAGTGATTCTAAAATTTGATGTATTAATGGGAGAAGAGTGCTGAATATTGAACACAGAGATCAATATTGCATGGTGATAATCTGTTTCATTTCTCAAATCTTCAGAACAGGTGTCTCCCCTCCTTTTCTGATCTCTATATTTAAGCCATTTGGGTATTAAGGGAAGTGGATGAAAACAAACCCTGCAACCTTCTATCCTCTAGTTTAGGGCTCATGCCTTATCTATTTAAAATCATGATTTTTAGTATATTTTATATTTAAAATTTATTACTTAATTTATTTACTTTGTGTATATCTTTTAATTGGAAAATTTGCTTTTTAAGACAAAGCTTTCAGTTATGAGATTTTGTCTTTTGTGTTGTGATGTAGTTGTAGGTAGCATAGTAAGAATTTGTTTTCATATTTGCATCTGTAAAAGAGCTCTGATCTTTTATTTAGTTTATCTTGTTCTGGAAAGGTGATTATTACTATTTTCTCCTTTATGCAAAATTTTCATTGTTTTGAGCTGTGGTTGAAAGCTAGCAGTTTTGTCCTATTTTTCATATCATTTTTGGTGTGTTTTGAAGTTTCCACATATGTTTTGAGAGATTTATGCTATTTGCATATTTTTTGTTAAATGATAAGTAACTTCTCTTTTTCCAAAGATCTTCTGTTGTTTCAATATATATTTTTCTAGACTTCTGTTTAATCTTACAGTAGCTTGGTATGTTTTTCTTATATTTACCATCACTCTTTAAGAAGTGGGTGATCATAAATTTCCACAACTTCCATTCTCTTGTCAAATTCTCTAAGCTCTTCTTTCTAATTATATATTGCAGAATTTTCAACTGCTTTATTCTAAGTATGTGTCCTTTTTGTTTCTATTTTAATTGAAACTGCCTTATTGCTCATAGGCATCATCCATTATATTCTCAATATCCTTATGTAGAACCACATTTCTCTTGTCTCAAGTCTCTTCTTTATCAGTGAGAAAATTGTCTTGCGTTCACTACAATATAGGACTGATATTACATAGCAATTCAACACTCTTTGTTTCTAACAATATTTTCCTATTTCTTAGTACTTTTGGAAGGCATCATTTACTATTCCAATGCACCTTGAGATTTCTGAATCAAATTTCTCTCATTTTCCCAGATATTTAAATTTCTTTAGCTTCTTGATTTTGACTTCTCTGGTCTGTAGCTTGGGTTGTTCCAGTTGCTGACGACCATGAATTGTCTTTTACACTTGATGGTTAGTCCTTTCTTCTTACCTTCTTTACTACCTTAGATAGAAGTTCCTGCAGTTTTATTTTTATGTCTGCTATCAACACAGTACTATCTGTATATCATTTTGAGTTTGTGCCCACAAGTAATAAATCCTGGTAGGACTTCTAGTTCTCTTAAGATTGTTTCACTGGTGAGAAAACACATTCTTGTCTTATGCTTCATTCTATTTTTCTCTACTATTTTTTTGTTTTTTATAATCATTTCACCCCAAACAATGCAGGAACACCACTAGTGCACAGGGGACTACAGTGGCAAAAAAAAAACAGGGTACAAGGGATGCCTAAGAAAGGATAAGAGGTGGATAGGATTTAGGAAGATTAATAGGATTTAGGGAGGTAGGAGATGGTAACTGATGTTGCATTTAAACTTTTAAAGATTGTAGCTATCAGGGAAGCAAATATAAAGAAGTAAGTTCCACAGGCAGAAAACGCGAGAAAAGTAACTGTTAGAGTAGAAGTGATGGTTGCATTTGACTATTTTGACAGTAAAAGGGTGAGATCTAAATGTCAGTCTATTAGGTTGTTACAAAAATAATGGCAGGTTTCAGAAACTTAATTTTATTCTTCAAAAATTAACTGTAGAAATATTGAAATTAGTCAAAATACAAGCCTTTAGCATCTATGCACCTTTACTATCAATCAATGATAATTATTTATTCCTCATAATTATTTAGTTATTGGCTCTGATGCAATGAAATCTTTGAAAACTGATTCTACTTCTGGTTTGGATATAAAAGTTTTATGATTTAAAAATGTGTTTAAGTGCTTAAAAATGATAATCAGTAGGTAAAAGATCAGGAGATATGGAGGATGTGGTAAACTCTTGTATCCAAAGTCTGTGAGTTTTTGCAACATCATTCTTGCAACATGTGGTACATTATCTTAGAGCAGAATTGAACCACATCAATTCACCAATGCAGGTTCTATTTTTTGCAGGCGTGCATGCATTTCAGCAAGTTGATTGCAGTAAAGCTCTGCATTAATGCTTTGATTGGCTTCCAGAAAGCTGTATTGGATAACACCAATTGTAGACTACCAGACAGTCACCATAATCTTTTGCTGATGTAACTTTAGCTTTGTGAAATGTTTGGAGACTCATTACAATTAAGCTGTTGACCTGATCATTTAACGTTATCATAAATGATCCACTTTTCCTCACAAGTGACTATTTGGTCAAGAAAGGGAACGTTGGTCTTACACAGAAACAGCATTGAGCATACTTCAAAACACCTAAGTTTTTTTTATTTGCATTGAGATCATGAGAAACTCATTTATCAAGCTTTTTCACCTTGCCAATAAAAATGGACACTTTTATGTGGTATTGCTCAACAACTACTTACATTTGTTTGTTATCAAGACTGCATGACTGTCCTCTACCTTCTTCATCTTCAAGGTTCTCATCACCAATACAAAACTTATGGAACCGCCTCTGTACTGTCTGATTCCTTGTGAATCAATCTCCCTATACTCTGTTGATATTGACAGAAGTTTGAAAGGCACTGTGCCCAAGTTTGAACTCATGCAATCAAAGTAAACAAAGATCATGTTTTATGATGTTTATAATTAAGGTTAACTATGCTTCAAGAATATTTCTGTATAAAAATAAGTTTAAAATTATTAAAGACCACACATTAAATATTATATATGCCAAAATTCACTTAATATATGCTGTAGTACTATGTTAAAATGGCTTTTTAAAATACAATATTTCTAGCAGGCATTATTTTTAATGACCTGATAGAAGAACAAGTAAATTCATGTAGTTGAGGCACCAGGGAAAGAAGCTCATCAGAGTAGAAGTCGTGAAAATATTTGTGTAAAAGACAGAGGGGAACTCATATCTTATTGGTGAGAAAGTGACTGAAGTCAAGCTCCTAAATCAAGATTATGTTTCAAATCCTCCTTTGGATTTTCCCAAGAACATCAAGACGAATAGCAGGAGCATTCAACCAGATATAGCAAGAGTATTTAGTGCACAGTTTTATAAATGTGCAAAACGGATTCAGAGGAGAAATACTTCCTGGCCTGACACAGTGACCCAACATTTTTAGCAGTAAATGTAGCTATTGATTTGATGTAGTAATTTCACTTGAGGTCAGTTGAGAAAGTGAGGCCAAGAAGGTGCAGTGTGTTGCTTTCTAGGAGACTAGAATTATCCATACTGGTGAAACGTAGGAAAGTTTCTCTCTGGTAAAAAAAATAATTTTCTGTCTGTATAAAGGCAGTAGGTTTGGACATTTTATTCATGAACTGTTTCCAAATGTACAGCAACCCATACACCATTGAGAGAAACATTACACAAACTGAACAAACAAAAGTCACTGAGAGATTCAGTAAGGTAACCTATAATTACAAAATGGACAATTTTTAGTATGCAATTTATGACCATAAAAAGGATAATGGCTGTACATAATTCCTCATGACTAGAGAACCAAGAATAATATTGTATTTAATACTTGAACAAAATGATATTTTCATGAAACCAATAAAAGAAATTGAGTATTTAAAATGCTATCAAGAAGACTAAACTCAGCAATATAAATTAATTATTTAAAAATTGTTATTTACAAAAAATGTCTTTTGCAAAAATAATATGCAAGGAAAAATTAATGTAAAATCAAACATTAAGTAAAATGTTATTTCCTATTTTGATTTAAGATAATGTCATTAATATCAAAATATTTAAAACATAATATTATTTTCATTTCAGATAATGTTATTTTATTAATATTTAAATATTTAAAACATAACATTAAAAATGTTATTTTCTGTTTTCATTTAAAATAATCTGCATTACTGCTGATTATTTTAAATGAAAATAGGAAATAACAAATCTAACAATGACAAATGAAAATAGGAAATACCAAAGACAATTCTTAATCGGCCAAAGAAATGCTTTACTCAGAACAAAATCAAATATTTAAAGTTCAAATGCTCAAGACTAACTCTCTTTTTTTATCACCAGAAAGAATTTAAAAAGGTTGATCTTTAATAGAAATTAATAGGTGATTTCTTGGTCTGAAAGTAGTAGTAGTGAGACTTTTACCAACTACACAACCCAACTACATGTTACACTTTAAAATTAAAAAAATATTTTTCTTCTGTTTAAATCAATTTTTATTTGGTGAAATAAGTATACATGAGGATGGCTTAATAAGAAAACTCCAGACTGACTCATAGTGATCAACTAAATTTTGATTTGAAATATTTTTTCTTTGATGCTTATCCTGTATGATTAATATTCATCAACAAGTAATGCAAACATAAATACTTAGCCATATTTTTTTAAAGGATTGATCTTGCATGAAGCAAGGTGTATTCTGCCTGAAAAAATTTGTTATTATGAAAAACAGAAAATAACTAAGTTATTGAGGGAGGTAATGTTCAAAATGAAGATATCAAAGGAGCTTTGCATGGATCATTGAATGATAAAGAAGGCTCTTCAAAATATAACTAAGTTGGGGACTCAAAGTAAAGGAAAAAGCTTTAACAATCTCCTTCTTTGAGATGAATGAAAACTGAAGCAAGTTATAATGAAACAACCACTTTTGACCAGTGCTCAGATCTTTGAAAAGGTTGGAATTGAGGGAGGCAAGAAGAAAAAAGTGTAGAATACTTTGTGAATTAGGATATGTAAAAAAATCTCATAGTGCAAATTTTTTAAAGCATCCAAATTGGGCCAAGAAATACATGAAAATTGACTTTTCTAAAGTAATTTCCATGGCTAAATTTTGAGGGACATGTGATGGAGTTGATGAATAGGCCAAAGGATGGATTTTATCCAATTCAGACATGGTTGTGATTAAAAGAAGACAACAAAGAGGCTGATGATATGGGCTGGAATTGTTGACCAAACCATATTGGATCATTCAAAGTTGATGAAAAGTTAAACTGAACAGT
Organism: Ascarosepion bandense; assembly: GCA_037127315.1. NCBI lineage: Eukaryota > Metazoa > Mollusca > Cephalopoda > Sepiida > Sepiidae > Ascarosepion > Ascarosepion bandense. The sequence goes on from JBBBDQ010000874.1 coordinate 1,947,959, forward strand.
GCTAACTATTTTTGCATGGTACAAGTCCCAGACTTGCAGGTTCAAAATGAAGTGTGTATTTATGCATGACAATGCTCCTTCTCATGTAAATAAGCTTACCCATGAATTCAACCTGTCATGTATTAGAGGTCCTTTCAAAGAGCATAAGCCAAGTTTATTTTGTCAGCCTTCGTTGTTTTACTACATATATATATATATTTAGTGTATCGAGGCAGCAGATAATTTTCTAAACATATACTGTTAAATATAAGAGACAATGAATGTCTATTATGTTCAATCATGAGCCATTCTAAACATATTTTGGCTTTAATTTCAGGTGAAAATGAAGATCACATTTTAGCAGATATATTTACCCAAATTACACAAAAATATCTTGAAATACTAAAGAGGAAATTTATTCTATAAAATCGCCATGGCCTTCAGATGACTTCAGAATTTTCTGCATCTCTTCTGAATAGTCTTCTTGTTTAAGCTGATGAATGCTGCCTTTGGTTCATCTTTGGTGTTGCAAGGAGTTTTGTTGGTCTCTCACTCAACTGCCCCCACACATAGTAATGAAGACGGTTGCAGTGTGGGGTGTTAGAAGGCCTGATGTAGTGTGTGATGCAGTTGCAGAAATTATCTGTTAGCCATGACTAGGTTCTCCTGCTTGTGTGGCATGGGACAGAGTCCTGTTGCCAGATATAGGGTCTTCTAGCAGCTACCCTCTTGATCCAGGGAAACATTACCCCATCAAGGCACAATGTAGCTCAGTGTGTTGAGTCTGAGGCTCTCACAAACATGATTATGATTTCTTTTGTTATAAAAATGATCAGAGGGAGTTTCCTGAGCTCTTCTGCACTGTCATCAAATTGACATCCAAACACTCTGAAATGATCATATTGGAGCTTCTGGTGTGAATGCCAAGCAGTACAACATGCTGTTTCCAAATTTCTGGTAGAGTGAATTGCATTATGGTGCTCTTTTTTCTTCAACATGGTGCTCAACTGACTCTACTATACTGAGTAGTTGACAAAATTGAAAACAAACAAGATGCATGCATGAAATTAAAAATATAAAATTTACCATCGCACCGAGTATATGTATATGTATATGTATATGAACGTATGGGTGTATAAATATATATCTTCAATTCTTTCGACATCACTAATAGCAAGACAATGTGGTGTCATGGCTCTAGTCCTTTTTCTGTTGTTCTTTTATGTAATACTGAAGTATACCTTTTACAATACGAACTATGCTGTGGAGATGCAATTTCAGACAAGTGATGGACTTTTCAATGATCAGAGGTTTCAAGTTTAGAAACCTATTGTCATTCATGATCTGCTCTTGTCAAACGATTCAGCACTTGCTGCTACATCTTTTAAAGAGGCTCAGAAACTTGTCTGTTTTCCTTCACAGGCAAAGCTTTTGGGCTAACCATTAGCATAAAAGAATTGTTCATCAATTACCAGCTATGGGATTCAAGTTTCCCTTTGATATAACTTTTGTTTGTTCATTTACCTTTTAGTTTGAAACATTTCTTCTTCTTTCTAATGGCAGCAAACTCTTCCTACTAGTATATTAACTGAGAATTAATCATTCTTGTGGCTTCAGTTCAGCTCAGTACCATCTGTCTGTCTGTCAGTCACTAGTAAGCCAAGCTTATGTTACTCTGTTCTCTTGTATCCATTTTTGACTTAATATATGTGTTAACCATACCACTGTGTTTCGAGTTATCCTTTCATGGTCCCATCATTGGCCCACATCAACTGGCAACAAGGATTTCAAACATCAAGGAATACCCTACACAATAAACCCAGTCAAAACACCACATCAGGAAATAATCTACAAGCCCCTTCTAAAATTTTGGCGATGTGAAAAAAATATGTGAAAAACTTCAATAATTCAAGGCCCCAAGAATACACAACAGGTGCCATCAGAACCAATTGAGGAAATGTTGGACAATCGACATTAATGAATCACCACCTACCAATGAAGAAACAATAAACACCATCTTCAAGAGTTTCAATCTTGAGCCACCCCAAGCTTCACCCGAAATAAGGTGATTTGTGGATTCTTTGATTGTTGATCCAAAACAGAAGAAATATTAAACAGCTTTTCAGGAAAAAGCTCTTGAAGTGGGGGTGTTGTGAGGCACTACCCACATAACTATGGACTCTTCCTACCAGTATATTAACTGAGAGTTAATCATTCTTGTGGCTTCAGTTCAGCTCAACACTGTCTGTCTGTCAGTCACTAGTAAGCCAAGCTTATGTTTACTCTGTTCTCTTGTATCCATTTTTGACAATATATGTATTAACCATACCACCGTGTTTTGAGTTATCATTTCGTGGTCCCATCACCAGTCCACATCACAAACCTTGTCATTCTATAATGCCATGATAAAACCTTAGAAAATCTAAACCTGGGCAGATAACTAAATTGAAAATTGTTACTTTACTTATTACAAAATATCAATGTGAACTTTGAATAAATACTGTACTCACAGATAAGTTAGCCCAGTAGATAGATTGCACCCTTAGTTTAGGGTTGTCAAAGTGGATATTTGCACTTGACTCATGAATAGGTAACACTATAATCTAGGGAGTTACATTGCTGATTTCTAATGTAAATATAAATCAATATTTGTTAAATAATAATTCTGAAATTCTGAACTCTTTTTCTGCATGTTTCTATGTTCTTCTGCATAATCCACTTTCAACTTAAAACAAACTTTCTCTTTCTCATGATTAGGGTTTGCGATTATTAAAATTTGTAAACAACCATTACCAACGAGAGCCTAAACTTATGCTCAACACAAAGAGAGGATATACTTATGCTCAATAATTATCTTCCAGAGAATAAAATATTAGAATATAATTCAAGTCATCCATTTTCTTTTATTTCTTAAAATTTACATCAACAATTCTTGATGGTAATCAGATTGGCAAAATCCCAAAGAAATGCTGTAAAATATGATTTATATATATTCCAATACTGCTTTTCATGTTTCTTTTATTAACATTATTTCCAGAACCAATCCTAACTCATAAGTTGTATTGCTGTAATCCATTTCCCTAATATCAGAATTTTGGAATGAATCCCTTCTTGGCTAGGCCAAGAACATTTCAGTACCTTTATATATATATATATATATATATAAGAAAAATGCTAACTATTAATACTAGCAATTAATAAATATATAACTTTATAATTTCACAAAATTTCTCCATATCAAGAACTCAGCATAAAACTAGAGCAATAACTATTATTAAATTAGCTATACCAATGTTCAATACTTATTATTAAATTAGATATTATAATGTTCAATATGCATCAAATTAAATTTTTAAAAATTAGATAAATTTCATGATTTGACTGTAAGTTGTTATAGAGATCTCTCAAGATTGAATATTTTAAGTGTAAATTTTAAATTTAAATTTACAAACATGATTATTTGGCATTCCAATTGTTGTAGAGAGTGTGGAAGAGAAAATGAGAAAATGACTTACCTCTTGGAACAAAACATGATCAAACTATCGCCCGGTTCACACTCCACCCACGTCTATTGAACAAGTGAAGAGGCTCATCCCTTGTTCCTTGTTTAGGATGTGGTCTCCAGCTTTCTCTTTTCCAATCTTTTCACTCCTACGTAGCCCCCTGCGCTTCAGTGGTGTTACTGCCTTGCTCGGGGTGATATGATTAAAAAAAAAAAATGCATATTTTGTGTACAAGATACTTGGAAGAAAACAGCTGATCCAAAAGCTACATTTCAAGAAAGATCTGATATGTTAGCTCAGAGAATTTGCAAGACAAGATTTGTAAATTTCTAAACCTCAGCCACTTAATAAAATGAGCATGTGGGAGAGAACAGCAGAGGCCAACAAGTCCAATGGTCGTATTTTGGTTGTAGAGTGTTACGTGTTAAGTGTAACAAAAGAAAAAAAAAATGATTGACCAAAACTCAGAGTTGAAAATCACATACAAGTATTTAATTTACAATAAACACAAAATGATATATATACATAATTTACAATTTTTTGCATTCAAAACAGAAAACAGAGTTTACTACTGGCAGAGTAATGGGTAAGTGTTACGAAAGGGAAGGGAGGTTTCAAATATCTTTACCCAGTTAAGATACGGAAGAAGTTTAATTGCTGTACTTTTAGGAAATCCTGAAATGTGTATATAAAGAATAATTATTAGTTTGGTCAATGAAAGAGTCAAAAATATCTATTTACCCATATAGTTTCATGAGGTTCTCTTTCAGGTTTTAGTTGGTTGGCAACTTTTCTTAGAGATTCTTTCAGTTGGATGCACAGATCCACGAACTGGGCTGGAGTTGATAATGTCAGCAAATCCTGTTAACAACTAACTACTCTCTTCCCAAGACCTATTTTATAGGAGCTAACACCTAATTTGCATATTCTAGAATCCTTTAAAATTCTCTAGATTTGACACAAATTTTCTCAGACATTCTAGCATCTTCCAAACGTTCTACTTCTAATTTCCTTGTTTTTACAACTACTTCATGAGATAAAACGTTTTTGAAATAACAAGTAGGACTCAATAGAATCCCTTACTACAACTTTTTAAACATTCTTCTTATTATTTTTATATATAAATGCATCCTCGTAACAAGAGTTTGGCAGTAGTCCCACTAACTGTGAATGCAAAAAGACAGGGTACGCCTGGTACTTCAAGCAGATATATCTTTCTGCAACAAGCTATTTAAGCCTCACACTAAGCATAATGTTTGAAGGTAAATTTGATATCAAGCTCATCCCTGAGTTTGATGGGTCAGTGTTGAATAATTTCCAGTTGTAAGTGTAACATTTAAATGTGAAAGTTAAATGCACATATAAAATAATATATTTTCTGTGATCAATGCAATCATTCTTGTAGAATGTCTCCATGATTGTTTGAAAAATTATGAAACTCTTGAACTAACCTTCAATAAATGATGGACGTTATTTATTATATCTAATTTAATATATATATATATATATATATATATATATATATATATATATATATATATATTGTGTGTGTGTGTGTGTGTGTGTATGTGTGTGTGTGTGTGTGTAAATATGTGTTTAATTGTAATAGTATTTAGTGCCAAGGTTGTTATTTTTCAGTGGTTATTACTGATAAAATTCATTTTGGCAAACAGGTTTTTTATCATCAGTGTGTAGATATGTTGACAGGTACAAAATTGTATCTCTTTAATAGAGCAAATTCATGTTGACTTCAAAGTTTTCAGTATTATAGAAATACACTTTCTCAAACACAAGACTATCAACATTATTAACAAAAATACAGTCAAAATCAGCTACAACCTCATGGAAAATATTGAAAAGATATTAACCAAACACAAGAAAATACTTAATAAAACTAATCATAACAACACAAACCAAAAAGACAATACAAACAAATGTAACTACCAAAAGAAGGGTAACTGTCCACTTGATAATAAATGTCTAACAAACAACATAATATACAAAGCAATCATAACAAATAACACTAATACAGAGGGAAAGATTTACATAGGAACAACAGAAACATCATTTAAAGAAAGATTTATTAATCTCAAATCATCATTCAGCACAGAAAAATACAAAAATAACACATTATCAAAATACATATGGAACATTACCACCAAAATCAAATGGGAAATAGTAAAAAAAGCACCACCATCCCACTGTAATGACTAAAGTTGTAAATTATACCTAAAAGAGAAACTAGCAATAATTAGTTTTAAAAACCAAATTAAAATTTAAAACAAAAAAATGAGATAATGGGAAAATGCAGACATGTAAATAAAAACCTACTTTGCTAGACAAACAACCATAAATAACAACAAAATCAAACAAAAAATAGGCATATAATCAATATAAATAAAAGATTAAAAGGAATAAAAATTTAAAAATTAAAAATTAAAAATAAAAAAATAAAAAATAAAAAATATAATTTTCAATAGGAAACAATGATAAACAAAAACAAAACATACAAATACTATAAATACAAAAAATAAAAGTACATACAAACACCCAGTCATGACAACAACAGAAAATAATACTACAGCCACTAAAGGAAAAATAAAAATAAAAGCAAAAGTAAAAACAAACACATTTAAAGCCTACAAACACAAATACAATAAACTCAACCATGGCCCAGAAAAAATAAACCATCACTTGGTGAAACATATTATTAAGAAAAAGGTCAAATCGAGCTCAATAAAACAAAGGGCCCATCCCAACTAAACTACAATTCATGCATATACTAAAAATAACAAAAAAATAAATCAAAGGACTACACAATAAAAAAGAAAAAGGAAGAAAAAGAAAAAAAATAACCAATCATAAACAGGAAGAATAATAATAACTAACCAATCACAAACAGGACTTTTCCCACAATCTCACACCATATTCTATATAAACAAGAAAAAAACCAGAATTTAACAACTAACAACTGTGACGAGTGAGAACATCATAATGGTGTCCTCACAAAACGTTGAAGTTGGCATGAATCTGTTCTATTAAAGAGAAAAACTTAGTACCTATATATATGTATATGTATATTTTCTTTATTTTCTGAAATGTTATAAACTGTATTAACTCCAGCATATTTTTAATTTATTTGTTTAAAACTTATTTTTTAATGGATGCTTGTATTTGAGTAGATACTTTGTTTTTATAATGAAATATTTATATATATATATATATCTACCAGTCTGAAGAATCAAGAAATCTTGTTAGGAAGGATACATATTTTCCTAACAAGATTTCTTGATTATTCAAGCTGGTAGATATATATATATATATATATATATATATATATATATATATACTGTTTCATTATAAAAACAGAGTATTTACTCAAATGTAAGTATCCATTAAGAAAAATAATGTTTAAATAAATAAATTATATATATATATATATATATATATATATACCCACAAATGAATAGCATGGACATAGAAATCAACACTGTATGGTGACTGTCAGAATTAAGAGTAATTTGATAAGGTATTGTGAAATGTTGAAAGCACCCAAACAATGCATGCAGAATAAAACCTGAAAGCAGAACTTTCTTTTCTTTTGCATCATGACAATAGAAGGAGAAACTGAAATCAGCAAATGATGCAATTGTTGGGAAGCCTGAAAAAATAAGCCAGAAGTTTTCTTCATGAACAGAATGAAAAAAATGCATCGGAAGTTTAGAAAAATGTGTAGCATTAAATCGTAATAATGTTTAAGAATTAGCTTGTAATTTTGAAGAGAAATAAATTGCCTTTATTTTGTTACTAGTTTCATTATTCTATCTGGCCTGAAATTCATAGGATTGCTGACCTTATCTATCAATCAAACTTTGTATATATTTTTTGCCTCAACATAAAAATATTATCTGAGTTAAGGATCTACTTTGTTTCTGTTCTTTTTCTTTTTTCTTTGGCATACATTACATTTTTGTCTCTCTTTATTCTTCTTTCTTGCTTGCTCTTTTTCCCTCTCTTTTTTACTCTTAATTTCTTTCTTTTATTTCTCTCACTTTCTCCCTTTCTCTTTCTTTCTTTCTCTCTCTCTTTCTCTTTCTTTTTCTCTCCCTCTTTTTCTTTATATATCTCTCTCTCTTTCACACTCTAGTTATTGCCATTTCTCATTTCTTTTTCTCACCCTCTCATTATATTCCTATTTCTTTCTTCTCATCTCTTTCTTTCACTCTCTTGTTATTTCTCTCTTTCTCTTTTTTTATTATTCTATAAGATTCAAACTCTTATATTTCCATTTATTTACTCTTGCCAAATATGTTGTTTAGTCAAAATCTACTCCCACATATTATTTGGCTTTAACTTCTCTGTTCAAAATGATAAAAGTAGTATAACATTATGATTTATCAATATAAGTATAAAAATTGATGTTTCTGCAGTATTTCAGAGTTCAACATTGACTCTAAATCTGGCTGTGTGACCAAAGTCACATCTTCCAAGTGTATAAAGTCATTTCTTCCCTTATGACCCTTCCTAAAACAATAGTTTTCATTTCTAATGTATTTGATTAACAAAAAGTTCTTCTGGAACAAGACCTTACATCAATGTTTGAATAACTAACAATTATCTGAAATATCATTATGACCATTTAAATTAACATTATGTCCATAAAAAAACATTTTAAATGAAATCTTTAAAATATCCTAAGTTTATTATCAGGTTTATATTGAAACCAAAAATTATTGAGCCTACATTTCCCTAATCAAAATGATTTTAATAACTCACATTAAGCTTTGCTGAGTATTGTTATTTTATGTACTTTATTAAAAAAAACCCTTGTCTTGAATCAAGGCCAACAATTTTGTTTTATATTTTAATTAATGACTGAATACTTTGAGATACTTTTCAAACATGCAGGCAGTATGTAAAATTTTCTTTCACAATTTGTGATGCAGAATGTCTTTGTAATCTTTGTTATTAATTTTTCTATTTACTTCAAGCATTTGAATAACATATAAAAGGATAATTTCTTTTTTCTTATTTATCCATTGAATTAATTGATAATTATTTTTTATTGCTATCTAATATTTATGTTATCAAATATAAAAATTAGGTTTATGGACATAAGTTTTTAAGTGTTTTATGTTTTTTGTTTTCAATGAAAGAATTATATATATGTATGTATATATATATACATATATATATATATATAGGCCTGACAATTGTGTTTAGCATAAAACACACTGTGCGTATTGACTTCAATGTTCTTTTTTAAATTTACATACACTCTATCCCTGATATTGAGCTCTTAAATATAGCAGACCTTAAAACTATATCTTATTTTATGTATATATTTACATATATATATATATATATATATATACTAGCAGTATAACCCAGCATTGTTCGAGTGTAATGAAAGCTTTAAAACTAATCCATGGTCCTGGAGCTCATACTCAGCCTAAAGAATATTTGTGTGAAGTTTGGTGAGAATCGGATAAAAATTGTGGATTTGTATAAAGGACATACAGACAGATAAACTGACACACACACAAACATTTTGCTTTTTATATATATATATATATATTATCAATTTTCTGCACTATTGTAAGAACTGCAACCTTGAAACTTCTGAATATCATTTCTTATGTCTTTGTCTATACTATGAGTGTATCAAATTTGACTAAAATTGGACCACTCCTTCTATATCTCGATTTTTTGGATTATCAATTTTCGATATTTATTTGGGGTACTTCAACACTAAACCTAGCTAAGAACACTCGCAGATACTTATTGTACAACTGTGTAAATTTTTTTAAAAATCGGTTCAGCCGTTTCGGAGTCTATAGGTAATGGACAAACACACACACAGACAAACACACACACAAACAAAGTTCCATTTATAAATAAGTTTAGATATATATATATATATATATATATAAGCGACAAAAAGAAAAACTGTACTTAACCAATACATTTTGTCTTCTGTGATACTTCATCAAGGCAATCATTGCCTTGATAGAAATTTATTAGCAAAGTACAGTTTTCTCCTTGTCTTTTTTCATTCATTTAGTCTCTTCTACAGATACACTCCATCTAAAGATATTTACACACACACACACACACACACACACTGGATGTTTGTTTTTATGTTTATGTAAATGTTGTTAGAAGTTTCTCATTTGAAAGGATTTATTTTATATGTATTACTTTTGTCTTTGTTTGCTATTCTGCCATGACCCATCAAGTCTTCAACCGAGCGTCCCCACCCACCTTTTGCCAGGTTAATATATTGGAATGTAAAAGTTTTCTTTTTCATTCAGCTTAATTGGTCATCTAACCAACTGCTAAAAAAAGTAAATATTTTTGAAGATTCAAATCAATTTACTTAGTAATCATACTTATTAATTTGATCTCTTTTGGACATTTCTTTCTCAGAGGTATTTCTCTGCCAGTTCAATGTTTTAGTGAATCAGTAATGGATTTTCTGACTTTAACTTAGTTAAAAATTAGTTATATTTTTTTCCTTTTTTTTTTTTTTAAATAGGAGCAGACAGACTTTCCTATTGCCTGGTTCTTACTTCTTTCCCTTCTCTTGAACTAGAGTAAAGTCTCATCTCTTGTTTTCTGTTTAGGATAGGGTTTTTTGGTTCTTTTCCTCTTCTTAATAGTGGTACTGTCATGAGTTTTTTGTGATGTGTGTGGCTGATGGTCACATCTCTTCATACTGAGGGTACCTATTTGGTTTCTACTTCTGATTGGTATTTAAGAACTCAAACTCGAGTATAACATCTTGAAAGACTACTCTGGTCAACAGTTGAATAATATCAGGGTTCTTGCAAGGCCACATCACACATGGATGGGGGTGCACTTGCAAGCACCTTTGGTGGGCAACATTGAGGCCACACTATGCTGCAGTCTGTTGCATTTGATGACTGACTGCTACTACTACTCTAAGCCTCTGCTTACCAATAACTCAAAAAAAAACATGATCATAAACTTTCAAAGATATAAAACTAAACCAGCTAAACAAAAACATCTAAACCCTTTAACATTTCTTTCTCTAACATCTGTGGTATTTCTAGCTGTCTTTGAAAATAACCTTAACTATACAATTCCCTCCTTTGATTTCTCAGTTTCTGGTTACCTTCCTCTCTTTAAGAGGGACTCTAATGTCTACATACATTGCCAGAGTGTTTATGTCTATGAACATATCTCTCTGACTAGGTAGATCTCTCTTGAATCTTCAGACCATTCTTATATGTGTCTCTGTCTCTCTCTATAAACTCATTAAGCTATCTCTTCTTTCTCTGTCACTCTCCTTAGCTCTCCTGATTGTTGCATGCTATATAGTATTTCTGACAATGTTGACAAGGCCATTTCCTTTTACCCATTTGCTAATATATTTCCGTTTGGTGACTTTAACACCCATCATGCCAAGTGACACACTGTCACCAATTTTGCTGGTGCCCAAACCCAGTACTTCTCAATCATTCAGACTTTCACACAAGTGGTGGATTTCGTCATGAATTTCCCCAGTAACCCTGAAGGACATACTTCACTTTTAAATCTTTTCTTTACTTAAATTTAATTGTTCCTATGAAATTGTAAAATGAAGTCAAGCTTCCAGATTCTTTCACACAAACATGGGTATCCCAAAGGCTCTATCCTAGGTCCTACGCTGTTTCTAGTCTTCAGCAATAATTTTCCTGATGACATCAGTTCTCAAATAGGCATTTATGCAAATGATACCACCATTGACTCCCATCTCAATAATAAATCTTCCAAGCCTGAAAAAATAATCCTGGCTGCTGCTCTCAAAACAAACCTCCAATCATTGATTGACTTGGGTAGGAAATAGCTTGTAAATTTTAAGGCCTTTAAAACAAAACTGATCTTCTTTAACCACCATAGAGAATCTTTCCTACCAGTCATCAGAATGGATGATGCTAGTTTCCTGGAGAGCAACAGTCTGCATCTCCTTGGCCTCAATTTTTAACTGACCTGTGGCTGCATCTACTGCTAGGAATGTTAGGTCACAGAGTCAAGCCAGAAAGTTTTTCTTGCCTGAATCCATCTTGCACATTTATAAACCTACCATTTTCCCATGTATTGAATAATGTTATCATATCTGGTTGGCTGCTCCTGCTATTCATCTCAAAGTTCTCAAAAAAATCCAAAGAAGAATATGCAATGTATTTGGTCTTGACTGAGCATCTTGACTTCAGTCACTTTCTCACCAACATGACATGGCTTTCCTCTGTCTTTTCTACAAATATTTTCACAGCATCTGTTCTGATGAGTGTTTTTCCCTTCTGCCCTGGCCACATGAATTTAAGCATGCTACTAAGTTAGCATCTTGGTCCCACCCTTTTAACATTAAAATAGTTAAATATAACTTCCACTTCTAGTCAAGCAGTTTCTTTTCTTTGATGACATCCCCATTTTATGTGGAAGAATAAATTCTTTCGTTTAATACAGAATCTTTACAGAACATTTATAAAACTAGTTTTAAATCTGATATTAACATCATATGTTACTCAGTTTTTTCAAATGAAGATCAGAGGTCAAATAATTGTTAAAAATTCATGTTTCATATCATTATGTTCCTTTATGAGGGTGGTTCTCAACTGGGGTTTACATAGATCCTGGGGTGTGTGTAACATTGCTGGGGATTCACACACAAAAAATAATGAATTGGCAAATTTCAGTTGTCCATAGAGCAATTCTCCTTTTGAATGGTTGGTATTACTGAGAATAGAATTTCTACAAAAATTTTTATGCCATATTAAAATAATAAAAGTAGAAATATTTGTATGTCTTTGTTTTTTTTTTTCAAATCAAGCCAAGAAAAACTTGAGAATTTACAGTGTTGTAAATTTAAGTTTACCAACAATATCTTTCCTACAATAAAGCCTCAGATCTAACTGAATGATCTTTTTTATAATTAGGATTTTTTTCTCTTATTTCTTTTGACTATCATTCATTATCTGTTTCAAAGCTAGGCTTTATTTCCTTTTGACCTAGCTACTCACCTATCAGTCAATGCCAAGAACAGTAGGGTCCATGTGTACCCATCTGAAAATCTCTGATATAATGGCTATGAAAGTCTACCAAAAAAATTAAGAGGAAAAGAGGTCCATAGACAAAAAAAAGTTGAGATCCACTGCTTTATGACATAATTGTGTTTCATATTTCAAAAACCTGCTAACGATTTCTACCAAGTAGGTTTACAAATAATAAAATATTTAACTCTTATTAGCTTCAAATATACATCAAAAGAAACTTTGACATTGAAAATAGAAACTTATGGCATGAAAATAGGATATAAATTCTAAATATTCACATATTTATGTCCATATAAAATAATGAAGGAAAACTTAACTTTTCAATATTTTTAACTTCCATTAACAGAAATTTGCTGGGTAAATCAGAAATTTAGAAAGATAAAATATTTGTCACAAAAAACAAACAATTCATTTAATGAATAACAAAATTTGCTAATAAAAATTTAAAGGATAGAAATTTTTGTTCTGTCTTCTTAAATATTTAGTTCAAGTTTTTATTAGCCACAGAATGGTTAACAGGTAAGTCATGTTTATTATGCATTTGATAAAAATAATCACACTAGTAACAAGAATTTTAAAGTAATTATGTCATGTTTATGACTGTACGTATACAAGTATCTAGATGATAAAATATCTTCTCATGTGAAGAAAGTGACCGATGCATTTGCCATTGTAAAAGACTTTATCTTGACTCAGAGAAGACTAAAGAAGCATGCAAAGATATCAGTCTACAATGCCTGCGTGCTGACGTGCATGTGAAACATGGATTTTGTACCACAGATACTTAAACGCTCTGGTGAGATTTCCCTAATGCTGTTTAAGATCAATTTTTGGTATCAATTGGATATCCCACATGCTAGCAATGTAATCAGCATCAAAGTCCACATTCATCACTGCAGTCTTTGCTAGTCAGGTCACGTCATTTGCTTTGAAGGGAGTAGACTATCTCAGCAAAGGATCTGTAGCACTTGACTCCAGCATAAGGCAAGGAAACATTTCAAAAACTGTATCTTGTTGCCTGCTATATAGATCTGAAAACTGTTGCTTGTCATTGAAATAAGTGAAGGAGTACAATCCATGAAGGCACTAAAGCCTTCCAAGAACATGTAATGAGTTGGGTAAATGTCAAGCATTCAGCTAAGAAAGGGGAAATCATTGATCCAGGAATTCATTATTTCATATGTGATGAAGTTGGCAGAGTATGTCTCTCCAATGTAGACCTTGTTAGCTACAAGAAGAGTCATATTGATAGACTTTTAACAAATTATGATCAATGTTATGCTGAGAAGACCTTTAAAACCACTCTGGTCTCACTCATCACATAAAAACACACAACCAGCATGAACTGAACTTATAAAATGGGCCAGGCCCTGTAGCAAGCAGATTAGTTTGCTGCATCTGCAATAAGCATTGCAAGTCACTTGCAAGAGCCATTGTTGTTCTCATGAGAACTAAAACCATAGATCAAACTTGTCAGCTGTGGTCATATCTGTTTAATGAGTCAACAGTAATCATATAGGTGTAAAGTCATAACAGCACTAATATAAACAAACCATGCATTAAATTGAATACTGATTGAAATATGGCACATGACTTGAAGTTTATTACAACAGAACTGGTTTAAAATAATTTTTCAGTTGGGAACAAGGTGACCTGAAAAGGTTCCTCTCTAAAATAAGTATAAGATTATAAATAAAAGAAGATGGAATCTGGTGAATTAGCTATTTCATTGTATTCTCTGAGGACCATCCAATCATTTACAGTTTTTTACATGAACCTCAATTCATATATTTTCTTGATCAGCTCTGGAAGGGAGTCATTTTGATAGATTGCTAATTGGTTAATCATACTCAAATTTTCTTGTGCAGTAATTTAATTTTGCACAGATTGTCAGTCAGTCAGTTAAGTGCCATACGTGATACATGCTTGGGCGATCATGTCTCGAAAGAGACATGACTGACTGGGCAGAATATTATCCCGCAGTAGGTTGCCATTGCTTTCTGCGGTAGACTGGTTGCTGACCAAGGCTATAGAACCCAATCTGTCCTGTTATTTAACCCATAACTGGAAGGAAGAGATGGATTAATACCTTTCCCAAGGGTATTTGCACGTAAGTGAATGCAATGAATTCAACTGGAATTCGAACTCGGCTCCCCGATTTCTTCGTTCCAAGCCGATATCCAATGCACCACAACGCATTGTATGTTTGAATAAAAGTAGTACAAATCTACTTTATATGAGAAAAAATAAGATTCATAAAACTAATTTTTTAAAATGCTAAAAGAAATTGATGCAGCATTTAAATAAATAAAAATTAAATAAAATAAAAAAGTAAATAAAAAGTAAAAGTAAAGAAATAAAATAAATAAAAAGTAAATTTAAATAAAAAATAATTCCATCGCAGTTTAAATAATATCAAAGATTTTAAACTGTTATAAATATTATTTTGATTTCTCAACTTAAAGTGGTTTATTTGAGCAAACAGTACTTTTAATAACTTTTAGCTTTAAGATATTAATTTAAAATTACTCAAGGATCAAGTTAGTCAGTCAATTAAGTGTCATACATGATATATGCTTGGACGATCATGTCTCTCTCAATCCACAAATGACTAGGCAGATTTTCCTTCAATAGGTTTCCATTTCTTCTGCAGTCAACTGATTTCTAACCAAAGATACAGAACTCAGTCTGTCCTGCTATTCAACCCATAGCTGGAAGGAGATGAAATTTCTCATTCTGAGCTGATATCCACTGTACCACAACGTACATCCATAGATCAAGTAGAAAAGATTAATAAGTTTTACAAATAAATCTACAGAAAGAAACAAAAGATAATCAAAACATAGATTAAAGATTTTACAATCAAAATTTTGGATTAAAATCCAGCCAAAAATAATGTATCAGGCTACAGACTTATTGATCCAGCCTTATATCGGACAGAAATATAGAAAATGAGTCTTATATTAAAGTTCTCTAAACATCCCAGCATTTAAAATGGCTTAGTTTCAATTTATCATTTTGTGAAAGTCACTAACTTTAAAATGGGATATACAAGGAAATCAAAATATTCTCTTCATCTTGAGGTTCAACTGTTTATTGAACCAAACACTTCACATGTCATTTCTTGATCAGGCTTTAGATCATTTTTATTTTTCAGATAGCTATTAAAAGGCTTGGTCAATCTTCTCAGACATATGGCACCTATGAATCAATATCCCCATTCTGTTCATTCATTGATCCACTTTTCTTTATGCACTTTCCACATACTGGCAATAAATTGTGGTCAGCAGATCTGTGATAATAAATAATTTTATATCATTTAAAACAAGTTCAACCTTATTAAAAAGCAACGTTATAATCTCTGATCTTTGTTAGTTCCTTTTCAGTAAAGTTAACAAAATTAAAATAATTGTTAAAATTTCTGAATTGTTAACAATTAATTTCACTGTAAAATTATTGAGAATTTCTTAAATCATATAATTTTAATCAAATATGCTAATGTAAGATTTAGAAAAAAATATGTTTTGATCTCGTGTATCAAATATGAATTCTTAGAAAAACAACAAGACACATTTTACAAACAAATACTCATTCAGACTTGCTAAATATAGAAATCAATCTTGACTTGGCATCTTGACTTCACTCACTTTCTCACTGACATAATGTTGCTTCCCTCTGACTTTTCTACAAATATTTTTCTTTGATGCCCTGACCGCATGAATTTATGCATACTACTAGATTAGAGGAACCCCTCACTGGATTTCTTCTACTGTTTCATGTCTGTCAGGGGATGTGCCACATTGCCACACTTGGCAATGCAGGTTGGCAAAGACTATTTAACCCATAGCTGAGAGGAGAAAAGATGGATTAATACCTTTTCCAAGATTATTTGCATGAAAAGAAATGCAGCAAATTCAACTGGAATTTGAACTCAGCTCGCCAAGCTAATATCTACTGAACCACAACGCACATCCAGAGAGTGAACAAAACCGTGATCCTGACCCAGATCCAGACTAGATTAGTTGTACATTGTGGTGCAATGGATATTGGATCAAAATCAGAAATTGGAGAGCCAATTTTGTATTCCAGTTGAATTTGTTGAATTCACTTACACACTCTTGGGAAACATGTTAATCTGTCTCTTCACCTTCCAGCTATGGGTTAAATAGCAGGTCAGATTGGGTTATATAGTCTTGGTTGGCAACCAGTCTTCCACAGAAAGTAATGGCAACCTACTGCAGGAAAATCTTCTGTCCAGTCAGTCATGTCTCTTTTGAGATATGATCACCCAAGTATGTATCACATATGGCACTTAACTGACTAGATTGACATTTAGGTCCCACTCTTTTGTCATTAAAGTAGTTAAATGTAACTGCCTCTTGTACTTGAACAGTTTATTTTCTTGCACTTGCCACCTGTGGAACTCCCTTCTATTTACTTGCTTCCCTGATAGCTGCCATCTCCAAAAACAAGCTTTTTTCACTTGTGCCCTCACCATGTGAATTTAAGCATCTTACTGGATTAACATAGTTAAATGTAACCATCTCTTCTACTCTAACAGTTTCTTTTCTCGCACTTTCCATCTGTAGAACTTGCTTCCATTTACTTGCTTCCCTGATAGCTACAATCTCCAAAAATTAAATGAAACATCAGCTGCCATCTTCTATCTTCTTGAATCCCATTCATCTTTTATTCTTTCTTCAGTACCCAGTGTATCCAGTCTTTTTTCTAACTGTAACCCCCTATGCACTAGTGGCATTCCTGCCTTGCTTTGGGTGAAATAATGAAATAAAAAAAACAAAACATGTTAATATAAACCAGAGAATGGCTTTTTTTTTTCACCTCAAAATTTGTAAATTAACCTTTGATCTAATCTAACCTAACTCTTTTAATTCTCTTGTGTCATTTTTAAAATGGTTAATACTGTTACTGTAACAGTACCATTGCAAGACTAATTAGAACATGTGATTAAATCGCTCATATGTAAAATTACTGTTTATTCACTTCCAGATTTCTTCAAGTCATATTGGTGTGAGTGTGTTTGTCGTTGGGGACTTTCTCTAAATGTGGGCCTCATTCTTATGAGTATAAGAGCTCAGTCAAATACCTGTTTCCATGTCAGTAGCAGCTATTAATATCCTGTGAGGCATGATTTGGCACTTAGTATCTGAGATCAACTCAACCCTCTGTTACTCTGGTGTGACACTGAATGCAAAGTCTAATTTAGTATCTTTTAGGAGGAGACCAGTATGTACTGATTCACCTCAGATCAACTTCTCTTAGAATGTTCCTTATTGACAGTGAACTTGATTCAGACCATCTGGTATTTCCTGACATAATCATATACTATACTGCAAAATTGAGCGAAATAAGTTGAATACAGTTAAAGGCATAATCTCTTTTCTACAGCAAAGTTTGTTACAAAAGGACTTTTTTTTTTAAATACAAAAATAAATTGAAATATGAAAGTGTTGATTCTTGTTGATCCATTACTAAATTTAATGATAATAAAATGAAAACTGTAGATTTCATCAGTCAAAATGGTTTATAATGACTCTCCGAAATATTTTATCATATATTCTTTTTATTCTTTCAAACAATATGGATAAGTTTTTGCCTTGGTTAACACATTTTTATTATAAAATGCAAATGTAAATAAAAATATATAAAATCATATGGCATAGATGAGGTTGAGATAATAAATGAGTAAAGTCCAGGTTTTATTAACTATACCACCATTTTATTTTTTGATTCCATAAAGTCACATCTTTTACTATATGCAAATGATTATCATTTCTGCTCCTTTTGTATTTTGTGTCTTAGATATATTCCTTGTGTAAGTCATTGGGTTATCCATGTGAATGTTCATTATTATATATGTAGTGTTTTGTTCAGGTTATAAAGAGTTTTTCTTTTGTGTATAGATACATATTCATGTAAATATAGCATAATCGTTCCTACAAGTGTATGTCTGGTGGAATAAGTTATCAGGTTGTTATTAACGCTATGTTATATTATGTTCTGCATATTTCAGTGTGTGGATTGTACTCTTGAATTCATTTCTTTTTTTTTTTTGCATATTTATTTTGTGAAGATTGTTTAAGTACATCTCTGATTTGCATGGAAGTAGTTTTCTTTTGGTAGTTTGGTGTATTGATTCAATTTTTGACAGCTGCTTCAAACCCACATGCATGGTGGGCAAACTGTAGACAAACTGCTTTGCATGTGTTCACTGTTCTTTTTATATTTACTTAATGCCTATGCATTTATGATTTGATTTTGGTGGGAGTGTTAGCCATAGGTTGATTTTGTATGGTATATATATGAGCATAATATACACAATAAAAAAAGGAAAAACAACCAATCATAAACAAAAAGAAAAAAAGAATAACCAACTAATCACAAACAAGACCACTTGCATAATATTACAACATATTCTATATAATCAAAAAAAAACAAAGACTTATTAGCAAACAGCACTGATGTGTGAGAACATCACAACAGTATTCTCACAAAACTTTGAAGTTGTCATGAATCTGCTCTATTAAAGAGACAAACTCTTTATACCTATCAATACCCTATCTACACCCTGATATCAAGCACTTTATGACAAAATACCTGCTTGCTAAAATACATCTTATCAGTAAAACCAATGAAAAATAACAACCTGGGCACTAAACATTATCACTATTAAACATTATATATATATATATATATATATGATAATATACATTATAATATATTTAAAATTATGATAATAATGATAATGTGCTAATAATTATAATACATATAATTATATATATATATATATACATATATATAATCACACATATATTATCATATGATAATATGATTTTTTATTATAATTATTATACATATTATATATCATTATATATATTTCTGCGTATATATGTGTGTGCATGTGTACATATATATATATATATATATATATATATATATATATTCAATACTCAAGTATTATAATATTTTCTTTCATCAAAGGCTAGGGTTGAGTACAAAAAAAAATGTGCACAGCAAATAAAAAATATACAATCCCAGACTAATGTTATATACAAACAAAAAATATAACATTAAAGGCTAATTAAGCCCACTTTCCACTTCTTCTGCTATTTGGTAGGACTTAATGTGTATTGATTCTAAATTCTTCAGGTGATAATCAGTATTAGCTTTACTCAGTATTAAAAACTTGTTCATACTATAACAGAGAGAGCATATTACTAGCTTTTAATCAAATGTTCAGCTACAGTGGGGAAAATAACTATTTCATCCTCTACTGATTTTTTGAGTTTGCCTCCTTACAAAAATAAGAATATTCTATAATTTTCAGTCCAAGTCTGTTTTGAAAGGGAGCGATAGAATATAAAAAAAATCAAGAAAATCACATTATATTAGTTTTTGAACATTTGTATTTTATTGAAAAATAAGTATTTCACTCCCATTATATTGCTGAACCTGATACATAAATAGCATTTATAGAAATATTCTCCTTTTCCCTGGTGAATATTGGCTGTAATGTGTTGGTTTATATGTGCCCTCTCTTTAAAAGTCTTATTGAAACTTTAGTCATTTTTGTTATTAAAAGTAAGAAGCTCTTTTGCAATAATGATCTTTAGTACAAATATTGAAAAATTCTACTTTTGAGAAAAATTTACTTTTCTACTAATACTATGAGATGACAAATAGCTACATTAAATCAGACTGCATTAGCACAGGTCCAATTTAATGCCAAGTCAATAGCATTGTTAAGAGAAAAGTATTTGTGAATTCTTTTGCATGATATCCACAGAGATTAAGTCAGAATTTTTGTATTACTTGAATTGGTCAGATTAGAAATGAACAAATCATAGACAAGAGAGAGAATAAATAATCTCTTGAAACGTAGGTGCTATTAGTAACATAAGTATTAGGGAAAGGGTTATCTAAATAGGTAAAGGCTCACTGACCAAACAGAACGTTGGATATCCAAGAAACAACACTGGAGACAGGCTGCTAAGCTGTCACTCATTAGTCAGAGCACATTAATACATAAGAATTTCTTTCTTTTTGTTACTTTTAAAGTAACTTCTGAATTTATTCCTTAAAAAGCATAAAGTCCAAAGTCAGAAAAAGGCACTTTTATAGTTTATAGTAAGATAGTGATTTGATATATGATGGACGATAATTGACTTTTTTATATTTAATACAAGCAATATAGCAAGGCATTGCTTGTTTTTTTTTTGTTTTTTTTTTGTGGTTATGTTGAAATGGTAAGGTCAAGTGCTTATTCTAAAAGCTCCAGTCTGAGGCTGCATAAGTGTTGTGGATTCCAGGTGAGGGAGCACACAAAATAATGAATAACAAAAACAGATATTGAGATGGAAAAGTAGGTTATATTGAACATAATATACAAACTTGAACGCAGGTTAGTAAATCCATGAATACTTTTAGTAAGAAATAAATATATACAAGTCTTGAAGTGAAGTCATTTGAAAAAGTATATCCATGTATATTATTCTAGCTGAGTGGAGCTCAGAGCTAGTCTGACTTCTGATGCAGTAGTCTCTGGGTAACTTCGGTATCTCTCGGTAACTTATGTATCAGTTCCAGTACTCTCCAATAACTCTAATGGATCTCTTCGATTACTCTCAACTCTCAACTGCTGTTCTCTCTATGACAGGAGTATATGTATACTCAGTCTAGTTCATTATCATATACAAAGGAGAGATCCCACCACTGTAAGTTAAAAAAATGGGAATAAGTATTGATTTTTGTTGTATTTGTAAAACAGGAATTATTCTTGTTCAATTATGCCAATAAACCAGAATGATGCACATACAATTGGAAGAACGGGGGCGGGTGAGCCTATAATGTGATGCAATGATGTTGTGACACAGAAGTGAATGCATTGTCCCTGCAACATCGTAGGAATTGGCACCTTGTAGAAAACGTAAAATTGTTATGGCATACGATAAGGTAGAAGTTACAAAAAAAACGATTTTTGTTGGAATACAACTAGGGGTTTGGGAGAAAAATAACAATCGCAAAAAGCAGCATTTTCCATTAATTTTTGCTGCACCCTGTGTATCAACTGAAATTTTTGTTTGCATATCAAGGCATCAGACTTTGATCTACTAGTGACTCGATTATGGTTGAGTTTGAGTGAAGCATCTTGGAGGAATGCATAAAAGTGTGCAAAAGACCTCCAAATATTACGTTTGCTGTTGATGTTTGACAAACTCTGTACATCGATTCAAAAAATCTTTGTACACATCAAAGGTTCAGACCTTGATCTATAAGTTACCCGATTTTGGTTGAATTCGCATCAGGCATCTTGGAGGAGAAGAGTTAGTAAATTCTAAGAGTTTCGATGATTTCTGCCGAACCCCGTACATCGATTTGAAACTTTTTGCATATATCAATGGTGAGTGTCATGATTGACACGTAACCCAATTTTGGTTGAAATCAGACCAAGGGTTTTGGAGAAGTAGCGTTTGTTAGAATGGAGAGACACAAACATACACACACACACACACACACACACACACACACACACACACATACATACATATCCATTATATATAGAGAGATTTGGAAGTAGTCAAAACTCTTAAAAGACAGCTAAAGTTAAAGAAATTCAAGAAAAAAAAACTGCCAAAATGTGTGATTGTCTCATATAATTTTCCTATGAATTGATATAAAAATATTTTATAATATCTCTGTAATCACCATTAGACTCATCCAACTCTTTCCAAATCCACTGCACTGTCATCAGATTGACACCCAAACACTCTGAAATGTTCATATTAGCGCTTCTGGTTCAAATGCTAAGCAGCCCAGCATGCCGTTTTCAAATTTTTAACAGGGTGAATTCTGTCATTGCACTCTTTTTCTCACAAATTAACTCTGATCGTTCTTATAAGTAGAAAACTCCCAAATGTGTTAATGGGGCCTACATAACCTCTGACATTGGCCACCTAATTCCTCAGACAGCAACCCCTTTGATTATTACGTGTCGGTGATTTCTGCCGTACCCCGTAAATTGATTCAAAAAAGGATTATGCAACACTGATATGCTAACGATCGTTACCGAACCCATATATGAGGCTCATGATAAGAACGGCAAAGCTAAAGTTGTTGCCCTGGATATCTCCAAACCATTTGACAGATTCTGGCATGCTGGCCTTCTGTGCAAGCTACAGGCCTGTGGCATAAATGAACGCTTGTTTGATTTGATCCAATCGTTCCTGTCAAACCATGTAATGAAGGTTGAGTTAAACGAGCATGCCTCCAGATCCTTTCATACGAACGCGAGTGTTCCTCAGGGCTCTATCCTTGGTCCTATACTTTTACTGATTGTGACACGATAACTAGACATATATGTATTTTATTATAATAGATTAAAATAGAAAATAAATTAGAATAGAAAATAGTTTAAAAACATATCTAACAAAAGTGAAAAAGAAGAGGAAAAAATAAATAAATAAACGCTTTTTCTTTTATGAGGAAAATTGTCCTCCGGTAAATATTTGACTCAGTGATAAAGTTCAGCAGGTAGGTTTTCGATGACCCGGTCAAAGGCTGTCCTTTACTGTATCTTGACCACACATTAAGCCTTTTCCGGCGGAAGCCTTATTAAGATAAAAAAAAAAGATAACTGAAATTTCAGACTTACAGTCGCTGGTGTTTGTCACCGGTGGTCTAAAGCATTTCCGGATTTCCGGTCAATTTTGGATAAATTCAGGTAATTTTTCCGAGTCAGTCAGTTAAGTTAAGAAAGTGAAGGGGAGTCCGCCGGGTGCGAGCTTGAAGTAAGGATCTCCGTTCGTCTTGTTTCGTTCAGTTCGGATTTGTTGATCTTCATTAATTAGAGTTAGAGCTGTGTGTCACATTCGCCTGCCCCAACCGAAAAAACTAACTCTAAACGAATAAAGCATCCTTTCAACTCATCCAAGTTGTGGAAGTTCGTTCATTATAGTACCTTGTACACCCAGCTGTTCGTCCGACATTTTCTACAAACTCCCGGCAATATCACAGCGTGGAGAACGGCCGCCGGAGAAATTGTTAGGACGGTCAATTGGGGTGTTACACTGATCTTCATCAACGATCTAACTGATATGATCAGATCTCAAGTAGGCATTTACACTGACGACACCCCCATTTACTCCCGCCTCAGTAAGAAATCTGCCAAGGCTGACAAATCTAACCTCGCTGCTGAACTTGAAATAGACAACCAATTTGTGGCGGACATTTTAATGCTTTCAAAACGAAGCTGCTATCTTTTAACAACCATAGACAATCTCTCCTACCCAACCATCAGCATGAATCAAGCTAGTCTGCCGGAAAGCAATGCACTGTGCCTCCTCGACCTCACTCTCACAGCCGACCTCAAGTGGAATGACTACATTGAATCAATAGCTAAATCTACTGCTAGGAAGGTTTGGTCACTGTGTTGGGCCAGGAAGTTTTTCATGCCTAAATCCATCTTGCTCGTGCATTGAATACTGCTATCATATCTGCTCAGGTGACCCTGCTATTTATCTGGGAGCTCTCAACAAAATCCAAAGGAAATCTGCAATGTAGTCAACCCCGATCTACCAACTCAGCTTCAGTCACTTTCCCACCGATGAGATGTGACTTCCTTCTATCTCTTTTACAAATATTTCCAAGTCTTCTGCTCCGATGAGCATAGCTCCCTGATGCCCCCTCTACACAAATTTTCTCTAGCAACCAGACTAGCAGCAAGGTCACATCTTTTTATCATCAAAATAGTTAAATGTAACCGCCTCTTCTGCTAAAAGAGTTTATTTTCTCGCACTTCCCGTTTGTAGAACCCCCTTCCGTATACATGCTTGCCTTGATAGCTACAATCTCCAAAAGTTTAAATGCAATGTAAATTTACATCTCTTATCTCCTTAACTCCCATCCTTTCTTATCCTTTTCCTGACACCCCTGTATCTTGTTGTTCTCCATTTTCACCCAACTCTCATGTACCTGAGTCTTTTAGACGGTCTCTCAGATTTGAGTATTCTGTAATTAAATTTTCTGTTGTTAACTGTTGGATAGATTGGTAATGTATTTCGATTTCAGCTTTCTTTGAATGGAGTCATGTCGAGACTAGAGGTAGCAATTCAAACCGATATTCAAGAATTCTGTTTGATCATCTGAGTTTTTGATCGGACAACTTTACGAAGATACATTTACCATTAGGTAGTAGTTTTTTTAAAGTAATATTGTGTTTTTGGTTTGGATCTAACGTCCTATTGAGGTGGTTGAGATTACTTATTTCTTATTTCTTGTATTTTGTAGAATATCCTTGTGTTTTAGAATTTCTGTTAAACATTCAAAATATTTTCTTTAGATATTGTCAGTTGTCGTTCCATGAGTTCTTTCTGTAATGTGCTGGTGTTATGTTTGTTGTGATTAATAGTATATTGAAATATACCTTCCTCTTTGTTAATAGAATGACAGAGAAACTCTTTTTCTTTCTCTCTACATATACATAATTTCCTTCTTTCAGTCCTTACATATTTTTTGTAACCTAGATTATAACCCGGACATAGTTTATGTGATCAACTGAAGTCATGCTACCACCAACAAAGCAGAAACACATAGGCGTTAAGAAAATATAAAAAGAACAATAAATATGTGCATAGTCTCTTCTTTTCTTGACTCACTCTTTAGTTGTCCGCGTTCGCACACACGTGCGTGTGTAAGTTCGCATCTGCTGTCGGTGATTCAACCAATAGCAACCAACCAAAGGAAGATGCGCTAAATTCCCCAAAAGAATATCAGTAAACCAAGAATTTATTCAAGAGACACTCCACACACTCAAATACCGGAACAAATTATTACATAGCATGAGCCAACATGCTATTACATTACACTGGACAAACACATGTGGAAACAAACATGCTATATTCACAAGAATACATGAAAGAAAAACTATCTATAACTTAAAGCACCGCAATACATATATAATGATGAACATTCACAAATAGCAAAAATATGTAACCTTAAAACATAAAATGAGGGTATAGTTTATACAAACATGGTCTTTATTAATTCATGATCAAACCAAATTTGTTACGTCAACATCCAACTATACCATATATCCCTTGCTGGCTGCCGGATAGTGTAATGATACATTTATTGTTGCCAAACCACTATCATCAAACGTTACATAAGGAAGACAACACCAATGACTAGCTTATCGTGACCACTTAAATTTACTCACCCACCTTTACTCTCTAATCTTACACCCCATCCAATGTAGACTTAATTTTCTATTGGTTAATTGAAACTTACCCATTTTTAATTCTATCCTTATGTGCCCTCTTAACTGTCTGAAAAAGGGTATTGAATTGTTTTTAAATTTTCATTATAAAATCTCCCGTTACCATTGACCAGCCATCGCCGAACGAAATACAATTAATAGTACTGAAACATGATAGCTTTTGTAAAATGTGTTATTATAACTTCTTATAATGAAAATATTACAATAATAAATATATATATATATATATTCACGTATCTATACATGTATATTTATACAGTAGGTACCTTCACTTGTAGTACCGCCTTACTAGAGGTCAGAAATAATACTACCTAAATATATTAACTTTGTCTTCTTCTCCCTCCTCTTCTCCAGGTGCTTCCACCTAAGTCACACACTACTATTCCAGAAATCCCTTCATCTCTCACTCCCTCTCTTTCTCTCTCTCTGGCCCATCCCTACTGACTAACAACTAGTAGCAGTTCAGTTTTTTTAGTTCATCAAAAGATTTCACACCAGCCACACGTGCTACTCCTGCCAGCGGACATTTTAGCCAGCCACGAGGGACTCACACAAGAATGTAGACGAAGTTAAATAAAGTTTGTTTTAACAGGTTAATATTTGTACCTCTTGTATTATCCAAAACATGCTAGGTACAAATATTACAAACTCATTTTCGATATCTAAATTTTAAATTGAATTTTTAAAAATAAAAAAGTTTTCTTGAAATTTTTATTTTAGTTTTAATTGAAAGCTAAACGATTAAATTTACTAGTTTCAGTAAGCAAAATACTCTGGTGTATTTCAAACAGAAATTATAGATTGCAATCTAAAATTTTTCAATTTTTTTAAAGCTTTCAATTTTTCGACACATTTGTAAACTAAAGTTAATTCTTGGTTTTAAAGTTCTTGAAAAATAAAACATACATCTGTGACACATTATTTTTGGAAAATTAGCAAATTTTATGTTAAATTAATCTAATTTACACAAGTATTACTTATTTATAGCATGAAATTCAGAATAAAACTATTTCTTAATCACAGAGTTGAACTTTTTGACCTGTTCACCCTATATTAAATGTGTTGACAGATTGACAGATGCGAGAAAAGATAAGTGTATGGCGATCACAAGAGACATAATTGTACAATTTTTTTCGGGTAAGGGGAGGAAACTCTGAATAACATAACCTTTTAATTTACACATAGAAATTACCATGCCAAAAAAATTCAAATGCACACAAAAAACATTAAGAATTATTTTAAAAATAGGGAGTCTCAACGAGTTGTATTAAACTTTTTCATTTTCGATTACTAAATATAATCTTCGCTTGATAAAAATCTTGGCAAAAATATTTTTATGTGGAGGTGGAAGTAACAGATATAGAAAATATTTATACCAAGATTTTTATCAAGCGAATAATTTCAAAAATAATTTAATTAATTTGTGAATAAGTCTTGAAATTTTCATTAAAATACAACAATTATTTGATTTTTGCAAGAATTTCCAAATGAATGTATTTGTTACCAGAAATAAATTGAGTCATGAAATATGACATTTTCCATTGTAAACTCCTAACGATTTGTTTACCCGCTAACTAAAATCAAAACAAGAAGTTTTTACTCAAATTTCGAGCGTGTTGGAAGGGACTCAAATTATTTTTAAAATAATAAAAAAGTACTTTGATCTTTAAAAATGTTCGTTTTTATTAAGTATGGGTCTTTTTTTATTCATACTATGCTGTTTTATAGCGATTAAGTGGAGGTACCAAACAGGGAAAGAAAAATATATGTGTGTGTGTGTGTGTGTGTGTGTGTGTGTGTGTGTGTGTGTGTGTGTGTGTGTGTGTGTGTGTGTGTGTGTGTGTGTTTACATAAATATATATTTCAAACTGTCGGCTGCTTATAACCAAGTTTCGTTAAAATTCGTTGATTTCCATAAATATATATGTATGCATTTGTATTGTGTGTATATATACACTCCCGATCAAAAATTTAAGACCACTTAAAAATCTTTAAAAAGAAATTTTTTTTTTTACAGATAGATTTTAAGCTCCTCCCACTTAAGGTTACCAATTCTACAATCTCAAAGGTTATGGAAACAAAAAGCTACATTCCAAACATTTTATTTAGAAATGTACATTTTTATAAAATGAGGCGATTTACACATGATCAAAATTATAAGACCAGAGACAAAAATTCTACGAAATTGTACAAAAAGTGTATGAAAATATTTAACAACCAAATTTAATAATGAAGTCTACCTCCACTGCTTTTGATGACTTCAAAAATTCTGTCGGGCATGCTAGAAATAAGCGTTTCCATTAAGGTGCGGGGGATGTTGCTCCAGCTTTTGAAGATGGCTTCACAAAGTTCATTTTTTGTTGAATATTGTTTGCCATTTCGATAAACATCTCTTGTCATCCATCCCCAAACATTTTCAATTGGGTTCAAGTTCGGTGAGCATGCAAGATGTCCCAAGAGATGGAACCCATTTTCTTATAGAAAGGTCAAGGTCCGTCTTGCAGCATGGATTGCAGCATTATCCTGTTGGAATAACCATCCATCCCACACAAACGATGGCCCTCCGTCATCAAAGATGCTTTTTGTAGCATGTTAACACAACCAGCCGCTCTCTGACGACCCTGCATCACCTGGAGCTCCATCGTCCCTCTGTATGAAAAGGCACCTCATACCATTAGGGACCCTCCACCACTATGACATGCGGAGAAAATTTCAGGAGGCATGTTTTTGTTATACCAATATCGTTGGAAGCCATCAGGACCATCTAGATTGAATTTTTTCTCATCAGAAAACAGGAGTTTCTTCCACTTCTCAACGTCCCATGTTTGGTATTCACGACCAAACTTTAAGCGATCCAACTTGTGACATGGAAGCAGCCGAGGAATTTGTTTACGCTTTTTATTTATCATGCCTTTTTGTCTTAAGTGTCGTCTGATGGTTACGGGACTGCAATCAGCATCTGTGACTGCCTTAATTTGACTAGAAGAAAGTCCCCCGTCTTTCATAACAACCCGTCTTATTCTCCTACTCAATGCAGGAGAAATTTTTTTGGGCCTACCAGGGGATTTTGCTTTTCCATAATTCTCACTGTTCTTTAGAAAGTTGCAAATCACAGTTTTACTGCAATTTACCTTAACTGCGATCGCCCGCTGTGACAAACCTTGCTTATGGAATTCTAGAATTCGAGAACGCTCAACTTTGGTAAGTTTGCTTGCTTTAGGCATGGTAGCACCTTTTTACGCAGTGATTGCTAATCTCTAACTGAACTAAAAACATTGGAATTGCCATAGATCTAACATTTTATACCCCTGGTCTTATAATTTTGATCATGTGTAAATCGCCTCATTTTATAAAAATGTAAATTTCTAAATAAAATGTTTGGAATGTAGCTTTTTGTTTACATAACCTTTTAGATTGTAGTATTGGTAACCTTAAGTGGGAGGAGTTTAAAATCTATCTGTAAAAAAAATTTTTGATCAGGAGTGTATGTATATGTGTATATATGTACGTATATATATGTGTATATGTATATGTATTTATAAAATTTTTAAAAATGTATTAATATTTTAATTAATTCATTTAAACATTATTTTTAATGAATACGCATATTTGAATACAAAATCTTTTTTATAATTAAACATTCTTCATTTATGGCCTGAATAATCGGAAATAAATAAATTAAAAATATGTCAGTGTTAATCTATTACGAATGGATTTCGTTTATATTTTTTTATTTTATTTTACATTTGATTACAATAGGATACGAAAACAGAATACATATGAATTCTTTGAAATATTAAGTGAATATCTATTTAAAAGTATTATTTCGGACTTTATTTGACTGTATTTCGTGGTCGAGCGTTTTAAGACATGTCAGCTCAGTTGATGGTTTCCCCTAAAGGATGCTGGTCAGAATCCGGTCGGAAGACGCCTATTTTCCTAAATATATCATTGTATGAACATGTGTATGCAAATATATATATAATTATATGTGTATGTATATGTTTGTATATGTATATATGTATATATATATGTATATATATGTTTGTATATGTGTGTATATATGTTTGTATATATATATATATATATATATATATATATATATATATATATATATATGTTTGTATATGTTTGTATATTAGAAAAAAATAGGGTTGTTCCAACGAGAGAAATTGTTATAGAATAAAAGGTGTGAGAGGCCGTGAACGTTTTGTTTAAAGTGTATATTTATTGTTGTTGTTATTATACATGTTATGATACTTTAAGACTTAAGTGTCCATAATGGTATTTGTGACTCTACACGTGTTTCGAGTCTAAGATTGACTCTCTTCAGGCGAATAAATTTGTGGGTTTACGTATCGAGAAACAAAAGGAATTTCACTCAGGTCTTACGCTGCTTTCTCCTGTCTCTCTTTCTCACTATCTGTCTTGTGAGTATTAAATTCTCCAGGCTCTCCCTCGTCATTACATGTCCCAGAAAACTCATCTGTCTCTTCCTTATGAGTTATCTTCTCGTATCCATCCTCATCAACACCTCGTTGTTAATCACTTGCTCATTCCATAGTATCCTCAGCATCCTTCTGTAAAACCACATTTCTACTGCCTCAAGCCTCTCCTTCTTCCTTGAGGAGATCGTCCAACATTCACTGCCATACAAAAGAACAGATATCACGTAGCAATCCAGCACTCTCTTCTTTGTTTCCAATGAGATTTTCCTGTCTTTCAGTACTCTGGTTAGCTTTTGAAATACATCTTTGGCCATGCTCATATTCCCAGGTATTTAAATTTCTTTACTTGTTTTTTCTTTGTGCTCACATAATATATTATTTAGATTCCAAGAGGGTTCTCCGGTGTATTTTTTGTTACAATTAATACAGGTGATGAAGTTAACTCCTCCTTCAGGTTGTAGCCTATTTTTTGCTTAGTATTGACAAACTTTTTATTGTTTTGGATAACACATATCACTCAATAAATTTCGGGCCTAACTAATAAAACAACTTTTAGGCAAAATTCGACTTTATTCATCAACGTAAGTCTCCATCTAGGGTGATACACTGAACCGAACGCTTCTCTAACAATTCTATGCCTTTGTTGTAGAACGATTTGTCTTTGGGCTCAAAATGTGCCTCAGTTTCCGCTAGCTCTTTCCCTGGAGCATTCTTTTGAGGTCTGCAAACAGCCAGTAAGCGCTTGGGGCCAGATCTGGAGAATAGGGTGGATGCAATTCAATTTAGTTTTGCTGTCGTTGCGATCGACTTGTGACACGGTGCATTGCCTTGGTGAAAGATCCCTTTTTTTCCATTTTTGTCCGTTTTTTGACGATTTCTTCCTTCACCAATAATGCTATATAATATTCGCTATTGATGGTTCTTCTTTTCTTAAGGTAATCAATGAACGAAACACCTGGCGCATACCAAAATACGGAGGCAAAAAACTTGCCTGCTGATATTTACATCTTTGGTTGATTTGGACTGCTTTCACTTGCTGCTGTCCACCTGACTGCCGATTTGACTCCAGTGATGTGGTGGATTCATGTTTCATTCATTGCCGCATATTTCCTTGTCGAAACAGTTGCAAATAACGCTCTGAATCATCGACGCATTGTTGTTTTTGAACAACTGTGAGCAAACACGGCACCTACTTTGAACACAGCTTTCTTACTGACAAATGTTCATGCAAAATGGTGAATACACTGCCTTCTGATATTCAAGTCCTCTGCTATCTCACGCAACTTCAATTTACGATCGACCAAAACGTGTTTGTGGATTTATCTTTTTGGTGTTTTCTAGGACAACTGCCGATTTTGGCCGACCTGAGCATTCAGCATCATCTATACGACCACATTTAAAGAGCAGAGTCCGAATAATGTTTATCACGCCATTAAATTGCTTGAACAGTATTTTTTCTCATCAGAAATCAATGCTTTATCAACATATGAATTTCAGAATTTTCCATTGTTTTGAAAATTTGTAACAGTAGCTTCAATTAAATAGCTGTAATTTGTTAACCCGATTGGGCCCAAATTTGTCATGTGCCATTTGAAGAACAGGGCTTCATAAAAATTATTTGGATTTTTTATTAGTGACGCCATCTACATGTCAAGCCCTGGACCTATTGCGTGATGTTTTATAGTAGTAACAAATTTTATTTTGTGTTTAGATAAATTCTTTTTTCTTGTAGATGTGATAGACTTGGTAAGTAATTATATTTTTTGATTCATTTCAGAAGGGCTGTTTTTTTTTTTTTTTTTGCTTTGGAATATTTTATGGGCCTTTTTTTCACATTGAATATAAAATAATTAGGGTACTGGAGGAGTTTGATAATGTTCTCAATGTATTTCTCTTCTTTGTGTAAAAAGTTTGAGCTGCATATTCTTAGTGCTCTTAGGTAGAACCAAATAATTATGCTGGATTTTATTTTGTTTATGATGATAATAGAAATTTATGAGGTCGTTTTTGTTAGTTGATTTCCAGTAGAAAAGCTTTAAACTGTTGATAATGCATTATAGCTTGATATCTAGGAAGGGTGAGGAATTGTGTTCTTTCATTTCATATGTAAATTCCATTGTGTATTTGACTTTGATTACTTTAGTTGATTTACTATGTGAGGTAAATCAGTATCATGAGGATATATAAGTAGAGCATCATCAATATAACAGATTGGTAAAATATTTTGGAAAGGACCAGATTCAAGAAATTCTAAGAAGATGCATGCCATCATTCCTCAGAGAGGCTATCACATTGGTAATCCCAATTTTTGTTTTTGTAACAATCATTATTGAATGTAAAGTAGCATTAATTGGTGATGAGGTGACAGATTTTTAATATTTTAGCTGTTGGTGAAGGGAACTTGATCTTTGATTGATGCTTTTATTTAGGGGGTTTAGGCATTTTTCAGCTGTGATGATGGTATAGAGGGACTTTATATCTAGACTGGCCGTGCATTTGTTCATCATATTCATTGCTCCTAGGCATCCTGAGTGTTTTGTATGAGATGGACAGATTGTTCCAGGGAGAGAGATTAGAACAACTACCAACAAAAGAGATGGAAAAAACAAAAACACACTAAATGAATTCAGCTAAACAAAAAGAAAAGAAATTCTAAAATGTGTATTCAAACCAACATAAATTTAGTCTGATGATATATATATATATATATATATATATATATATATAGTCATCTGCAGATAGATTTGTTTTGTTGTATCACAGCTCATCAGTATGGTTAGACATTCAATTGCTTCTAGCCAGGATTGAAACCTGACCAAATTGACATCAGTCGGCGATTTTACCTCTGAGCTATGGGTGCTCTGTAGAGAAAGGCAGACTTTAGCATGTTATATACAATGTAAACACACGCTAGTAGCCGAGAGTGTTCAAATTCATTACTGAATGAATGATGTGTAGATGCATGAGCAGCTACTGTTTTTTCAAAGTCTACCATTCCTCCATAGTGCTCAATCGGGGTGTAAGAGTGCAAATATCAAATATATATATATTAGTTTGTCTGGAAAGTGCATACCAATTTTAAAGGTAAATTAAAACACAAAATAAAATTCTACTATTAAATATTTATTTAACTAAATATGAACCATTTCTTCATTTTTCCTTCAACTTAAATATTGCATCTTCCCAGAATTTTGGGGGTTTCTCAGCAAAGAACTCAATAAGCTGGTTTTTTATATCATTCAACAAATTTATATTTTTACCATTGAAATTATTTTGCAAGGAGTGAACAAATGAAAATCCAAAGGAGCAATGTCTGAATATGGTGGGTGAGGTCAAGCTGCAATAATTTTTGTCAGGTTGCCAAAAGAACATGAAATTTGTCATTATTCTGTTGGAAAGCAACATTTTTCCTGTTTGCCAATTCTTGGTGTATTTCTTGAGCTGCTAGCTTAAATTAATCCAGCTACGGGCGGTACATTTCAGAATTAATTGCCTAGTTACTTAGCAGAAGCTCATAGTACAGGATTCCTTTCCAATCCCAACATATGCACAGAATGACTTTCTTAGGATGAAGACCTGCTTTTAAAATGACTGAAGTTGGCACATGTCACTTACTCCAGGATCTTTTTCACTAAAAATTATTGTAAATGATGTATGGCTCCTATCACAATTTGCTTTAAAAAGGGGGCATTTTTAATGTGTTTATAAATCAAATTACAGATAGAAATGCGATTCAAAAAATTATTTTCCCTCAGAACATGTGGTATTCAAAAATCATAGTGATTTGAGTACCCAAGTTTTACTAAGTGTTCATGGACAGTGTATTTTGATTACTTTAGTGTTTTTATCAATTACTACATTGTGTAATGTAGTTTATTCTCAATCAATCTCTTGAATTTGTTGTCATCTGTAGTGGGGTGTTTGCTTTAATCACCAACTCTAATCTTAGCGAACAACTATATATATGTCAATATATGAATGTGTGAAATATACATGTGTAGATATATATGTGTGTGTATATATATATATATATATATATATATATATATAGAGACATATATCTACAAACAGATATATAGAGACATATATCTACAAACACACACACACACATATATATATATATATATATATGTGTGTGTGTGTGTGTTTGTAGATATATGTCTCTATGTGTATACATGCATGTATATATATATATATGAAATATAAACATGTTCACTCTAATAATCTTGCATCGTTTTATTCTTTTTTTACTACTATAATTATTTCTTTTGTACTTTTTAATCAGTGACAATACCGAGACCAATCTTTTAAGGATGGTGGGTGGTGTAATGAATAGCAGCTCTGAATGAGAAATTAGAGGGCTGGGTTCAAATTTGATTTGGGTTCATTACATTCGTTTTCACACAAATACCCTTGAGAAAGGTATGAATCCACTCCTCTTCCTCCCAGCTATGGGTTAAATAGTAGAACTATTAGAACTTGTATCTGGAAAAATCATTGTTGTTCTAAAAGAACAGTTGCTAATGCAATATTCACTTATAAAAAACAGTTATTCTTACAATCAAAGATATATTTTGTCTGTAAATACCTCCAAAAGAAAAAAAATCAATCAAATATCGTCATAAGAAGCTAAGATAAAGAAAATAATTATTTCTGCCATGATATAATAAGATCATAGATTATATGGTTAGCACAAGAGCAAAAACAAAATATATTAATATTTTATAATTTGGGATAATCTATTCATAAAATATATTGTCAGTTTTGATATTCCAGCAAATCTCCTTATGAACTATTAGGATGAAAAAGAATACAATAGTCATCAAAAGAGTTTAAATGGAAATGTGACCTCTTATTTCAGGAATGACTCTTCTACTTTTTGTCATGAACAGAGATTTTTCACCTGTCAGCTATTATGGATATTCACACATTAAATGCAAATTTTGATTTCTCCCCTTCTCTTGAACTGTATCATCATAATGTTGGTATTTTGTGTACAACTTGGAAGAGAGGCACACAGAAATTTTGCCAACAACTCTTTTGATTATCCCACAGTAAAAGTCTCATGAATGTTTTCCAACACTTTCTGGAAGTAGACAAAAAGAAAACAAATTGCAGTGCCTTCATCTAAGTCACTGATGCCCTTGCCACATGAGTTTACTCGTGCAACCAGACTGGCAACTGGGTCTCACCCATTAACAGTTAGATCAACGAATTGCAGCTGACAAATCTACTCCAGCAGCTTCTTTTCTTGCACTTCTCGCCTGTGGAACTCTCTTCCATATTCTTGCTTTCCTGATGGCTACAACCTCCAGGAATTTAAATGTAATGTCAATATCCATCTCTTAACCATTTGACTCTAGTTCTTTCTATATCACCATGTATATCTTTTCTTTTCTCTCTACCTTTGCAATTGTTATCACACCTGTATTCCCATCCTTCTCCTGCTCCCCTCTCTGACACCCTCTGTAACTGGTTCGTTTTTCTCTTTACACTCTTCCTATCTAATATTTTTCTCTTATGTAGCTCCCTGCGTATCAGTGCTGTTACTGTCTTTCTTGGGGGGAAACGATTAAAAAAAAATGATACAGTGAAATCTTCACAGTATATTTGTGCATACTATTATATTTTTTAAATTATAATCTATTCATTCAAGATATGCAAAAATTTAACAACTTTTATAAGTGGATAAGTCTGTCACTCTTAATTATGGAATGGAATTTGAATTCTTAGACCACTGCATCCAGTTGAATAGACAATTTCACTTAATTGAGTTTATAAAGATATTTAAATGCATCTATATTAAAAGAAACTGCACACATTCCTACAAACTCCTTCAAATGAAAGTTTAATGTTTATAACACATTAAATAATTGAAATATTCTTATATAAGAATTTTAAAATGTATAGTTCTGGACTTGCTGTTGTCTTTATGAAGTTTATTGCCAATAATCTAATTTTCTTGAAAAAGGATTGGATATCTAAAAAACAATATTTTGGTTCAAAGTAAATATTCATCAAATTAAAGTTTAAAAGGAAAAAGAAACATTAAAAAATATCAAAAAATAATTCAGAGGATTACAAAAACAGAAAATGTCTGAGATCAGAAATTATGTAAAAATTCTTTTGACATTGAGTTGAGAAAAAGAAAATAACTTTACTTCCTAATTTCCATATTTGTCTACATTTCTGAGATGTGGTATTGTAATGATTTACATTATTTTTTTTTTTGACTGTTGGCCTCATCTTTATTGACATCTCAGCCATTGTATGCTCTAAACTTCTTCAGGAGATTGGAATTTCAAACTGAACCCTTTATTTTGACCACTAATCAAGGATGCTCATTGAATAAAAGTGTTGGTTAGATGTAGTGACTTGACCCAAAGAGTTGTAAGTTTAATGCAGCAGTGGTGAACAAATAATTTAGAGAGTTGAGTTAAGAGATAACTAAGACACCTGGAAGTGGTGTGACTCATGGAATGAGAACAATTTACACAATGATCCAAATAAATGATTCAATTTGAAATTCTAGTCACCTGAAGAAGGTTGGTATGTACAGCGGCCAAAACATGAGATAATATGGTAATAAAGATGAGGACAAGAGTCTGAATGTTCCTAATTTTCATTTAATGTGAAATATTTTATTTCTCAATACATAAAACTTTATCAATTGAAACATTGCTTCTGTATCCAATGGTAGAAAAATTATATATTTTCAGTCTCAAACCTTAGTTCATTGTTTTGAACCTGGATTCACAGGCTGAATATTAGGTTTGTGAGGGTAATGCTTATTACACACCAGACTCAACTCAGAACAAAAAGAATATTATTTTACTGTGATTTTCTAGAATTTGTATTGTTCTGCTAGCAAATTATTTTCATATATTACAATAATTACTAATAATGTAAAAATGGGTGTGTATATGTGTATGCATGTATATATGCTGCACTATGGTTACAAGCAATAAAGCTGTATCTGTTTATCAGTCTCCAAGGGAAAAATGTGGCACCAGTAATCATTATGACCCTAAAAGTGCATCTGACTTTAAGAAGATCATTATTTAAGGTAGTTCATCCAAAAATACCCAATTTTCATTACCACAGACATTAGGGCTACTGACCCGATTCACTTATACGGTTCACAGATTTCTGGGCCCCAGTTTCTAGTTAACTTCAGAAACTCAGTTCTAAAATGCTTAAAACAACCAGAAAAATGACAACAGTAAATCACAGATACTAACAAAAGAAAACATAGGAAAAGAAGGGAACCAAAAGATGATAAAATTATTTATACACTATTACAACTGATTAGTT
Source organism: Ascarosepion bandense (assembly GCA_037127315.1). NCBI lineage: Eukaryota > Metazoa > Mollusca > Cephalopoda > Sepiida > Sepiidae > Ascarosepion > Ascarosepion bandense. Next base: position 1,985,556 of record JBBBDQ010000874.1, read on the forward strand.
TGATAAGGCACAACACCAAGAACTATTTGAACTGCTGGGTAAGCTTTATTTATTTTAAAAGATATTAAATTAATCTAGAATTTATACTGGTTGCAAATTGCTTGTATACAGACAGAAATGAATTCAGTAAATACACAAAAATAGAAAGGGGTGCATGAGGAGATTGTATCTTCTCACCAGACATTCAGTCTTTACAATGGAGGAGTCTTAACAGCATTTATTATTGGTAGCCATAATCTTAACAAAATAAAATATGCAGATTTTGAAATTAGAAGTTATACCAGGATTCATTATTGGCAGCCCCAATATTAACTTCATAATATTTGCTGATAAAACAGTGTTGATATGCAGTTATGGAAAGGAAACTGTTTACACTCTTACAGAATGTAGTTAAAAAAGCAAGAAGGACTAAACATCAATTGTAAGATGTAAAGTTGTCGGCAAGAGTAACAGTTCAAGAGGCAAACTACAAATTAGAATTATCAAAGTCAAGTAAGTAAAAAAAATTAAATATCTGTGAACTGTTTTAACAGAAGATGAAAAATATGACAATGAAATCTGAAGATGGATTGGAGCAGCAAAAGTTGTCTTCCAAAAGCAAAGCAAAGTATTAAGAAAGCAGAAAATTTTGCTAGAAAAAAAAATGACTAAGCTGTTATGCCATCTCTATGGCAGTGAATGTTGGTGAGTCTTCTCACAGATGAAGAGACGACTTTAATCAGTGGAGATAGGGTTCTACAGAAGGAGGCTGAAAATCCCATGGATCAAACATGTGAGTAACAAGGAAGTTTTAAGGAAAATGAAAACAAAAAAAGAACACTTATACTTAGAATCTGAAAGAGAGAGCTGAAATTTCTGGGACACTATGAGGAAAGAAGCTTGGAGAATTTGATATTCACAAAGCATATAGCAGGTAGGAGGGCCAGATTAAACTGGTGAGTAACCTACCTAATAGACTTGTTTAAATGGATGACAAAACAGCGTTTGGGAGGGATAGTGAAAAGACAAACCTTATTAAAAGCTTCAAAGGATAAGAAGTTACAAAGAGCCATGATCGCCCACATTTTAAATAGACATAACACATAGATGGAGAAATTGTTACATATTTTGTTGTTATTTATACACAACAACTTAATAAAGACCTTCAATTACCTGATGTGGCTTCCATCTGTCTTTTCTACATAGTGGACAAGCTTCTTTCCATGGTACCTGACCACATATATTTACATGTGCTACTAGATTGGCATCAAAGTTCCACTCTTTTACCATCAAAATAGTTAAATGTAACTGCCTCATCTACTCTAATAGTTTATTTTCTTGCACTTTCTGTTTGTGGAACTCCTTTCTGTTTTCTTGCTTCCCTGATAGCTACAATTTCAAAAAGTTTAAATGTAATGTCAGTTGTCATCTTTTATCTCCCTAATTCTAATCATTTTCTTATCCGTTATTCAACATCTCCTGTACCTTGTTTTGTTCTCTTACTCTAATCCCCTGCTCATTTGTGGCAATCCTGTTTTGCTTGGGGTGAAATGTTTATAAAAGAAACAGATTTCAAAATAAAAAACTATACAATTCTGTTATTGTAATAATAGCTGTATAAAAGAGCTAAAATAGAACAAAGGATGGCTTAAAATCTTTGTAATACAAAGGAAAGAAATAATATCTACTGGTAAGCAATTAATATTAAATGATAAAATGTAACATCTGCTATATCAACAGTGACATTTAACCAGAAGGAGAGCTCAAGCAGAATCCAGTAACTTAATAAGATATCTATATTTATTAAAAGTAGAATAGTACAGATTTTGCAGATTTTCTGACAATCTCAAAGAGTATGGAATCATTTACCAATCTCTCAATATCAGCTAGTGTGATATCTTCTTCTTATTCTATGTACTGTGTCTCTTTAGGACATAGGCAATCATGGCCACCCACATTTGCCATCCCTTGTAGCTCTTAACACCCTTTCTCTTGTTATTTCTCCTAAACCCTGCTCTGCCATCCACTTGCCCAAGCCCAAAAAGTATGTTATGTGCTGCTTTCCTCTGTCACTCTTTCCTTCAATCCAACATGTGAGTATCAGATTCTCCAAGCCCTCCTTTCTCATAACATGCCACAAAAACTTCAGCTGTCTCTTTTTAATGTTAAGTATAAGTTTCCTTTTCATTTCCACCCTCTCCAAAACCTTGTTGCTGCTCACATATTTGGTCCATGATGTCCTCAAAATCCTTCTGTAGAACCACATTTCAATTGCTTCAAGTCTTTCCTTAATCTTTGATGAGATTGTCTAGCATTTGCTGCCATATTGAAGAACAGATATCACATAACAATCCAGTACTCTTTTCTTTGTTTGTAACAAAATTTTCTTGTCTCTCATTTTCCTGTATTCTGTTCACCTTTTGGAATGTATCCTTCGCCATGCCAATATGCCTTCAGATCTCAGTGTTGCATTTTCCTTCCTCAGAACACTTCCCAGGTATTTAAATGTCTGTACCAGCTTGATTTTAGTATTCATGACATGTAATTGACATTTTGGGCTCCTCTTTTTGTTGATGACCATGCATTCAGTTTTCATTCAGTTTATGTTTAGTCCTTTCTTCTTGCTTTCCTTTGATACCTTCTATATGATATAGTGCCTAAATGTTTACTACATTTTGTTCATAGAAATATAAAATGTATCACAAAGTACTGCTAAATAAAGCATCAAGGCACTAAGAAGATATGCCAATATTTCTCAATTTAACCAGTACTTTGTATATAAAGAGATATTGAGTAGTGTCAAAAGTGTTTTTACTTTGTAATCAGTTGTATTTTCTTTAAGCCTGTGTAATGATATATATATAGCATCATTTTGATGATCCTGGCTTTTTTAAATTTTTTCAAGTTGCATTGTTTGGGTTCTTTTCTATATTATGTTTTAAAGAACCATAATTGGTAACTGATAGTTGGGCCCTTATGAATATTATTTCAAGAGACAAATTCCTACTTTCAAAATACTTAAACCAGATTTGGCAGGACCGTCAGTTGCATTTTTGTTTCCTTCCAATTCCCAATTTCTGCAAGTAGCTCTAACAGATTTTAAGCCCAGTATAAATTAATGCCTCAGAATTGACAAAACTTCTTGTTTCTCCTATTATAACCTTTGAATCAAAATGTACAGCATAGCAGTAATGATATTCATATGATGTGACATAATAAGATGATAATAATAATAATAATAATGACAAGAGCAGTTAAAGACTGTAAACTTCCGCCAACATCATCTCAGTGATTAGCAAGAGGTAATTATCAAAATAAGAATAACTGCAATCTCCCCTCTCAAGAGTGAAAATACAAGAAGAAATTAAAAATATAAAGTGAAATTAAAAATTAAGCAGTAAAAATTATGGAAATGTTCATTTTTACTTTTTAATATCCCAAATTTGTACTTTGACACATTTTTTTGTGTATTTTTTTTGTTTTTTTACTTTTGCATAATAAATATTAAATTTATATTATAAATCAAAAATCAGGTTGCAAAAGTTGTGGAAGAGTTTGTTTTTACTTTTTAATATCCCAAACCTGTATTTTGACTCATTTTTTGTGTATTTCCTTTGTTTCTTTTTGCTTTTGAACAATAAATATTTAATTTTTATTGGAAATAATAATATTTATGTGAAAAAAATAATGCATTCAGAAAATGTAATGCCATAAAGCAATCTAGTGGAAGTAATTCAGTGTTTGGTATGTGAAACATACAAGAAAATGTTAATAAAAAACACGGAAAAATAGCCCAGAAATTTTATCCTGCAAAAAATTGAACTCAAAATCTAATCAGTTCGTGCAAGTCATGAGGCCAGTCATCCCTGAAAATTTCATCTGAATCCATCCTGCGAGTCATGCAATATCTTGACCACAGATAGACAAATAAGCAAACAGACAAATGTGAACAAAAAACAATACCTTCATTTTAATGCAGAAGTAATATTATAATGAAATCAGTCATAAAGAGTTTTTACTTATTTTCAGGAAATTATCTTTGTAGTAAAGATTTGTTAAATAAAATAAAAATAATTTTGATACAACTTAATAGATAATTAGCCTTTATGAATTTCTTAACAAATTGTTTTTGTTTTCTTTAAATAAGATCAAATTTTGAACACCTTTGATTATAATTTTAAACTTAATTTTATCACTATGGTACCAAGACAATAAATTTATGTACAGTACTAGATTGGCAATACAGCCTCATCATTTTACAGTTGAAATGGTTAGATATGACTGTAAGTTCTAGGCTAAGTGTTTCTTTTCTCATACTCTCTTCCAACTTCTTGTTTTCCAGTCAAGTTTAAAAAATCTAACTGCAATGTCATTCATTGTCTTCCTAATTTCTGTTTTTTTGTTGTTCTTGCTCCTTAATAAGGTTTTCCTCTTTCTTATATTCTTTCACACTCAGTAAGCCCCCATGTCCTAGTGGCTTTGTTACCTTGATCAGAGTAAAATGTTAAAAAAAAATACATTTGAAAGATACTTGAGCAATTTATTAAAAATATATTGGTGTTACTAAGCACTTTTAGAAATAGCATAAGATAATGAATTAAAATATTCTCACTTTTCTTCTCGGCAGACCAATTTAAAATTTACACAATGGCCAGAAAAAACTTCCAGGAAATTACTTTTAGACTTGTCAATCCTGCTTATTGGTCTTCCACTGATAAATACTACATATCACAAACATCGGGTGAGTTCGCATTTTTCTATTTTCACCAAATAAGTTTTTTTTATTTTTTTCAAAGTCCAAATGTGCCAGCAATTTTCTGAAAACTCCCATAGCTTTTTAGGTACTTTTGTTTAAATTTATGACTTTTATCTTTATTTATTTAAACAATTTTAAACTTTTCCTGAAATATTTTTATGAATTCCTGGACATTTTTCTAGCAGATAAAATATATCAGTTTCTTTTTCACAGTTATTTTATGCTATGATTTCTTGATAAAGTTAACGTCCAAATATACAAGGTGCGATGGGTAGATTGTCACCATTTTTTATAGTTAAAATTTTGAGAATGTGCATTGTTTGTTTTTATTTTGTCAACTGCACAGTATAGTAGGGCTAGTTGGACACCATCTGTGAGAAAGAGCACCATGGTACATTTCAGTCTGCAAGAAATTTGGAAACATCCTGTTGTACTGCATGGCATTCACACAGGAAGCTCCAATACAAACATTTCAGAGTGTTTGGGTGTCCATTTGAGTAGAGTGCAGAGGATTTGGAAAGTGTTGGATAAGTCTAATGGTGATTCAAAAAGTACTGCAGCTCAGGAAACTCACTCTGATTGTTCTGATCCTGAATTTGTTGATGAGATCCTATGACTCAACATGGAGGCTTACATCAATTTGCTTGAACAGGTAATGCTATCCTAGGTCAAAAGAGTGGCTTCTTGAATACCCTATGTCTGGCAACAGGACTCTGCACCATGCCACACAAACAGAAGAATCCAGTCATGGCTGTCAGATACCTCCCCAAACTTCAACCCCCTTAATTATTATGCGTGGGATGCATTTAAGTGAAAGACCAACAAAACTCCTTGTAATACCAAAGATGAACTGAAAGTAAAAATTATGGCAGCATTCACCAACTTGAGCAAGGACATCATCCAGAAAAGGTGCAGGAGATTCAGAAGTTGTCTGGAGACCATGGTTGAAGCCAATGGAGATTTTATTAAATAAATTTACTCTTTAGTATTTTTAGATATATTTTATACCATTTTGGTTAATATATCTGTTAAAATGTGTTATTTTCATTTTTGTATAATTTAGATGATATTTTTTCCATCACAACATGTATATTTTGTTTGTGTGTGTGTGTGTGTGTGTGCGTGTGCATGTGTGTGTGTGTGTGTGTGTGTGTGTGTGTGTGTGTGTGTGTGTGTGTGAGTGAACCAAAAGCAGCAAAATTTATAGATTTAGAAATAAAGATAGTATATTTCACTCCCCAACTAATGTGCCAATCATTTTAATTCAGTCATTTTTAAAGGAGTTTAATTTATTTTCTCTTTGCAACTGATTTTGCTATCCTAACTTTTCCCTCTCTCTTGTTTTGTTGATTAAAGGAAACAAACAATTTCTGCTTCATTCTTTTTCTGCCCATAAATGCCTACAGGTTTTTCTACTAAGCAAATCTTAATGGATTTTTTTGGCATTAAGAGCACCTCTTTTATATTTAATGCAAGAATGTGATTTTTTAGCTTATTTAGCTGGTCTGTGAGTAAAAAGGTAGAGATTATAAAATGTTTTATTGCTCAGTCAGTGCCACTTCCAGATGGAACCATTCATTTTTCTTCCTCCTTTAGCTCATAAATGAAACTCTAACCAGAGTGAGAGAACATATTACAACTAAAAACTTTTTAAATCATTGCCAGTACAGTTTATACTACATCTCACATTGCTTTCTATTTCATTTTTTAACCAATATATGAAATAAATATTGATATCTGAAGATTTATTTGTCTAAAGCTTGCAACACTTATCTGTGCAGTTATGATGAAAGAATAGTTTAGTGCAATAGATTTTTATTAATTTTTTTGTGGGTAAAATTACAAGTTTTATTATTTAACATTCAAAATACTCTGACTATTTAAAAATAACAATTTAATGATTAAAATAACAAATACTTATTTAATAAAAATACAATATTGTTTTTTTACATATCTTTTCTTTAAGGTTTTATATACAAGAATTCTGTTTCCAGCTCGCCTGAATTTGTGAAAGCTATAAACAAATCGCAAAGCCAAACACTTTAAAAAGTTGAAATTTGGCTCCAGAAAGATATATTTATGCATGGCCTGTTTTATGTTGCATGCTCAGGAGTAAGAAATCTTAAATATGAATTCTGTTCTGTTAAAAAGGAAAAAAGAAAGTTTTGTAAAAAATATTGTTCACCAATTTCTAATTTTAACATGTAGTCATCTACAATTTATACAAGTTATATGAATTATTTGGTACACTAATAGTTCTAATATTTCCTGGAATCCATTTATTAGTTTTCTAAAAATGACAAAAAATTAAAAAGTGATCATTAATATGAGACAACTATATACATGGGAAATGTATGTTTTGAATAATAAAATATATTTCTAAATTTACAACAGTAACAGAACTGAACTTGTTTGATTCTTTATTTATACAAAATGAACAATTTTTATTTTCTTCTGTCAATCATCAAAAAGAACTAACCAAGATCATTGACTATTGCAACAAGAATTTAAATATTTATCTTGATTGTAGTTTTTCATTTTCAAATCTTACAACAATCTTCTCTAGGGATTAATACATGCATATTACATGAGATTATGATGGAGAAAAATTATGCAGTATTGTCCTCATTCATTGTTCCTATATCTACCAAATAATGCTAGTGACAAAATACATCAATGAACAAAGAGTAGCAAGTGGGGTTGATTCAGTTTAGAAAAAAACATTTCTCTTATTGGCCAATATTTACTGAGTTTGAACCAGATTCAAGCAAAGATACACTTTCATTGAAATGATTGTTGCTATTTATTTGTATACTAACGCTTTACTGAACATGAAATAAACCAAGAAATAATTACTCATAATAAAAATTTTATATTGATTTACTCAGACTTGTTTTGATAAAGAAGATATTCACTGTGTTAGTTTTCTTATCCACTTAAGAACAATTATAGAAGTATAATACAGAATAAAAAAATATGAGTTTTCATTACAAAGAATTTTCATTAAATTTTCATTTGTATGATACAACAGTATGTTCTAAGAGTTTTGTGTTTTGCAAAGGAATATTTACATATTTTCATAATAATAGTAATGATTATTGAGCAGGATGCTTTTGATTATTAATGTAATTCAAAATAGTTAAATCAATAGAATATTAAAAATAGAACTGATGAAATGATTTTCACTTACCAGGTTAAAGTTTAAACCTGAAATTCCTTACACCCTTTCTCATTTCAGCAATCTTTATTTATATTTATAATATCACTCAATGATACAAGAAATTAAAAAAAATTAATGTAACATATGAAAGTGGTTCAAATGTGTGAAAGCCAAACAATCTCCTTAAAGATGAAGAATTGACTTGAACCAACAGAAATGTGATTCTACAGAAAGATGCTGAGGATACCATGGACTGAATATGTGAGAACAGCAAGATTTTGAAGAAAATGGAAACAAAAAAGTAACTTATACTTAACATCAAGAAGAGGCAGTTGAAATTTCTGGGGTATGTAATGAGGAAGGAGGTCTTGGAAAATCTGATACTATTTCTTCACAAACACTACACTGTCATTAGTAATTTTCATAAGTGTTTTAGTGATAGTTTTTCATTCAGATTTGTCAATAAGGTAATTTTATATTTACTTTCTAGAATCTTGAAAAGAAGAAAATTTTATAGATTTATGTGCAATACTAGATTGGCACCTAGATTTCATTATTTTACAGTTGAAATGAGAAGATGTAACTGTAAGTTCTATGCTGAATGTTTCTTCTTTCACACTTCTTACTTGTGGAACTATCTTCCAGCCTTTTGTTTTTTACTCAGCTTTGATCTTCAAAAATTTAAATGGAATGTCAATCATTATCTTCTGTTTTCTTAATTCATGTTCTTTTATTGTTCTCTCCCTTTAATGTTTTTAGTTTTTTCATAATCTTTAACACTGAGTAACCTTTTTGTGTCTAAGTGGCTTTATTGTCTTGCTTGGAATAAAATGATTAAAAGGGGGAAAAAGATTAATGCTGTTAAAAGTTTAACACATGCACACATATGCAAAACATAAGGAAAGTTATTGACTGTACAAATTAAAAACGAAATAATTTTTAGCCAGTTTAACCTAAAATGCTAAAATCTGTAGATATTTTCTTTACTTTCAATTTGTTATTTTAGAGTTATCAGCAGTAACTATTTTAGTCTTCTCTTGTTGAAAGGGGAAATGGATTTTCTGAAAGAAAATACCTTTAAACTATAGGTTTTATTTTCTTAAATGCAGTTATTTTTTAAAGTGGTTAGCTAATCTAGATAAAAGCTTTCTTAGCAGGTTTGGAGGAACACCAAATGGTTTTGTTGTTTGCTTTATCTTCACACCAGCCAAATATTTTGCTCTTTTCATTCTTTTTTTCCTTTTTTATTCAAATACTATTTTCTTGCCAAATCTCATTAACATGTGGAAGTCAAGTTTGTTGTTCTGGCAACAACTGTGGCAATATACCTGAAACTGTTGATGCAATTTATTTTACTGACTTGTTCTATTTCTCAATCAAACACACAGCATTTATTTGTTACCATGTGATTAAAAAAGAAAAACAAACTCTTCAAATGCTTGTGGTTCAGTGAGTACTCACTCATAAAGTAGGATATTTCTAATTTCTTTATTACAGTCTGGAAAAAAATGAATTAATTATACAGTAAAGTGATTATTAGCTTTGAATTATTTCAAAGAGAAGGCAAATCCAGAATATTTGATGGTAATGATTGTTAAAAAAACAAAAACTTTACAGAAAAAACAGTTTATTTATAGAGATATTATATAAGTAAATAGACATTATTATTTCACTTTGATTGATATTTAATAGATATTATATAAGTTATGATAAAAATGTTAGAAAAATAATTACATAACCTCTTTATGATGATTGTAACCCTAGAAGCATGGAAGTTATCAAAATTTGAAATGGTATATGTTGACTTAGTCCAACAAAGAAATCATACAGCATAGTAATTTGTAATTCCAAACTTAACAGTGAGTTTTATGAGCATACAGTTCACTAATAAAGAAAAGAAATTAATGTATTTCAGTGTAGGAAATCTGGGAAATTAGAAAACTATCATGATTTTCTAAGTATAGCTTAGATGTGCCACAAGGTCAAAATCATGGGGCACCCAGTAAGGATTAAATTCACTATTCAGTCATAAATTATATAGCAAGAGTAGTTTGTTAACCATTACACTACATCAAGGTGCCTTAGGAAATCAGAAAGCTATGATCAAGTAATGAGATAGGAATATTGAAAAATATCCATGCTAGAATGCTGGATGCCATGCGAGAATCTGCTCATATCTATCAAGAATGGTTCTCCAATGTTTTCATCATTTGGGTTATTCTGACAGATAAGCCAGAAGGAAGCTGCAACATACAACAAGAAGTCTTTAGAATGACTGACAGAAATCTCATTAATCCTAATCAAAATGTCCAGAACATTTGTGGAATAAATAAAGATAAAATCCAGAAAACTCACTTTAAAAGAAGCTTTATTTTCACTTATCAATGCTCTCTGATATTTCCCACAAAAGCAGATAACACGTTTCGATAAATTTGATGCCTGAGAGAGTAAATGCTTTGCAATAAGTTAATGTCATATTCACTAATTTTTAATTATCATAATAAAATATTCTTAAATTGTTTAATAATTGAATAGACAGTTGTTTAAAAATAAGAAGCTAATAAGAGAACTGAAAACCCAGCCTGGTTTTTTAAGAAGTTTTAATCAAGAAAATGTGCCTTTCAGCAGGAACTGAACCTGCATCTATTGGAAAAATTTTGACACATTTAGACCATAAAAGGAAAGCAAGGGAGATGAGCTTTTCTTTATTAGGGTAATTGAGAAATTCCTTTATGAATGAGAAGTCTGAAAACCTGCCAGGCTGTACAACAGTATCCCCTATATAAGAGTGAGTAAATGAGTTTTGTCAAAAATGATCTAATTAAAAATCAAAGATTCAAAATTAAAAATTGACTAGAGAAAGCGATTCCCAAACAATGATATAAAAAATCAAAAATTAAAAATGTAAGACAAATAACACATTCCCTAAACCCAATATTAAGATTAAACATGCAAACTTACACCGATTGTAAAGACTTTGCAAAAATAAAAATAAACAAAAAAATATTCGCACCAACTAATAAATTCCAACGGTCACAGACTGACTACATTATCTTGCTAACACCCACCAACACACACTAACACTCTTTACAAAAAATTCCAACTGTCAACGAAATATCACAATATCAAAAAAACCCCAGGCAATACCCCTAACAAAACGACATAAATGAAAATGAAAAGGATTCCCAGTACCACATCGTCTGAAGCATGGTACTCCGATGCAGAAACAGACGCGCCTTTGCGATTATGTATAGAGAAGTTATGTACATGTTCTAAAATATAATTTATAATAAATATATATATATATATATATATATATAGGTTTCATTAAAAATGGCAAACAAGGTATTATGGTTAATTTTTTTTATGTAATTTTTATGCATTCTTATGATTTTTTTTTTTGAGGACATGAATTATATAAAAATTGTCCAAATGTTTTGTTTATCTAAGTGCTTTTAGCTATACTTTTAACCATTTTCAAGGATGAATGTTATTTTAGATGCAACAGAATGTATGTGGTGTTATGTATGTTGTAGAGTATATATATATATATATATATATATATATAGTTGAGTTGTCATGATACTTGGTGTCAAGATTAGTTTTTCAGTGGTTTACTGATAAAAGGATATTATGTGAAGCAATTTTTTTGTCATAAAGTGCTCAATATTAGATAGAGATAGAGCATTAATAGGATTCATGTGGAGAAGTTTCTCACTTAATTGTGCAGAGTTATGTCGAATTCAGATTCAGATGAAGAAAAAGCCCCGAAGAGTGAGAACATCACAATAGTGGCTTCACAAAGCTACAAATTTGGCATAACTGCTCAATTAAGTGATGAACTTCTCCACATTAATCCTATATATATATATATATTCTAAACATATCCTGTTAAATATAAGAGACAATGAATGTTTAATCATAAGCCATTCTAAACATTGTATTTTGGCTTTAATTTCAGGTGAAAATAAAGACAAAAATTCATCAACATTTGGATAATTTTTTAAGTTGATTCTAAGCTTTCAACTCACATGAACCATCTTCAGAGAGGTTACAAGGACGTAAACACGAAAACATCCACCATCAGCGAGTTTATCCAAATGTTAGAGAATTTTTGTCTTTATTTTCACCTGAAATAAAGCCAAAATATGATGTTTAGAATGGCTTATGATTGAACATAATAGACATTCATTGTATCTTATATTTAACAGTACATGTTTAGAAAATTATCTGCTGCCTCGATACACTATATATATATATATATATATATATATATATATATATATATAAACTACTTCACATAAATATGAGTATCAATTTTTCACACAATTTTCTTAACACACTTTGCTATTGCTGGAATACATAAATTGGCATGATAAAAGGAGAATTATTCTTTTACCCACAAGAATAATTCAATCCTGATATAATCTCTAAAGTGTTTTCAGTTTACATAATAATCACTTATCATAAATTCATGAGATCATTCCAAGAGGACAAATAGAGTTCATTGGCATTCATATCTGTTCAGAAGGGTAACTTCATTATCATGGATTTGACAAAATGTGATATTCTATCAACATGCAAGCGGAATAAGTGATAAAACTTGATATAAAAATGAAATTATTTTATCTGATTAACTATTTCATTAATTCTTTAACAATTGTTAATATAAATTAAATTTTATACATAATTTGAAAGTAACTTTTTTGATTGATTCTTGCAATTTTTTTCTCTTGATTCTTGCTTTAATAGAAAAGTAAAATCTCTAGGGGAAGCATCACTACATTTGACAAAGCTTATACACAAAACATAGAAATAAAAAAATATGTACTCAAATTTTTAAAACAAATTTTTCAACAATTTAGCAGTCAAAATTGTAGTAAATATTATTGTTTATTGTATAGATTTAGTGTGACATTCTAAAAATTATGCTGCAATAAGCCTTCTGGTCTTTATTAATAATTGTATTAATTCTGAAGTTAATAATTTTCAAGAGATTGAATCAATTGCTCAGGCTGCTGAAAGAAAATTGGTTCACTTAGTCATGTTAGAATCTATCTTACACCTTTATAAGTCTACAATTCATCCATACATAGAATATTGCTACCACATCTTATCTGGTGCCTCTGCTATATATTTAGAAATTCTTGGAAAAAGTCTAAAGGAGAATTTGCAATGTTACAGGTCCTGACATGATTTCTCAGTTTCAGTCATTTTCCTACTCAGTCAGTTAAGTGCCATATGTGAAATACGCTTGGGCAATCATGTCTCGAAAGAGACATGACTGACTGGGCAGAAGATTATCTCGCAGTAGGTTGCCATTGCTTTCTGTGGTAGACTGGTTGCTGGCCAAGGCTATAGAACCCAATCTGTCCTGTTATTTAACCCATAACTGGAGGGAAGAGATGGATTAATACCTTTCCCAAGGGTATTTGCGCGTAAGTGAATGCAATGAATTTATCTGGAATTCAAACTTGGCTCCTCGATTTCTCGTTCCGAGCTGATATCCACTGGACCACAACGCACATCCATGCCATAATTATTTTCATGATAATTGTTCTGATGTGCTTTTCTTTGATATCTAGGCTTTATGAAGTACAAGATTAGTAGCTAGGTTTCATCATTTTCCAGTTGAAATTGTTAGAAATAATCTCAAGTTGTAATGTTAACAGTTTCTTCTCTCACACTTTTGGTTTGTGGAACTGTCTTTCAGCATCTTGTTTCACAGTCAATTTTCATCTCTAAGAATTTAAATACAATGTCAACCATTATTTTCTGTCTTCTTAATTCCTGATCTTTTGTTGTTCTCTCATTTATAATGTTTTCTTTTTCTCATAATCTCTCACACAAGGTAACTCCTTTTGTTTTAGTGGTTTTATTGCCTTGTTTTGGATGAAATGTTGCTATGTTTTTCTTCTCTGTATATGAGACATGCCCCTTCAGAACAGAGGCAGTCATAGCTGACTTCAACTTCCTGTCCTTAGTAGCTATAAGCAGTTTTTAATCTTTGCCATCCATCTCAGCCTCTGCTCTCCCATTCATTTACATAAAATTTATAACATAGGTTATTCACATTTTTCTTCCACCCATCACTCACCTCTCATTCTATCCCTGGTTTTCTCAGCATCCTTCTGCAGAATCATATTCTTGTTCTGCCAGCTGATCTTTGACTCAGCTCTAAAAGCACAGCAGAAAAAATGTCTGGTCACATTCAGTGCTTCAAAAATCAAATGCTACATTCTATCATCCTCATTAGACACAAGAACCAATGTTCCTTCAGGGAGGCCTCATGCCTTCAGTGCTTGTTGGGACTAAAAACCATTCCAGACCTCAGCACATGCATATGAACAATCACTAAAGAGGCTAGAAAAATGGTTGGTTCCTTGTATTCCAGTAAGTACCGAATTCTTCATGTCATCCTCTACCTTTACAAGTGGCAAATTAGGGCTAAAAATGAAGTACTGTAGCTATATAGGTTGAGTAGTTCAAAAAGCATTTCCATGTCCTTGGGGGTGACAAATTAGGAAGTTTTTCTTGTCTAAATCTATCTTACACATATATAAATCTACCATCTGCCCATGCAATGAATACTTCTGTCTCATCTGGTGCCCCTGCTATTCATTTTGGGCTTCTTGACAAAATCCAACAAAGAATCTATAATGTAATTGATCCCGACCTGGTAGCACAACTCCAGTCACTTTCTCACCGATATAATGTGGCTTCCTTTTGTCTCTTCTACAAATACTTTCACGGCTTCTGCTCTGACTAGCTTAGCTTCCTGGTGCCTCCTTTGCATGAAATACTAGACTAGCAACTAGGTCCCACACTTTTACAGAGAAACCAATCAAATGTTACTGCAATTTCTACTCTAGAAGCTTCTTTGCTTGCACCTGTAGAATTCCTTTCCATATACTTGCTTCTCTGAAAACTACAATCTTCAAGAATTTAAATGCAAAGTCAATTGTCATCTCTTATCTTCTTGACTCACATCCTTTCCATGACAAGCCTTGTATCATGTTCTTCTTCTTTTACACTCGATTCTCATGAAGCCCTCTTCACACCTGTATTCTCTTTCTTTTTTTACTCATTCTCTGACTCCCCTGTAACTTATTCCTCCTTCTCATCTCACCTCTTCTGTAACTCCCTGTGCACCAGTGGTAGTTCTGCCTTGCTTGGAATGAAATGTTTTTAAAAAATGCTTTGTACTTTTTATCATGTAAATTATCTAAATGATAAGTTTAATAAATTTTATTTTAAGTTGGTATCCACACACTGTATAATATCTTAACAATTTTCATTAAAAAGAGTTTTGTCTCTTGTGGCAAATGCACATCAGTACAGATGCAAAAGAGGCCTAGGATCATATGTGGATATGTTTGCCAACACCAGTTACATCCGGGTTATTCTGTTAGCAATGGGACAGTTTGGCATATCTACTTATAAGTTTCTCTGCAACAGGTCATGATCCAGGTTTTGTAAGATGCCTCATGCCAATAAAAACAGGGGGAAAACCAGAAGTTATTAGTTAGAAAGGCATGGTATCTTGTGAAGTCACTCCCATTAGCATTTTTGTTCCTCAAATTGTGGTTTCTGAGGCAGTGTTATTTTTGTTACCTCCCGTCTCTTTCTTTTCTCTGCTTAATAATAGAATATGTTAAAGTAATGTCTTCACTATATTTTAAAGCTACCTAATTTGTAAGTTTTACCAGATCTTAATTTTTCAATGCTAGAGAGGAACCATTACATAACCTACATATTGTTGTTATTAGCACTTCTTTTTTTTAATTTTTTACAACAAATTCATTTAGTAACCCCCTACCTTGAGTGGCTCATTGACCTTGTATTTGGCAAACATTACATAAGGAGGAACAAAAACTTATTGTTGGCCTGAACAGATCTATATATATAAAAATAAATATGTCTGTCTGTGTGTTTGTGTATCTCTATTCTAATGACTACTACTCCTCCAAAACCCTTGATCTGATTTCAAACAAAATTGGGTCACTTGTCAATTATGACACAAATCTTTGATGTACGTAAAAATTTTAAGGTAACACAATAACATCCACCATCACTGATGGTTTTATTTTGTGTTGACATAAAACTCCACTAGGCAACAGCAATAGTTACCAAAAATAACAAACGCAGTTCACAAATTTGCAATGCAGTTCTATGATGTCACACCGCGTGATAGCGCAAAATGACAACAATTGAATACATGGTTCTGTTGCCTATGTTTGTTTTTTTTGGTAACTATTGCTGTTGCCTAGCAGAGTTTTATGTCAACACAAAATAAAATCGTCGGTGATGGTGGATGTTATTGTGCTACCGTCTTAATAACCTCTCTGAAGATGGCTCGTGTGAGCCGAAAGCTTAGAACCAAATTAATAAAAAATTATCCAAATGTTGGAGAATTTTTGTCTTTATTTTCAACTGAAATTAAAGCCAAAATACGATGTTTAGAATGGCTCATGATTAAACATAATAGACATTCATTGTCTCTTATATTTAACAGTATATGTTTAGAAAAAAAAAAAATATATATATATATATATATATTATTTAATCCCAAAAAGAAGAGTATATAAGTAAAATCCCAAAAACCAGATCCTATTGATATTCATTTTATCAATATTAAAAAATGATCCTTAGTAGAGGGCTTGATGTAAATAGTATTATCTATTTTACAGAGCCAAATATGTATATTATATAAAAAATCCTAAAAATTACATTTTGCTGAATAGCTATTTCAGCAAGAAAACTCTTGCTTCATCAGCAACAATCAAAAACAAAAATTTATTATGACAAATATGATACAAAAATTCACATACCAGAAGGAGCCCAAAAACATCTCCATACACAGGCAGAAAAAAAAGGCGGGGGGGGGGGGGGATTAAGAAAGAATAAAAACTTATTTAAAATTTGTCTTCCAGGCATAAAAAAAGTGGGGATTCATGACTCAATAGAAGACTTTTTGATTATGTCTGTATTAAAAAATAAAGAATCAAAATTTAACCAAGTCACAGGAATAAGAAATGGTGGGTAAAAGGAAAAAGAAAGAACAAATGGTGTAGATGGGGGTGGGTGGAAGTTAATGAAGAAATAAGACATGAAAAAATATTCAGTAGCCAAGATGACAGAGCTTCAGAGAAAGGAAGGGAAAAGTTAAATATATTTTAAAAAAGAAAAGCAAACAGGAGGAAAGAATAGAGACAATATGTTAAATTATATATCTCTGTTAAAAATTTACTAATAGAAGTAAAAAAATAAATAAAAATAAAAAAGGATAATATTATAATAAGTCAAAATGAGAAATGGACAATTAATATACATATAAAAAATATAAATATACATACATACACACATACACACATTCATAACAACATGCACATACATATATATACACATAGACACACTTATATACAAATACATATACACTTACACATAAATACATATACAGGCAAATAACCACACACACACACACACATATATATATACATATATATATATATATATATATACATACACTTATATACACCTTTACACACAATCCAATATACACTCCCTCATAAATTTCACATCTATATACATGTACATCCACATCTACTTATATACATATATATATACATATATGTATATACAAATACATACACACACCACCCACATATACATTTATATAAAAACAAGAAATATATATACATAGGCACACCAGGTACTAAACTAATTGGAGTAGATAGACTAAACTAATTGGAGTAGATAGACTAAACTATTGCCCGGTTCACACACCACCCACATCTATTGAACAGGTTAAGAAGCTCATCCCTTGTTCCCTGTTTAGGATGTGGTTTCCGGTTTTCTCTTTTCCAATCTTTTACGTAGCCCCCTGCACATCAGTGGCGTTACTGCCTTGCTCTGGGTGACATGATTAAAAATATATATATATATATATATATATATATATATATATATATATATATATGTACCATACACCCATACATATCTAAAGAGACTTTTTTTATTCAACACTTCTTTAGGAAGATTTGTTGGAACAATAATAATTAAAACATTGAAACTGAAAAAGTAAACATTGTGGGGTAAATATTGAGCCAGGACTAAAATAAATTTATCACTAAAAACTCACAAATTGGTATAAATATTTTTCTAGTGAGTATGAAGCAGAAAAAAAAATACCCATGACCCATCATGAGACACAGAGAATGAAGAATGTTCTCCTTCAACCTGTACAAAGTAGGTCAATGAAGCTTGATGGAAACAGCCTCTAAAAACTGAAAACTTTCAATTAACGGAACTCTATGCAGCACCATGAACACTCCATTAACATATTTAGAATCACAACCCAGGCTGTTGATCAATTGAAGTCTAATCATTAACTTACAAACTGACTGAGTCAAACAATTTCTGTTATTAGCGGAATCTGTGATGTTAGTATATATATATATAACAATGCCACTACTACTACATCCAGACAAGATAAATAGGAAACCTGTCCTGAACTAAGCCACCTCTCCCAACACCTAACTCTAAGATTACAATATGGCAAATAGAATCCAAATAAGCTCCCAACCCCACGTTCACCATAAAAAAAGTATGTTCACCACAAATAAACCGTTTTTTCACCAGATCATTTTAATTCTAACTTCTTCACTCAATGAGAAGCACCTAAAAACAAGGTTAGCTTAAAAAACCTATGAGTTCCACAACTTTATGACAATATATATATATATATATATATATATATATATATATATAAGTATTACATTAGATCATCTTTTTAACATATCATTAATACTAACACTAGCAATTTTAGGGAGAAGTCAGTTGGTTAACTTTTGTTTCTGAAATCAGTCACTTAGATTAGCAAAACAAAAACAATCAAAGACCCTGTACCAAAGCAAAAGACAATCCTACAGCATTCACTGCAATCCACTACTAACTGACCTCAATATAAACCCAGGAAAAGAAGACTTTGTCATTTCTTTTACACTTTTGCTAGAAAACAGTAGAGGACTGATGTAATCCTCTTACAACCAAAGAGCTCATCAGGATAACAGCCTCCTATAAAGAAAGAGGGGTTTCTCTCTCTCTCTCTCTCTCTCTCAACATACTGCAAGCTACAACATCTATACAAGAAGGATATAATTTTTATTCAGGAAAAGTAAAATAAATTCTTGAAAACAACGTTCACTCAGTGTTCCTTCATTCTGAATGTAAAAACTTCCACACTGGTGACCAGAGCATCATATGGAAATCCCAGACTGATAAGGAATTATTAACACAGAAAAATTTATTTTTAAGAGCACAATGTGATATGGAAGTTTGGAAATGATTTGGAATTTTTAACAGTGAAAATTTTTTTGCACCTAGAGAGTAGAAAAGTGAAAAAAATATGACAACCAACTCCACAAAATGAAATCACTAAAGATGGCCTCACCTGAATACCTGAATGGCCTCACCTGAATGTCTTCCTTAGAAGACAACAAATAAAATTTTAACCAAAAAAAATATGCATATAAAGAGGCACCGAGTACAACCTATTTAAATACAGCTTTATCCTCATACACATGATGAAAAGAAAACAAAAAAGAAAAATATGAAAAAGCAATTGGTAAGTAAATTTTACGCATAAATTCTTGCTCCATCTATACATATCTGATTTCTACTAACCGCCTTGCTCTTTCCATTTATTGATACTTTAATAAATTCATATAACACAGAAATGCATAATATATATAATAATGTTTTATATATATATATATATATATATATATATATATATATTCGACACAATGAGTCTCATTGTACTTCTTCAAAATGCTACAAATTGTTGATCTAGGAACATGTAAATGCTTGGAAAGTATTGTATATCCATTTATTTTTAACACAGAAAAAATTATTTTTAAGAGCACAATGTGATATGGGAGTTCTGAAATGATTTGGAATTTTTAGCAGAGTAAATATTTTTTGCACCTAGAAAATAGAAAAGTGAAAGAATATGACAACCAACTCCACAAAATGAAGTCACTAAAGATAGCCTCACCTGACTAAAATTCTGTCCTTAAGAAGACAACAAATAAAATTTTAACAGAACTTCCTTATCACATTGTGCTCCTAAAAATAAATTTTTCTGTGTCAATAATTCCTTATCACACTGGGATTTCCATATTGTGCTGTGGTCACCAGTGTGGAAGTTTTTACATTCAAAATGAAGGAACACTGAGTGAACATTGTTTTGGAGAGATCTTAATGTAGCTGTCATGAATCCCACATATATATTTGTGCATTTAGGCTGAAAATTCTCTTTTAGGCATGTCGGATTTAATAAATTACAAACATTATATCTGCTTATTTTTTATAAAATCCATTCATACTCACAAATAACCTTCCATGTATTGTAAATAAAAAATGTGAGAAATGTGCTGTAACTTTGAAATTTTTTTTATTTTCCATTTCCGAGTACTTTTAATCTCCTTCCAACATCATCTTCAGGGGTGCAAGTAGTAATAAGAAAATAACAAAAATGTGTACAAAACTGTGTTGCTATACATTACTGTAACTTTTTACTGTAACTTTTTTCTTTCTGCTTTAAATGAAACAGTTGATATTTATGCCTAGCATTCATTAGAATGTGAAAAAACTATGGAATTGTTTTGGGTCGTGATGTCACGGCCATGGGCTCATTAAAGCACAAAAAAGCTGTTCTCTTTTTAAACATTTCAGAACATTACTACAGTATTCGTAGCTGATTCCATTGAGTGATGACTTTTTTTTTATTTTTTAATGAATTTGTTGTTTTCTTGGTGTAGGATAGTTGTGTTGTCAATCATTATTTGTTATATTGTGAATGTAGACAGGAATGTTGGTGTAGATGTCTCAAAATGAACAAATGACATGTGTAATGTAAGACATTTTAATGTAGCTGTTATAAATTCCACATATATATTTGTTTTTTATTGAGGTTACATTCTCCCAAAGGACATTTGAATTCTCCCAAAGGACATTGATATATAATGTTGATTTTACATAATACATCAGTTGGTGGGGAGGAGTTATTACAAATAATTAAATTGGTAGCATTGTATTTTTTATAATATATTATTAATTTTAATTTTTATTAGGATCCATGGAAGGTATATTAGTATGAATGAGTTTTTTTTATGATTGTTTCATTCCGTTTATAGTTATCATGCATCCAGTTGCAATATGGGGTTTGATATATTTAGGGTCTTTTGAGGAAGTACCATATTCTATTTGATGTATGTTAAGATTTTTGATATGTTGTCTTATTGGTTTAACTATAATATGATTTGGGAAGTCATAATTAATGAGAATCTGATATTTTTTGTTCAGTTTATATATAGACACACTAGTTTTCAAAATATAAGACTTCAGTATATTTTCAGAACATCCATTAAGACATTAATTTTCTGAGCTAATTACATTTGAATCTGTTTTGCTTATTTTTCTCAAGTGAGCAATTAAAAGAGAAAAAATCATAGTTTAAAATGCAACATGACTCAGACTTATTTTAATGCAATCAGGATATTCAAGACTTGGCAAAAGTTCTGCTTACACATAGAAAACTGAATTATGTATGATATACAAACATAAGAAATCGACATATGGGCAAATATATGTGTGTGTGTGTGCGTGTGTGTGTGTGTGTGTGTGTGTGTGTCAGTTGAAATGTACCTATTATATGAAGGATCATTTCCCAGATCATATTCATTTTAGGAGAAGCATAAGTATTACAACAAATTAACAACTCATAACTAGTGAATGAAAATATCAGGAGTGTAATGACTGTGTGTAAACAATAAAACACAAACAGAAAATAAAGAATAGAAGATGAATGTTGTCAATAGATGAATAAGGAATTGTGATAAATACAAAAATTATAGAATATGAAACAATTCTAGGATGGTAAATGTGCATTGTGATGCAATGGATATCGACTCGGAACGACAAATCAGGGAGCAGGGTTCGATTTCCAGTTGAATTCCTCGCATTCACTTACACACAAATACCCTTGGGAAAGGTATTAATCCATCTCTTCCCTCCAGTTATTGGTTAAATAATAGGCCAGATTGAGTTCTAGTGCCTTGGCTGGCAACCAGTCTACTGCAGAAAGCAATATAACCTACTGACACTTATAATTGTGTCAGGCAAAGTGCTTTACCACACTCCCAGCTTTTATATACTCAAAATAATTTCAATGAAATTTACTTTTTTTACCTTGCTATTTAATACATAACTGGGTGAGGAAAATATGAACTAGTGTATTTGTGTGAAAGTGAGTAAAACAAACTAGGCATGAATTTGAACATGGTCTGCCAATTCCACTTTCTGTACTGCATATCCCACAATGTAATATACCGTCAGAAATTGCACTTGATATATGACTGTAGTATCAGTGCAAAAAATTATTTTTGAAACTGAATCCTTTTTATGAAGGATTCAAAATTTGATACTTCATGCATGACCTTTTTTTACAGTATGTTTCACTATATACAAAGTTCACTTAAGGTAAAGAGTTACATTAAGGGGTAGCTTATATAGACAGGAGGGGAAGATAACAGTTGATTCTAGACTTGAACAGGTCAAGATTGTAGTGATCAAGCAAACAATATTTTTGGGAGTCAGTTCCACAGAGCAAATGGTTCATGGGAAGAAGCTGTTTGAGTGGAACTTATTTCTCACCAATGAAATACAGAGGGAATGAAGATAAGAAATAATGTAGAATAGAGCCTTGAGGGATACCTGCATTCATGTGAAAGGATCTTGAAGCTTGTCTATTCAAAATGGCCTTCATTTCACTATTTGATATGAACAATTGAACTAAATCAGTCATCTAGTAATACCATAGCCCCAGAGCTTACACAGAAGGCCAGCAAATCAAAACCTGTCAAATATGTTTAAGATATTTAGAACAACTTGAGCTTTGCCATTATTATCAAGAGCCTAGTATACATATTCAGTGATGGCCACTAGCACATCAGAGGTAGACCTGGTGAAGCAGAAGCCATATTGTTTGTTAAAGAGTAGGTCATGAGAGAAGAACAACTACTGGAATTTTATCCAATCCAGTGACATTTTTGGGCCAAGGCTTTTGATAAGTCTTGAGACTTCTCTTATTGAAATGAGTATATTACTGAGATTGTGCTCAGTGAGACATGGGAATTTGTGGAGGAAGTAGCTTTTGTCATCTAACATTGAGTTTGAAGCAAAGTTCAAGGCAGACAGCTTTGCCTTGGCTATCAAGGAAGATGTAACCTCAGGGCCATTTATAATAGTGGACACAGCAACTTTGCCTCTGTTCATAATTTGTTTGGTGAGCTTCAAGAATTCACAAGATCCAGTTTGTTTCTTTTCAACCTTGACCTGAACAGCTTGCATATTACTGTACTTACCATTTTCCAGAACTCTCTTACAGTAATTGCAGGCAGTTCTGAAAGAATTAAGAGCCAGGCTACATCATTCCTGACAATAGATTTTGAAGCTGAAATTGGGGGGGGGGGGGGGGGGCTATAAAACACTCCATTCCAGAAAGCATCCATTTGGAGATTAGGGTAGCAGTTTTAGAGGGAGTATGTTTAAAGAAGTTTAGAAAAGAAGCTTCCATCATATAGGATTGAAAGCTGTCCCAGTCCACAAAAAATTTTTTTATGGAATGGTAAATAAAGAATTATCATTGGTTTGGACACTTATTAAGCAAATAATAGACATGTCAATGGTGGTGGATAAAACTTTTGCTTTGCATTTGTCAGAGCAGATTTGTCTGCTGTTCTGTCACATCTGGAATTCAAGTGGGTTCTGCAATGATCTGAGTCAGATCACAAGTGATTGAGAAGTCTTTACTATATCTGAATTCTTCATTGGTTTTGTTAGAGTAGACTAACCACTTTTTGTGGTGAGCATTGACATCACCAAATATATGAAAACTGGCCTAGGGAAATTCAGTGTCAATCATCTCTCATATTCAATTGATAGAAGATTACTGACCCTTTACCCTGAGGATGATAAAGAGCAAAGACAAATGTGGTACTATGGATAAGTGCCATGCAGAAACACATATTTGGCAGATTAGGGCACTCTTTTTTTGTGTCCATGCCACAGGGAAATCCATCTGTCATGTAGCCACTGAGCTCATTACTGTAAAGATTTAGGTGGTTGTATTTTGTTATAATGGATGAGTAACCCAGGATTGTGAGCCCCTGCAATGGGGTTGAGGTATTGATACACGTTTCAGACAGGAAGTCAGGTTTAAACTTCTGGAAAGTTGGGATGTAGACCCTTTACATTTGTGTAGGAGATGGTATATCCGGATTCTACTTCTTTTTTATTTTTTTAACTAAGGCATAAAAACAAATGTTCAAATGATGTTTTCAAAATAATAAATTATTTTACTATAAAAAATAGGAGCTTATTTCTATCAGTTTCTTATCATAAACACTTCTTGCTTTCTATGCATACTTTTCAGTATGGATACAGATTTAAATTTAAATTTAGATTATTTTTTTGCTTATTTTCTTATATATTTTAAGAATGGAAACAAGGTGATTTGTTTATACAAAACTGTGTAGTAGATAGGGATGGTTTTTCAGGTAATCAAATGTATTAAAAATGGTTTAAAAAATGATTCTCCACAATCAGGTAAATCAAATGAAGTTGATAGTAATCCAATTAAAACAGTATTTGGAAAAAATGTTATACAACACAGAAGATACACAACATATAAAAAATATTCAAACCAAATATAAAAAATCAGTTTCACCAGTTTGTTTATGTTAGTCACTTTGATGTGTAACTTCCAATGTCTATATTTTCATTCAAAATTAAATAAAATGTTTTTTAGCTGTCATATCTTATTAAAAATGGACACTTTACAATATGGTATGAAAAATATTGTTAGACAAGTGAAATGAACTATGACTAACAACACCAAGAGCCAGTCCTCATTACTTGAAGCTGATACTGTGTATATAGGAAGATTAGACAGGAGTTTCTTAACCCATGAGCCCTTTGTGGAGTAACTGGTTCAAGCTTACTTAAGAGAAAGATTCTAATATTCTATAACAATAATGTTACACCAGTTGTTTGTTTGACCATCAGAAAAAACATTTCTTACACCTTGACTGAGAACTTTTCCTTCATACACTAGATACATTTTTTTCATATTACTGTTTATTTCGTTCCCTATAGAATTCTCGTAATGGAAAAGAAAATTCAATCTCCTACACGATTGCAAAAATGCTTAGGGCAGATCCATGCTGAGAAAAAGTAATAAAAGTAATAATAAAAATATTGGGAATGATGGATTTATGAAATTGCCTAAAGAAAATCAGAACATAATGAAACAAAACAATAAACATTTTGTTCAATAAAGGTAATGTTGAAAATAAAAAAAAAAAGTTTATTTTTATTAAAGAAACCAAACAAATTTTATATTTATGATAAATATACAAAGTGAATTTAATCTGGTAATATCTGTTTTAGTTGCAATATTTACAACAATAATTTATTTGGTAGTGTGAAATTTTATGATACACCTCATGGTTTGTTCATCACATTATAATGAATATATCCTTGGTAATTTGTAAGATTAATTCTTTGTTGCTATTAGTCCCTTAAAGCAACCCTTGAATGTTTTTATATAATGTTTATGTAATTATCCATTAAAAACTCTGTACAGTCTAATTCTAGGCAATGTCAAAGACTACTATTTTGTATTTATAGTATTATTTTTATTATTTAAATTTCAATATTTTTTTTAATTACTATTATTATTATTGTTAAAATGATTATTATTATTATTATTATTATTATTATTATTATTTGGTTTTTATATTTATTTTATATTTAGTATTACTTTTTTATTATCCTTAACATTGTTATCATAATCTATATATTCCAAAGACCAATATTAATATTATTGTCATGAAACCAAAACGATTATAATTATAAGCTGAAGATATTTTTGCCATCGAAATTAACATAAAAATCTGACAATTCAGTTTATCTATTTAAAATATAGTCCCTGAATTTACTGTCCTGTATTTAAAAATGTTCAACCTTAAAAAAAGTTAAATCCCAGGTAACCTTATTGCCTGGTTTTGTTTTGGTCTTTCATTCAAAAATTAATATTGTATATCAAACTCTCTCTCTCTCAACAACAAAACAAGAAAATGAACATTAGAAAGATACAAACAATAAACTGGCTTCAAGAATGTTGCAAAAAGAACATTAATAAAAATTAAAAAGTTAATCAACAAGGAAAGTACATTGACAAGCAAGTAAATATTTGAAGCTGGTATTGCAAATGTAAACAGAGAGAAAAAATGATGAATATTAAGAACACTGGTTAAAAATGTAAAAGCAAATGCTCTATCGGCCTTAAGTAAACATCACAAAGTAAAATCTATAATTTGGATGAAGTACATGAAAATATACTTCCCAGCATCCAAGAGACAGCAAAGCAAGCAACATTTTGATTTTATCAGATTCAAAGGCAACCCAAATTTCTTTAGGTGATCCTCAAGC
The DNA here is from genome assembly GCA_037127315.1 of Ascarosepion bandense. Lineage (NCBI taxonomy): Eukaryota > Metazoa > Mollusca > Cephalopoda > Sepiida > Sepiidae > Ascarosepion > Ascarosepion bandense. The sequence goes on from JBBBDQ010000874.1 coordinate 2,012,009, forward strand.
ACTGCTCTTGACACCACTGTCTTGTCTACTAGAATTTTCTTCTGAAGCTAATGGATTTCTCTCTCCTTCCACACTCACGATTATAATCTGGAGGCTTGTTGCCATAATTTCCAGTGTCGAGTTCAGTTTATAACATAGTTTTGTCAATAGATCCTGTCTATGAAATTACTAGTTGATACTTCCATAATTTCTTATCTTCACAAATCTCTGGATAATATGACATCAAGTCTATAACCATAGACACAAAGTTTTTCACATATATATTCTTACAGTTACCATACAAGTGTCATACCATGTAGCCATTGATTTGCCAAAAGTCTAATACTGGTTACACCTTGCTCTTCATTGGCTGAACCACTGCAATCAGTGGCATTGCTCTAATTTTGACATCTTCCTGACCCCCAATATATGGCTGCATTGATCCACCTTTCTACATCCATCTGTAACTCTACTCTTACTCCTACTGTTAAAGAACTTATATAACAATTTGCCTTGTGTTTCAACACTGGAGATTCTCTCTTCCAGGATCATTCAACAATTCACCCCTTGCCATCAAATTCTATATAAAAGTCCTCTTGCTCAATCTTATAACTTCTATCACACTTCCCAGGGTTCTTTTCAATACTATTATAGAGTTTCACACTTACATTTTACCCTTCTAAACTTCAGTCCATCCTCATCAATCATCTCCCAGCCAATTGATCACATTCATCACTATCCTGCAAATCCAGCTAACTCCACTAATCCACTAATTGCATTAACATAAACAACCACCTGTTTTCCAGTTTATCTTTCCCTTTCTCCCCACTTTTGCCACAAATGCCTCCTCTGTGAATGCTTCCTTCAATATCCTTCATCTGATTGGTCATCTTCATTCATTTCTAAGTTAAGTGCCAACATGTCCCTTTCAAAATGTAATAGCATGAAGTCAATAACCTCAACTTCTTTATCCATGGAACCATGTCTCCCTTCCCTCATCATTAAACAACTTTGTCATTGCTCTGATTATTCTGATCTTTTTCAACATTGTATTTCCTCTTTTCACCAAAATTGCTTGTGGTTTAAAGAGTAAAATAAAAAATTAATTTACTTTCCTGAGAATTGCTATAAGAAAGGCAGGTGCTTGCAAAAGAAAAAACAGAAAAGAATTACTTAGCTTGGATTCAAATGAAGAAACTCTTGTGAACAAATTATACCATCTATCTGACCTGGTATCAGCCAAGGGAGAAAAATGAAGATGCAGCTGACTGCTCAATTCATCTCTTTGATTTTCCTGACTTATCTCACTCCCACTTTGTTCCATTATAATCACCCCCTTACACATATGTATCACACTCACCAATCACATAATGTTCTTTCAAATTCTGCAAAGCTGACTGTAACCCATTTTGCCAAAAAGATATTTCAAACATATCACAATAGTCCTCAGTTCTTTTCAATAGAAATTATTAAAAAGAATGTATAATAGAAGAAAAACTGTTCAAGCAAAGAAGATCTCTGGGAAGAAATAAAAACTGTTGCATGCCATGATAAAATTAAAACAATAGAAAATTTAATAAAATCAATGAATGAATGACTAACAAAGGTTGCAGAATGTCAAGGAGTCCATATTAAAGTGTAAAACGATGTCTTCAGATATATTGTAGATTATGGGAAATAAAAATATCTTTTGAATTTATTTTGTTTGTTGTGATTTGTTTGCACAATAAAACCAGCTCCTCACACCCCAAATAAGTTCTTACCAATATTTTTAACAAGTATGGATATTAAAATCTGAAACTTGCATGATATATTTCTTGCTCATATAAATATATCCTGAAAATTTTAAGAACATCATTTGGTTATTATCAATTTTATTGTGAAGATATTGACTTTTATAATAAAATCTAACATATATAAGGATAAAAATACAAGTAGCTAGATATACAATAGGGTGGACAAAATAATAGAAATAACCTGGAATTCCAAGCAAATTTATTTCAATATGGGGTAGGATTGACTTTGGCAGTACTTAAAGCTTGAATTCTGTGTGGGATTGACTGTTACAAAGTTTGAATTGTTTCCAGAGGAATTTTTATTCAAAATTCGAAACTATTTTAGCTCTTCAGCTAAAATAGTTTCAAATTTTTTCAATGATGATGGTGGTGAATATCAACTCCTCACTTGCTTTTCTAAAATAAGACATAAATGTTCAATGATGTTATGATCTGGAAACTGCGATAGCCAGATAAGGTGTTCTACTTTACTAGAATGTTCCTCATGCTATTAATCTACACATTTAGCAGTATGAATGGGTGCATTATCATCCTGCAAGATGGCATTTCCCTCTGGAAACAGTTCCTTTTTTTTTCACCCCAAGCAAGGCAGAACTGCCACTGGTGTGCAGGGGGTTACAGAAGAGGTAAGTGATGATAAAGAGGAACAAGTTACGGGGGGGAGTCAGGGAATGAGTAAGAACAGGATGACAAAACAGGTGTAAAGAGGGCTGCAGGAGAGTGAAGTGGAAAGGAAGAAAAACATGATACTAGGGTTGTCAGGGAAAGGATGTGAGTCACGAAGATAAGAGATGGCAATTGACTTTGCATTTAAATTCTTGGAGTCTGTAGCTGTCAGAAAAGCAAGTATATGGAAGAGAATTCTACAGGTGAGAAGTGTGAACAAAGAAGATGCCAGAGTAACAGTTTTGAATTACATTTGATTGGTTTCACTTTAAAAGGCTGAGACATAGATTTAGGCCTAGGAGGTGCAGTGTTTTGCTTTCAGGGAGACTAGCCTGATCCATTCTGATGGGGGCTAGAAGCAGTTGCCTATGGTGGTTAAATGATACCAGTTTCATTCTGGAAGCATTGAAATTTTACATGCCATTTTTTACCCCAGTCCACCACAGCCTCAGCAAATTTTTTATCAAGGCAAGAGTAAATTGTTGTTTTGTCAGCATAAATGTCCACTTGGGATATGACTACATCAGGGAGATCGTTGATGAAGATCAGAATAAGTGTAGGACCTAGAATAGAGCCTTGAGGAACACCCACATACTACCTTCATCATGCGATTTGAAAGGCAAGACTGGATTAAATCAAACAATCGTTGAGTTATACCATAACCATGTAGCTTGAATAGAAGGCCAGCATGCCAGACTGTGTCAAATGCTTTGGAAATATCTTGTGCAATAGCTTGAGCTTTGCTGTTCCTATTGAGAGCCTGGTATATATATTCTGTGATGGTCATTAACATATCAGCATTAAACCTGGTGAAGCGGAAACCATACCGTTTATCGGAGAAGAGGTCATTGGCTGTAAGATGTTGAACCACATCAGCATTAATAATAGCCTCAAGCACTTTGTGAAAAATTAGTAGGAGGCTGAGGGTTCTCCAGCATTCTTAAATACAGGAATCATAGAGGAGGATTTCCAACAGCAGGAAAGCAAGAAGCAGAGAGGCAGTAGTTGTAGAGTTTGAAGTAGACAGAGGAGAGTTCAGGGGCACATTTCTTCAGGACAATGTTTGAAATTCCGTCAACTCTGCTCTCCTTATGAGCGTCAAGCTTTGAAATTATGTTAGAGACCAGCAAGAGAGTAATGTGAATATCACTTAGTTGAGCTTCAGTTCTGGGTGAAAAGTCAGGTGTAGATACCCCAGACAAATCAAATGTCAAGTTAGTAGAGAATCTGCAAGCAAAGCATTCAGCCTTGTTTGCTGAAGATGTGAGTACCTCAAATTCATTGATTAAAGTGGAGATGAAGGGCTTGCTGTTATTTAACACATTTTTCCAGAGCCACCAGTAGTTTTGCTAGATGCTATATACTGTTTCATTCTTTTGGAAGACAAGAACTTAGCATCATTTAGGATCCTCTTGCACTCATTACAAGCAGATGCAAAGAGGCACCTATTATGGTCAGACGTAGTTCTTTAATAAAGCCCGAAGAAGTGATTCCTGTGGGCAATAGCCACCGAGCAAGCAGGGAAAAACCAGGGGAACAAATTGTGTTTAAGTCATAATTTCCTGGCTGGGATGAGATGAAAGCATCAATGACAGCTTTAACCCATGAAGAGACCTTGGATGCACAGTCTTCAACGGGAAGACTAAAAACTTTGTTCCAAGGGACATGACACAGGAAATCACGGAATGACTCCCAGTTTGCTCTTTGGTAGCAGTGAGATATTCTGCTGGTCTGAGGTTATTAGGAGTGCCGGGGGTGGGGGGATGTGAAAAGATATATTAATGGAAACCACAGCATGATCAGAGTTTCCAAGAGGGCAACGCTGCATAACATGACAATAGTCAGGGATAGAAGTGAAACAGAGATCTAGTAGTGAGTCAATTCCATTAGAGTTATTAGAGAAATGCGTGGGGCAAAAAACTACTTGCGTAAGGGATTGAGTGATTGAAAAGTTCATGGTATGGACACCAGCAAGATCTGTGACAGTTTTTCAGCCACTTGGCACAGTGGGCCTTGAAGTCTCCAAACACAAATATATGGGTGAATGGATGAGAGAAAATGGCCTTATCTATATTTTTAGAGATATTGTCAAGTACAAAACAGTCAGGAGATGAAATGGAGTGGTAGAGAAAGAAAAGATAACTGAGGTGAGTAAAGAGAGACAGAGAACCATACGATAAAGTTGATTACTTAAAATTCTTAAATAGCCCTGCATGTTGATTTTACTAAACTTATTTAAATAATATCTGTAAACACAACAATGTTACCAGAAAAATGCAGTACTACTAATATTAAATTAACAAACAAAAATGAACAAGCTTTTGACAGTTTAATCAAATTTTAAAAGTTATGCTATTATGACACTTAGTTTTTCCATTATTTTGTCCATCCCCTGTATATTACTATTGACATAATATATACCATATAATCATATATTATTATTCCCTTGCTCTTACCTAACCTCACCTTGCTAATACCTCTGAAATAATCAACTATGTTGTCTGGAAAGATGGAAAAGACACTACTTGGAGATGCTACTTGTTTTCAGTGAAAAAAAGGAAAGATGCATTTAACAGCTACTTCAGTGAAATAGGAAAAGTTGTTAGTTTTAAATATTTTCATTTGTACCCCCTTCCTTCTTAAAATAATAACTAGCATTCATATTTATGATTTTATTGAAATATTTTGTTTAAATTATTAACCTCAAATATTTAAAGTTGCAATAGGGGAATTTCTACAGAAATTTATTAAATTGAATGCCATGAGCTTATTTAATCATTAACTTAAGAATAAAGATTCATCAGAAAATTCAAACAGGAAAACTCTTACAGGTACTTATAGTAAATGTATATTTGTACAGCATTTTCTTTGAATGGCTGAGTTAATTTAAAGTAAATTATATATATAAAGCTTACTTTGTCTTATGAATTAATGTTTGAAAATAGATAAGTTGTGGTGAATACAAAATAAAAACAACTGTCTTTTCTTTATTCTTTTCAAATTCATGTGCCAGTGTGAAATTTACTTTTTTACCAATACAAAAAATGATTGACTTTGTACTGAAGGAAAAAGACCAAGGAAAATTTTGCAAACATGTGTGAAATTTTTATTAGCCACTGAGAGAGAGTGATTTACAAACTCACAGAAAACAACAAATTCAACTGTCAGTGACCCTTCATATTTCTTGCTGCTCTAAAATAAGATGAAGTTCAGATCTGATCACATTGACTTGGCTACTTATTCACATTTTTTGGTCAGTCAGTCAGAGACAAGGAAGCTGAAAACAGTCAACACAGCCATAATGTAACAAGAGATTTTTCAAACCCCTGATATCGTTGATCTAACAAAACTGTACCAGTGACACACATTTGACTCCTTCACCTCTCACTTTCTGTGTTCTTTATATCTCCTTCTTCCTCTTCACCAAGTTGCTGTCTACAACAGAAAGAGAGGAACAAAGACTTTACTACTATTTTGTTGATACACACAGCAAAACATAAACATTTTTTCTTCACAAATCACATTTTACTAAAACAAACTCTTACATCTTTAAACTCTTTACTGCACTTTCTCTTAGAATATTTTCCCAGTTTAATAATTCCATACATACAATTTAATGTTATGCTGTTAGATAACAAATGTTCATTAATTTATACAAACAAGATAGTTTCATCTTTCCAACCTTCTGATAATTTTAAATTAAGGGGACTTCAGTTGTGTTTGATAAACATAACTGATGTCTCCATAAAGTTAGTTAAAGGGATTTAGATATTAACCAAAAAATATAAAAAACTAACACTTTTTTTAATTTGACATTGTATATTGCAAAATTTAAATTATAAACCCATGCATAAGCTTTATTATTTCTTACTCTTGAGTTTTATTCTTTTAAAAAAAGAGGGTAGTCCTTCTATTTACCAAAATGATCCAATCACTTAGAAATTATCTTTTAATAAAATTCAATCATATTCCTCAGAGTAATAGTTTTAATAATGAAAGCAGATAATTCATATGAAATGAAAAAATAATTGGTTTCTTTCTATGTCTTCTCCAAACCTGTATATATTTTTGTCAAAGATACTCTTGATAATACAATCTTATATAAGCACTGATGATGCATAAAACTTCAACCTAATTACATATGTAGAAAAAATGCAGTGATCTCATTATATAAGATCATATCAAAAATCTAAAAAAATGTGCAGGAAAATATTTATTCATGAATAAAACAACAATGTGTGATGTCAGTCTTCAGCCAATCAAGCTTTTCAGTTAATGGAAGCATAATTTTTTCTTATGGAAGATTTTCTGTTAAAATATATGATTTATAATTGTTTCTCAATTTTAAAATATGATCTCAGTCCTTGTTGCTTCAGCATGGACTTAGCTAATAAGGAGCAAGAATATCATTGCTCTTCTCCAAATCTGCTAGGGATTTAGCTGACTGTAGCATTTTCAAGATTATATAAACAAATGAAGCCTTGAATCAGTTTTTATCTTGCAGGGTTCAATTCTGAACAGGTCCTTAGTATTCAAGAGGACATTTCACTTGATGGAATGTCTTCATGGCTGTTTTTATTTTCATTAGCATAAAGAAATTCATAAACATTAGCCTAGTACCTATGGAAATGAGAGAACTATTTATGGATTAGCACTTCTGCTTCATATCAGAATATAGTATTTGTGTACACTCTCTGTGAAAAAGGTTGCACACACACACACACACACACACTATATATATATATATATATATATATATATATATAGAGAGAGAGAGAGAGAGTGAGGGAGAGTGAGAGATATTTAGGTAGGGAAGATCAGCCGGATATGCTATTATGGTTTCGTCCTTTTCGGTTTCTTCAGGCTATTTGTTTTGACTGATGGCTTAACGGTTAACGCTTTTATAAGTTCATAACCGGAAGTTCAAAGTAAGGGAGCGGTTTGTTATTGGGAATTCTTTCATCAGGGTCTGTACAAGCCTAAAAAGTATTTTCTAATGTGTCTACATCCGGACTTTATTTTGGACCTTTCATTTAGTAACTTTTTGTGTTCTGGAAATAATACTATAGCCAACTTTTCTTCTTGGCACAATCTACAGGTATCACCACCAAACACCAACCACATAACCATCAACTACTTATCTGTTTATTTCTTTATAAAAACAGAATTGGGAAAAGGCAGAGTGCAAATAAGAAACCTAGAAAAAAACAAAATGTTGGTGAAAAGGAGAAGAATGAAAATAAAAGAAAAGCTTAATCATTCTTTAGTTTGAGAAATTCCTTTATTCTTTTGTTCATTTTAAGTCGAGTGAAGTTTTTTTTTTATACTGTAAACCTTATATTATGTTAGATTGTATCATGCATGTCAATGACTTCACAATAAAATCTATTTGAAATGCCAAGTTCCTTTAGAATATAAGCATTATTGCTTTTCTTTATTGTCTGGGAATTGCCATGCCTTATGAGAAATAGTGGAGTGGTTTAACAATGTCCTCTTCATAGTTTTCAGAGTTTACTCCTCCTCAACAGGATGCCACCCAAGCATAAAAATTTCAGTCTCTTCCCTACTATTTAATCTATAGCTAGTGGGAGAAAAGATGGATTCATGCTTTTTTCAAGGGTATTACTGCAAAAGTGAATGGAACTGATGAGGCCAGATTTTGAACTCAGCCCACTGATTTCACTATCCATGCTAATAACCATTACACTAACTGCACATCCCTAATATTATTATCTAACTTACATTAGTGAAGTTTTCAACATATGTGCAATATATCATCTGATTTTAAACTTCTAATATCTATCTTTATCAAAAATATTGATATTAGTATATTTTAACTCATGTGTGCTATTTATGTAAACAAACTAAAAGCGGCATAAATTTTATTTGTAAACAAATCCAAAATAGAGAAGCCATAAAACATAAATTTGATAAACACTTCTTTTATTTGCTGTGTCCCTCCAGGACATAGGTGATCATGGCCCTCCACATCTTCCTGTCCCTTGTAGCACTCAATATATTTTGTCTTGTTACTTTCCCCAAATGCTGTTCTGTCAACTATTTGCTTAAATCCATCAAGTATGTCACGTGTTGTTTTCCCCTATCTCTCTTTTTCTCTATCTATCCTGTGAGTATCAGATTCTCCAAATCCTCCTTCCTCATTATGTGCCCCAAAAATTTCAACTGTCTCTTCCCAATGTTATGTATAAGTTTCTTTGTTGTTTTCATTCTCTCCAAAACCTTGTTGTTGCTCACATGTTTGGTCCATGATACCCTCAGCATCCTTCTGTAGAACCACATTTCTGTTGCTTTGAGTAGGAGATTGTCCAGCATTCACTGCCATATAGGAGGACAGACATCACATAACAATCCAGTACTCTTTTCTTTGTTTCCAATAAAATTCTTGTCTCTTACTACTCTGCTTAGCTTCTGGAATGCTTCTTTGGCCACCCTAATATGCCTTCAGATCTCAGTGTTGCACTTTCCAACCTCTGTTAGAACACTTCCCAGGTATTTAAATTTCTGAACCTGATTGATTTTAGTATCCCTGACTTCTAATTAGCATTTTAGATTCTTTATTGTGTTTATGATCTTGAACTCAGTTTTCTTGTAGTTTATGCTTAGTCCTTACTTCTTACTTGCTTTTTACTACATTCTGTAGAAGTTTTTGTAGTTTCCTACTTCCTTTATATCTGAATAAGTTAATTTGGATTACTTTGCATGTTTATATGGTCTCTTTGACATTTTGTAATGTTCATCAGTCTTTTGACAATTGGGTTTTTAACTTTTTTTACTATCTATCTTGAACATTACTTGAAACAGTTTTTATTGCTTCTGAGAAATCTTCTTGACTTGAATACTGTTTTCCATTCTCATATACAACTATTTTATTAATAATTCATAATTTTCCATTTGGCTATTATCTTAAGAGTTTGAAGACTATTCCATGAATTTGGATTCTTTTAAAGATTTTGGTAAGGTGGGTTAGGCAAAAGTTTTACCTAATTGAAAGTAGCATTGTTTTGCCTGAATATATGCTTTAAAGCTTCTTAATTGACCTGTACTATTAAAAAATAACTTATCCAATATCTTAAAATAATTCTCTGAATTTATCTTGACTTTGAAGAAAAAAATAATTTTACTGCTTACAATACAAGCTAAAAATATTGTTCCACATTTCCACTTTTGTCTTCTAAGTCATGTTGATTCAATGAAGGACCTAACCTCTAGCTATCAGGTTCATCCAATATAGTTCTACATTCATCTTTAATATTACTGCTGAGAAATCAGTTTTAATGTAATTCATCTAACTTATACATTTCAGTCAATATTTATTAACAATGGCTATTTATTTGCTTTCATATTTTTAGTTAATATTCTGCATTTATTTTCTGCTTACATTCCCAATACCAGCTTCAAATATTTTCTTGCTAGTTAATCCACTTTTCTTGCTGATTACGTTTTTAATTTTTCTCAAACTTCTTTTTGTGAATATCTTGAAGTAATATTTTTATAACTTGTATCTTGTTAATGTTTTAAATTTATTTCCTGATATTTTTTCAATCTCTGTTTAACTCTGTTCACAGTTTCCAAATTTGTGCTCTTATCATTCACTTATATTACAATATCTTGTTTCTTGTTTAAAGTTATACCTTTCTTATGACTCATGGTAATTTTTAGATTGCTGAAGAAAACATTAATTACTATGCTTTTACACTTATTTAAAACATGATGAACAAACTTCGGTTTGAATTATCTCGCACCACCAAATAAATTATTGTAAAGACTTCTAACAACAGCAAAAAATAATAACTAAAAATCACATGGTACATAAATAGAAGTATATCCTAAAAGTTTTGCCAACATTGGTTGATTAACATCATTTTTACTATGAAAACATTAACTGACATCATAAAATTTGATATAGCATTTATAGATGTTAATATATAGCTACCAGGAGTTTTACATTCTGTTTTCCTAAGAATGTCTTTTTTTAAGCATTTTGCCTAAAGCAAAGCAATAAAGCCACTAAGATGCAAGGGGTTACTGAGTGCTAGACAATATGAGGTAAAAAACACCATTAAGGAGAGAAAACAATAAAAGAACAAAAATTAAGAAAATAAAAATTCCAACTGATATTACTTCAAAAATTTTAAAGATCAAAGATGATTAGAAAACAACAAACCAGAAGAGAGTTTTGCAAGCAAGAAGTACAATAGAAGAAACTGTTAATATAGAGCTATGAGTTACATTGAGTCATTTTAAATGTAAAATTATAAGATATTTCTGCAAACCTTATCAGTCAGTCAGTTAATTACCATATATGATACAGTCTTGGGCAATCATGTCTCTTTTGATCCAGGTCCACAGCCGACCTGCTAACTACTGTAACGGAGTACATGCTACAGGCCCTTGATGAGTCTGACGAGGCTCGCGCGGTTGCTCTGGATATCTCCAAGGCTTTCGACAGGGTTTGGCACCCTGGCCTCCTATGCAAACTACGCGGTTATGGTATTACCGGTCGCCTGCTTGACCTAATCCAATCTTTCTTAAATAACCGCAAAATGAAGGTCGTTCTGAATGGGCGTGCCTCTTCGTCCTACAGCACGAATGCTGGTGTCCCACAAGGCTCTATCCTGGGCCCAACGCTCTTCCTTATTTTCATCAACGACCTCCCAGATGAGATCAGGTCCCAAGTAGGCATCTACGCAGATGACACTACAATATACTCCCGCTCCAGTAAGAAACCTGTCGTGGCGGACAGACATAATCTCGCTGCTGACCTTGAGCGGGATCTACACTCTGTGGTGAACTGGGGCAAGAAGTGGCTTGTCAACTTTAATTCCTCTAAGACCAAGCTGTTGTCTGTCAACCATTACAGGCAACCTCTTCTGCCTCCCATAAGCATGGACCAGATGATTCTCCCGGAGAGTAATACACTACGCCTCCTCGGACTTACCCTGTCCTCAGACCTCAAATGGAAGCACTATATTGAATCCATAGCAAAATCTACTGCTAAGAAGATTGGGTCACTATGTCGATCCAGGATGTTTTTTCCACCTGAATCCATCCTGCATATATACAAGTCAACCATCCGTCCGTGCATGGAGTACTGCTGCCATTTATGGTCAGGTGCCCCTGCCGTTCTCCTCAGTGTTCTTGACAAGCTCCAAAGGAGAGTCTGTAATGTGATAGGTACTGATCTGGCGACTCGTCTGCAGCCACTTTCCCATCGTCGAAACGTAGCCTCCCTCTGTCTCTTCTATAAATACTTTCATGGCTTCTGCTCGGATGAGCTTAAGTCACTGATGCCTCCTCAACAGGTGTTTACCCGTTCAACCAGACTGGCAACTGGGTCCCACCCATTCACAGTCAGGTTAGCCAAACGCAGACGACAATTCTACTCCTGCAGCTTCCTCTCTCGCACTTCCCGCCTGTGGAACTCACTCCCGTATTCTTGCTTTCCTGACGGCTACGACCTCCAGAAATTTAAAAGCAAAGTTAATACTCACCTACTAACCACTGGCCTCTAGCTCTCTCTCCCCTCCCCTGTATAACCTTCCCTTTCTCTCCGCCCATGTACCTGTCATTGCACCTGCTTTCTCAGTTTTCTATTGTTCCTTTCTAACTAGCTTGTACTCCTCACTCTTTTCTAATTAATCTTTCTACATTTATGTAACCCCCTGCACATCAGTGGCGTTTCTGCCTTGCTCGGGGTGAAATGATTAAAAAAAAAAAATAAAAAAATAACTGACTAGGCAGAAGATTTTCTAACAGTCAGTTGCCATTAATTTCTGTGGTAGACCAGTTGCCAACCAAGGCTATAGAACCCAATTTGTTCTGCTATTCAACCCATAGCTAGAGGGAGAAAAGATGGATTAATACCTTTCCCAAGGGTATTTATGCGCATGTGAGTGAAATGAATTCAACTGGAATTCAATCTTTAGTTTCTCATTCCAAGTTAATATCCGTTACACCACAACACACATCCAATCTAGTTCTGCAATTCAATTCATAAAGTGTAAATCTCATGTCTAAAATTCTTTTATAAAAATAAAACATGTATATCGGAAAAAAATAAGATTTAAAAATTGAGATCTTTTGTTCATCTGCAATACTCCACACACGTCTCATTATAAATTGAGATAACCTGGCAGCAGATAAGTTCTTACATTGCCAGAATGACAATCCTGCTTTATTTTCATTCACAAAGAAGCCAAATGTAAGTTATTGAATAAAGGATAGCACAGTATAAAAAATGAAATCTCATAAGAATGTTTTGCAAATTTTAAATCTGCAGATAGTTTCACTGATTAATCTTTTATTATTTTACTTTCTTCCATGTCCCAATAAACTGAAAGAACTGATTATAAATTAGTTCAGTGTAATGGAACTATAAACTGAATTCTTTTTCAGTATGGTTCACTTTTTACAAAGCCCAAGGACCACTCAAGGTAGAGGTTACTTAGGAGGCAATTTGTATAGATAAGAGTGGAAGATAATGGTTAATCTTAGCCTTGAACAGGTTAAGAATGTAGGGATTGGGCAAAAATCTTCTTGGGAATTGTTTCTATGGAACAGTAGTTCACAGGAAGAACAAGTTCGAGTGGAAGAGTCATCTTTACTTTATTAAAATTATCTTTATTTTGCTATTCAAACACTATCCATTTTAAGAATTCATATGAAATCTTTCATTTAATGGTTGAATTCTAATGAATGCCTACTGATACAATTTCAATACCTGACACGAAATAAGAACTATAAAATGGATTTCATTTTTAAAAATATTTTTTCATGTGCATTTGTAATAACAATATTCAGTAAATTTGAGAATTTAAAAGCTGAATATTTATTATCATTATTATTAAATCACCATTTTATATAGTGATATTTCATTATTATTAAATCAGTATTATTCCATATTTAAATTCATTAAATCAGTATTATTCAGTATTTTATTATTATTAAATAACAAACCTAGTGCTAACTTTGTTAATCCAGGGTAATTACAAATAGATGTAACACTTTCCTGAATCATAGAATTATTAAATTGTACAATTTGAGCACGAAGGCTAGATGGCACAATATCCAGAGGGTAATATTTTCAAATTCCATAAAATCTATTACGCGACATATGACTGATACAATGTATCAGCCCAGATTTCAAAAGTTTCCATTAATGAGAAACATGTAAAAATATTGCTGATGTCAAAAGAACACACAAATTTATTGTCAGTCAAATGGACTGTTTTGTATAAATGTAGCAAAAATGAGTGAATTCTTTATACAATGAAAGGAATAGATCTGAAATAATGGACGTAATATGTTGGCCAACCATTTGGCTAATCTGTGCTACACTAAGCCCACCATAGATAGAATAAGCCTTAATGAGATATTGTCTTTGTACATTTTGTGTAAACAATATAACTAGAGCTATACAAGACTAACAGGTTTTTAAAGTCCTAATGTCATGTTATAATGTTAGTCTTATGAATACATGGATGTTTTCTTGAACAGAAGATAGAAAAGAAACTGTACAGTTAACAACACTTCATTACCCTAGCAAACTAAATGGAAATAATATAAAAAGAGATAAATGAAGTTGCTGTCATTTATACATATGGCGTGTGTAAAATCTTACTCAAGTTGTTGTTGAGGGAGTTATATTTGAGAATAATTATTTTTATCTGTTGTTTTTTTTTTTCAATCATACCCTAAGCTTAGGGCATTTTTGTTTAATGTGTGATAATGTGTGATATGGGAAATAAGAAACATCTTGACCTTAAGGGAGCTTGTATGTAAAAACAAAAGAAGAGAGAAAATTTGTGCCTTTTTCTTTTATACTCTTTACTCTTGAAATATATTACCTTTTTGTTTTTATACTGTGGACTGACTGCTCAAAAGTTAAATGTTTTAACCATATATTTTCTATATTATTCAGATATGAAAATTAATTATGCTAATTAGAATGGATATTTTGTATTTCTGTTCTTATAATGAAAGAATGCATTTCTTCTAAAAAATATAATTATTTTTACATTTAAAATAATTATGTTTATCTTTTGAATATATATCTTAAATTAAAATTGTTTCTGGAATAATGACAATAATCACAGAGGATTGTGCAAATAAAGAGGAAAAACCTCATTAAATTATGCAATGTGTTTAACAATATTTTCTGTCTTTTCCAAGATATTAAGTTATAAAATGTATCAAATAAAGTGTAAAACTCATCTTGATAAACTGAAAATTTTCACTTGTTCTTGTCTGAAACTAAGCTTAGCTTTGTAAATATCGATATTCACTTTCAATTGTTATTATGAATAATTTATCATTTCCGTCTCTTTCACTTCATCCCTTGAATACTTTCAATAACAACAAAAATGAGTAACATGTGACTAGAAGAGAAAATAATGATATACTCAAATTGTTAACTTTCCATACAACTGTAAACAAGAGGTTTGAAAGTCCCGACTAAATGTTATAGCACTTTCTAGTATTGACTAGAAAGTGCTATAACATTTAGTCGACTTGAAATGTCTATTTACCTGAAAAATTATTATAATAAAAAAATTTTATGAATTTCAACTGACAGTAATGTTAATTTTGTTGTCAATGAATGTTGAATTTTTCTTTGTACAGAAACAGATAATTTCATCATTAACATTTTACTTTCATTTCTTTGTTAGTGAATTTTGGTTGTCCTCTCATACCTACAGGGTGTGATAAATGAATTGTTTTTAAATGACACAAAAATGAAAATAACACCGGCACTTCATCTTAGAAAATATATTTACCAAATTTTCACAAAGATATTTTCAAATACTAAAGAGTAAATATATTCAATAAAATCACCATTGGCTTCAACCACATCCTCATAATGATTCTGGAATCTCCTGCAACTCTTCTGGACAGTCTCATTATTTAAGTTGGTGAATGCTGCCATAATCCTTGCCTTTAGGCCATCTTTGTTGTTAGAAAGAGTTTTGTTGGTCTCTCACTCAACTGTACACCACACATAATAATGAAGGGGTTTGCAAGTCTGGGGAGCTAAGTGGCCAGATTTAAGGGGTAAAAATTGGCCAGATTTAAGGTGGTAAAAATTTCCTGGCAGCAATGACTGAATTCTTCTGTTTGTGTGGCATGGTGCAGAGTCCTATTGCAGCCACCTTTTCAAGGTACTTGATATAGGCCTCTGTGTTGAGTCTGAGACTCTGTGGAAAGATGAATAAAGACATAACATTGCAATCACTATTGATCACTTCTAACTCCTTCATAATCACCATTAAACTTGTCCAACACTTTTTGAATCCTCTGCACTGTCCTAAGATTGACCCCCAAACATTCTGAAATGTTTGTATTGGAGTTTCTAGCAAAAATACCAAACAGCACAGCAGGTTATTCCCAGATGTTTGACAGAATGAATTGTGTCATAGTGCTCTTTTTGTCACAGATGGTGCCCAACTGATCCTACTATTCTCTATAGTTGACAAAATAAAAGACAAACAATGTCTATGCACAAAATTACAAATATAAAATGATGATCATTTACCCATCACACCTTGTACGTACGTCTACTGAATAAAAACTGATGCCTTTGCATACATTTCTTGTTTTGTATATTTTATAAGTTTTAGAAAATCAAGTTTCTTATCAAACTACTCACATGCATAAAGAATAGAAATAATTCCATTCTGAAATATTGGAAGTGATATATTGTCAAAAAGTATTTTTTGTGCATAAGATTTGTCACATTTTATTTTTGTATTTGTTTTCTATAACAGAAACATAACAAAAATATATATCTATATTCTCAATCAAGAGACTTTATTCATTGATCTAAATAATTCAAGAATATCTGATTAGCTCAATTATGTGTTTGTCATCAGAAGTTGTTAAATTTCTACTCTTCCGAATAGGGAATTCACTAATCACTTATTTTCTCTTGTGATATTTCTAGAAACTTTTCTAAATATTTACTTTATATCACAATACAAGATACCCTTGATATATTTAATGTCTGCTGTCATAAGTGTCAATTTTGGGTTTGCCATTTTCATATCTTTATCTTTGGTGGCATAGAACTCTGTTCTTGATGCTAATGGCGCAGTTTTTGTTCAAATACCTATGAGTGAGTTTTAGGAGAAATTTCTTCTTTAGAATGAATATACATTTTATGAGATGATATTTTTTACATACATCAGAAGTTACAAATGAACAATGTTCCAAATTTTGCTATCATTGGAGTCAAAAGATATGTGCTGGCCAAACAGAACAAATGAATGGGTGCTTATTTGATTTCTCTGTGTAAGTCAAAGTAAAAAACTCAACTGGAATTTTAACTTGGCTCTCTGGTTTCTCATTCTGTTATACCATTTACACATCACGGCATACAACTATTTAGGCACTGACCAACATCAATCTCATTAAACTCTGGAGATTGAATAATAACAGGTGTTTCAGTGTTCACTATATAATGATCCAAATGTCATTTTACATTTTTTACTAATTTTTATAACAAGAAAGCTTTTTATTTACATTGTTCAGACTGTTGTCCTCATCTTTAATGTCATGTGTCACAACGTTTTGGTCATTTTACACTCTGACTTTCTTCAGGTGGTTGGAATTTTTAACCATACTCTTTATTTTGATCACTGGGGTAGATTGTTCTCATTCCACGAGTCATGTTACCTCCAAATGTTTTAATTATCTCTATTTAACTCAATTCAAGTTTTTTGTTCTCCACCACTGTAATCAGGTATTGAAGTCACAACTCTTTGGGTCAAGTCACTGGATCTAACCAACAATTTTTATCCATATTAATCAATATTTTAATTTTAAAGAAGCTGATAGGGTGCTTGAAAAAAAATTATTTTGGTCTTCTCCACTCTCCAACATCCACTATATGAATTAGTACGTCCACTCTATATTAACACCTTAAGATGGGATAATGAAAGAGAATAACCTAAAGAAAGGAAAACATTTTGTATACAAACAGAAGTGCACAAATATAAAACATACAAAGATGAAACACACACACACACACACGCACACACACATATATTTATATATATATTTCTACAGACTGAAATAAAAAAAACAAGCAGTATATGAAAGGGGATCAATAAATAGAAGGTCTTATTTGTAATATTCTCAAGAGCAAAACAGTAAAGCTCTGGTTACATGTCTCAGGTTTCTATTTAGGATGCATCAAAACTGTCTCATCAGCTGCATCACAACTCCCTACTCTATCTCTCACCACCATGAGTTAAGTAGCTTTTTCATTAAAATAAACATTCAAGTTCTACTTGCATAAATAGACTCATATTTAATATTTGAGAAAAATGACTAATGTAAAATAAAACTACATCAATATAATTAAAAAAATAAACAACTTTAAACTTTTATTCATGCATTTATTAAAAAAATAAAATTTAGAAGGAACATTTTGTCCTTTGGTTTATATAAATATTTTAATAGAATAAGAAGTAAACAAATACAAATAGATTATGCTAAGTTCCAGTATGTGTAGTATGCATTTGCACATACCACACATAGTACAAGTACTAGTATATGAATAATGTTGAATCAGTCTAATGCTTTATTAGTTACAAAAAACATTTTGCATTAGCAGGAAAAATATTTTGGTTCATCTGCAAAATTTAAAAATATTTTATATATATATATATATATATATATATATATATATATATATATAATTAATGTAGAAATGTTTGGCACTTAGCTGAACAGAGTTATGCTGACTTCAAAGATTCATGAAAGCAAAATTGTGATAATCTCAGCAATTTTTTCTTCATTTGTAGTTGTTTCCAATCTTTTTTCTTATGTATATGGAGTGTGGTGTAATTTAATATCTTTGTATGTGAGTGGTTGTACAGATGGTTAATTGCTTTTGATTATTAATTGCTGTGTTGACCTTTTTTTAATGTGTTTGGTCGTTTGCACCTGGTTGATTGCTTTTTATTGCATTAACTTCATTTTAGTTGATATTTAATTAATTGCTTTATAATGAATTGGTTTCTTCTTGTCATTTTGGGTTGACCTTGTTTTACTGTATTAAGTTAGTACATGTGATTGCTTAGAAGTTTTTAGGTCTTTGTGTTCTTCTGTCAATTTATCTTTATGGGATTTGGGTGTGAATTGTGTTAAGTATTTGTTATATTATCTTCAGTTTTTTTAGTTATTTTTGTTGCAAGGGTGTTTTATATATTTATATGTGATAGTTTTGGGTTTATTGTATTATCCTAATATCACTCTATCTCTCTCTCAATTTCAAGTACTTTACGACACAAAATTTCCTTGACAAAATATCTTTTTATCAGTAAACCACTGAAAAACCAGGCATTAAGCGTTATCACAACTTAACACTATAATATATATATATATATATATATATATATATATATATATATATCCAACACTATATTATTTATTTATTTATTTCAAATTTATTTGTTTGAACATTATTCTTAAGGGATACTCGAATTTGAATAGATACACTGTTTTTCTATAATTAAACAGTACATTTATATATACCCACCGGCTTGAATATTTGAAATATCTTGTTAGAAAAATATGGCTCTCCTGGCAGGATTCAAACCTGCAACTCCTATGTACATACCATATATATATATATATAGTATCCATTAAAAATAAATTTAAAAAACATAAATTTAAAATAAATATGTCTGTTAATACCATTTCATAACTTTCCATAAGATTTCATGATATATATATATATATATATATATATATATGTATTTATTAAAAACAGAAATACGGACTGTTCTAGCAAGAAAAAATGGTATAGAAGAAAAAAGTGCCAGAAGCTGAACATTTTGTTGAAAGTGTAAATTTATTGTTGTTATTATTATAATTGTTACTTGCTTTTTGTATGATATATTAAGTGTCCAGAATGGTATTTGTGTTGCTACATGTTTTTCGAGTCTAAAGTTGACTCTCTTCAGGCAAATAAACTTGTGACTTTCGTTTGTTTTTCTGATGGTAGTGAACAGATCAGAAAGTTCATATTGCATGCATGTTTGTTGGTCTTTTTCACACTCGCAGGTTAAGTCTCTTCCGTCACTTTCATTGGTCATAAATTTTTTTTACACTAACATGCAAAATTTTTAGTAGTTTTTCCTATACATATTAAGACAGTATATGTGGATCATCATTATGCTATTTGGACCCTACTTAAATGGCAAAAAACTCCCAATAGAAGAAAACAAGAAAAAATTCTCTACAAATTGGCACAAATACACTCGGATATTATATTTCTTGGACTCTGCAAAAAAATGGAATTAATACCAAAAGGATTCCGATTTAAATACAACTTCCAATACAGCTTTATTACATTGCATAAACAAAAAGCCCAGCATATATACAACAGAACCTCTACATAATTAAGAAACCTTGTGCACAACTCTGCTTACATTAAGAAATCCTTTTACATGAACTTATTAAAAAAAAATCAGTTATTCTCTCTAACACTTTCTCCTTTTCAATACTTTTAAGTAAAAAAACACTCAATTCCCTGTACCAAAAAAAGCTGACACAGTGTATATTTTTGAAAAACCAAAAACTCAATAAACTAATTGCTGAGGACCCCATTTTTCAACACATACCTCACCTGAATAACTATTTAATACAACAGATTCCATGAAGATCTCATTATGTACGCTACACCCATAACACCTCTGCTGATAATCACATCGCAAACCTATCTAAATATACTCTCACCCAAGGAGAAACCTCTTTATTAAATAAAGGATTATCATTCTGCCCCTCACAGCCACTAAACCCTCTAAACCTTTGCTACGATATGGAAAAATACCTTTGTAGACTGAGACTAAAAGAATATTTCTCAGACAACAAATCTACTTCTACTACAGACAACAGTGCTAACCAATCAGGCTCCAAACTTCCTCTTATGAAGAATAACACTCTATGGACTTCACCAAGCGGATGTAACCAACACTTGGATCAATATGCCAACAAAGCCAGACAACACATGGATAACTTCTTAAAAAACAAAGGACACCAAATAAAAACACACAACTTATCCAAAATAGAACACCAAACCATCTATACACTTAAAAACAACCGAGACATAATTATTGTACCAGCTGATAAGGGCGGAGCTATAACCATCTTAGACACTAACAACTATATTAAAGAAGCAGAATCACAACTTCAAAATAATATATTCTATGTACCCTTACCTCTAGATCTGACTAACACTTACAAAACAGAATTATCACTTCTCATTCAGAACCTGAACCACAACATAAAAAATAAAATAAAATTTCTTATTCCTGAGAACCCTAAAACAGCAACATTCTACACTATCCCAAAATTACATAAACTCCCCAAAATCATTTCAGAAAAACACCCTACCAGCTCTTCATCCAATCCACATCAAACTAAACAATCAAATAATGAAGAGAACATCTAAAAAATTTCAAAAACCTTAAAATCACACCACCTGGCAGACTCATAATATCAGGCATTGGTTACCCTCACAGAATTTATATCTGGGTACAAAGACAATATCCTAAAACCTTTATTGCCTGACATACCTAGTTATATTAGAGACACTACTGACTTTCTCAACAAATTACAAAACATTAACTTAATCCACAATGATAATATCCTAGTAACGATGGGTGTTATGTCTCTGAACACGAACATTCCACATGTTAAAGGAGTATCAGCTTGCCATGAGTTCCTTAGTAATAGCAAATTACCTAACAACCAAATTACAAATATATGTCAATTAATAAATTTCATCTTAACACATAATAATTTTCAATTCAACAACAAACACTATTCACAGATTAGTGGCATAGCAATGGGCACGAAAATGGCACCTAGTTATGCCAATATATTTATGCACATTCTAGAAAGGAAGATACTAGACAAATCAGAATATAAACCATCACATTATTTTAGATATATTGTTGACATTTTTCTAATCCATGGACTCATGGATTAGAAAAATTAAAAAAGTTTTTTACTTTCTGCAACAACTTTCACAATACAATTAAATTTGCCATGGAGTACTCATACACATCCATCCCTTTCTTAGACGTCATGATAAAATTAAACAAACATACACTTTCCAACAGTCTATACAACAAACCCACAAACCAACATAAATTCCTACACTTCAACAGTTGTCATCCCCTTAAATTAAAAAATCTATCGTATACAGCCCATTTCTAAGAATCAAACGCATATGCTCAGACCATCTAGATTTTCTATACAACATTAACAACCTAACAAAGCAGTTTCTAAAATGTAAATACCCAATAAAAATAATAAAAGAAGCACTAAATAAAACCATCCACATAAATCATAACACACTTCTCACATACAAGAAAAGAAAAAACAACAACCGAATTCCCATGGTTTTTAACCACACTCAATATCCCCACACACTTATTCAAAATTTAAAAAATGATTACAAGAACCTCCAATCAAACAAAAAAATCAAAGACATTTTTGATAAACCACCCATAAATGCAATGAAACAAACACCAAACCTATCAGCTATCCTCACCTCTACCAAATATCTAAAAAATACAAACCTCTCAGGGAATTACAAATGTGATAAATCTCATTGTTTAGTTTGAAAACATTTAGTAAACAATGCAATATTTTCTATACCCAACACCAACATCAAATTACACCCACCACGCCTCACCTGTGATAGCCAAAATATAATATATTTTCTCTTCTGTTCAATATGTCCAAATAGTGGATATATTGGTGAATCTGGAAACAGTTTTAGATTCCATTTTAATAATCATAAACTAAGCATACGCCAAAACAACCCTTATTCCCCTATAGCTGAACACTTCAATCAACCAGGACACACATTAGATAACTGCAAATGTTTACTGATAGATTCTGATTTTAGTTCCACATACTCACGCAGAAAGAAAGAAAAATACTGGATTTTAAAATTAAATACATATAGGCTAGGGTTAAATAGGGACTTAGGTATTTTGAATCTTTATATTTCAATAGTTAAATATTTTTTAGATACACTTAAAAAATTTTCTTTAAAACAACATTTAAAAGTATTATTACAGTTAGGTTTACATTTAAAAATATCCAAAAACTATATCACTTTCTACGTCACGTGATGTAAACATCTCGCAACAGATGCTCCTCACGACGAAAGCTTCTAGTTTAAATTTTAAAATCATTTGTTTCTGATGAAAGGCCGTGGCCGGTTTGAAATATCAAAAATTTATATATAATAATAGAAATAAATAAATACTGTCAAAAAAATACATTTTTAAACTTACAACTTTTTAGTAATTTTTCCTATATATATATATATATACTAGCAGTATAGCCTGGCATTGCTCAGGTGTAATGAAAGCTTTAAAACTAATCCATGGTCCTGGAGCTCAGACTCTTTGGACGTTGGCATGAAAGACTAAAAAGTAATAGTTGTTTCTATTTAAAGCAAAACCATAGACTGAAAAAAAAAAAATGAATGGATGTAAGTCAAATTTTGATTTCCTGGTATCGATATCAAATAAGTTTTTTTCATTGTAAACTGAATTTTGAAGGCTAAATAAGTCCCCTGAGTAAATGGTATCATGGCTGAAACTAAGAACTACAATTATACCTACTTAGATCCAAACCCGAAGCAAAAAGTAAAATAAAAGGGCTGAAAAAATACAGACATGCAGGCAGATAAACAAACACACACACAAACATCTTGCCTTATATATATATATATATATATATATATATTATCGATTTTCTGCATTATTGTAAGAACTTCAACCTTGAAACTTCTGAACATCGTTTCTTATGTCTTTGTCTATGAGTGTATCAAATTTGATTAAAATTGAACCACTCCTTAATTTTTTCGATTATCGATTTTTAATATTTATTGGTGGTACCTTGACACAAAACCTAGCTAAGATCACTCGCAGATGCTTATAGTACAACTGTTCAACCATTTCGGAGTCTATAGGTAATGGACACAGACACACACAGACACACACACAGAGATAAAGTTCCATTTATAAATAAGTTTAGATACACTTATTATTGGTAGAATGAATCTACTCTACTAATTCAGTGTTGAATCAGTTCTATACATTATTTTTTTGCAAAAGAAATGTTGCATTAACATAAAAATATTTCTATTCATATGCAGAAGTGAAAGAATTTTTTTATCATTTCACCCCAAGCCAGGCATTCCACTGCCACTATTGCGCATGGGGCTACATAGGGGAAGGTAAAGAGAGAGAGGGGTTAGATATAGGAAATGTTAACAGGAGGGTGATAGATGGGTAAGGATACAGAGGCTGGGTAGATGGGAAGAGTGTTTGAAAGAATGGAGGCGAGTTAGTGTGTTAGGAGGTGTCTATTGACCTTTCATTTAAACTCCTGGAGATTGTAGCCATCTGGGAAGCAATCATGGGGAAGGGAATTCCACAGTCGGGAAGCATGAGAAAGGAAACTGTTGGAGTAGAAATTGTGGTTGCATTTTATTGGTTTCACTGTAAAAGGGTGGGATCTAGTTGCTAATCTAGTATCTCGTGCAAATTCGTACCTAGGGGGCACCAGTGATCTAAGTTCATCGGAACAGAAGCTGTGAAAGTATTTATAGAAGAGACACAGGGAAGCCACGTCATGCCAGTGAGAGAGAGGCTGCAGGTGATCTGCCAAGTCGGTATCGATTACATTACAGACTCTCCGTTGTACTTTGTCGAGAAGCCTGAGGAGAATAGCAGGGGCACCCGACCAGATATGGCAGCAGTATTCAATGCACGGGCAGATGGTAGACTTATAAATGTGCAGGATAGATTCAGATGGAAAAAAACTTCTGAGCACTGCACAGAGAACGGACTTTCTTAGCAGCGGATTTAGCAATGGATTCGATATAGTCATTCCACTTGAGGTTCGCTGAGAGTGTGAGACCAAGGAGGCGTAGTGTTTTACTCTCTGGGAGGCAAGCCTGGTCCATGCTAATGGGAGGTAGGTGCAATTGTCTATGATGGTTAATTGATAGCAGCTTTGTTTTAGAAGCATTAAAATTTATGAGCCATTTCTTACCCCAGTCCACTACGGATTGGAGGTCCTTTTCAAGCTCGGCTGCAAGGTTAGCTTTGTCGCCCACACCAGATTTTTGATCGAGGCGAGAGTAAACTGTGGTGTCATCGGTGTACATACCTACTTGGGATCTTATTGTATCAGGGAGATCATTTATGTTGATCAGAAAGAGCATAGGACCTAGGATAGAGCCTTGAGGGACGCCTGCATTCGTTTGGTAGTTCTGGGAGGCATGTCCTTTTAATACGACCTTAAACATATATATATATATATATATATATATATATATAATCTAAATCTAACCTGAAACAGTTTAGTATATATATATATATATATATATACTAAACAGTTTCAGGTTAGATTTAGATTAGATATAAATTAGACCAGTAAACAACTGTATAAGAAAGTACTCAATGCATGTTTAAAAGAGAATGTAGCTTTCACATGTAGGGCTTTTAGATATGTGAGTTGAGCAGATCAGTCAATTATGCTACCATGGTTTCAGCCTTTCAGTTTCTTTAGATGATTTATATGTATTAGGCTGATCTTCTTAACTCATATATATATATATATATATATATTTCTCAGAATGAGTCTACTCTAGCAACTTATTTTATTTATGGATTTACATAAGACCCAAATCATGAAAGAGTAAACTGGTAGTGATTTAATATTATATATTCAAGAGTAAATATTAGAAATCAAAGATATTATCATTGGCCCATTACATTTGTAAAATTAAAAACTAAGTTATTTAGGTCAAAATCTCACAAATAAATAAGACTCTGTATTTTGACAGTATAAAACCAGCTTAAGAATGAGCTGAAATTTTGAAGTCAAAAGTAAGATAGACATATTGAGATTTCACTGAATTGCTAAAGAAAATATTAATATGTATCTGAGATATAAATGTCTATCATCTGCTATAATCATTCCAGAGTTACTTACCTTTTGGTTTGACGAGCTTTGACTCTTTCTAGACATGCAGATAGTATAATGGTTATTGGTACAGAAAGTGGGGCCAGAAAGCTGCCAAGTTCATATTTTGTCTTAGTTTGTTGCACTTGTACCATTGTGGGAAAGGTGTAAATCCATTTCCTCTCTGACTAACTATGAGTTAAATAGCAAAGCAGACTATACACTTTATCCTTGGATGGAAACCAATCTAGAAGAAGGAGAACTCTGACTGTGTAAAATGCAATAAGAAACCACTCTACTATATTTCCCAAGAAGTCTTTACAGTTCACAAATAATGAATCTTTGAAGAGCTACAGTAATCTGCACCCTATAGAAATTTGGCATTTTCTTTTAAATGAGCACATAAACTTGACAATCTATACATTCTAATCCTGTTTTTAGTGACTTCCTCATTTATACTCTATTTATATTATTTGGACAATAGTCCAAATAATGTAAATACTACCTCATCTCAGAAATATAGACAATTCTTCATTTCTCTCTTTCAAAACAAGCATTTATTTTTTTGATCTACCTGCTGCAAATTGAATATGTTTTAAGCTGTTCTTTTTTCTGATAGTTTCCATATATTTTTCTTCTCTCATTCTTTTCTTGACTTTTTGTTTCATTTTGCACTTTCAACTTTTTCTCTTAGTTTTTATGTCAATATTTATCTTTTTATTCATCAGTTCTCTTGTTGACTTTAAGCATTTATCTTTCTTATTGCTATTTCTGCATGTTTTCTCTTTTATCTCAATTGCTTTCTTAATTATATTTGTCAATTTGTTATTCATATTTTCCATGTTATTTTCCAAAAAGCTTAGAATCTGTTCATTATCTTTACCTGAAATTTTTATTTTATGTGTCTCAGCTTTAAAGTAAAATTTAAGTTACTATTCATTAAATCACTTCTCATATTAAGTTTGTTTATGGTATTTATATCTTTAACAGAATTGGCTTTGCCAGCAATTATGAAATCAATATCATTTTAGTTTTCCGATTTTGGGCTTTCCCATTTCTATTTACAACCTTTCTAGTTTTTAAAAATCCTTTTCATACTTATCATTTTTTATCTCCCTGAGAGGTAAACCAATATTTCCTCTCTTTTTTCTCTTCCCTATTCCAGATTTTCTTTTCCTTAATATTAGATTAAAGTCTTCCATCAGAAAGGTGTAATAAGTTTTTTCTATCCTTAACCATGATTACATTTCAGTCGGTTAAATGCCATACATGATATACTCTTAGGTGATCATGTGTCTTTCATTCCATGACTGAGTAGACAGAAGATTTTCCCACAGTAGGATGCCATTTCTAGATTGGTTTTCAAATAAAGCTACAGAACACAATCTGTCCTGCTATTCAACCCATAGCTGGAGGGAGAAGAGATGGAGTAATACCTTTCCCAAAGGATATTTTCATGTTTCAACTGAAATTTGAACTCATATTTCCAAGCTGATATCCATTACACCACAAATAGATGGACAGAAACATGCACTCATTTTGTCGTATGTAGACACAAAACATTTCTTCAGTAACAGGATAAAATTTGAAATGAAGAGGAAGAAAGAAATGTATAAATCAGTATATTTTATTTTACAATGTTTACAAATTAAATGAAAGCATATTTAGAATATTATTAACATTAGTTTTAAATAAGAATATTTAATATTGAATGCTAAGGGTTGATACTTATGTCAAAAAATCATTATTCTAGCCTAAAATATGAAATCAAATATTTTTGCTATACAGTTTTTAAGAACTAATTTTCATTGTAAGTGGAAAATTGGGTATAAGGAAAGTTTTTATATTATCAAAAGTATTTTTATTTTTAGTTAATTTTATGTTAAAGTTTACATATGCTATCTTTTGTTGATTCTAGCTCTTCTGAAAGCTTTGCAATGCTGACCTCAGGTTGTCCTCTACCTTCAAACATCATAATTGGTGGCTTTTCTGTCTGAATTACAGGAATGATTAGTTATTATTATTACAAATCTGTCTTCCTTTAATCACCATAGAAAAACTCTCCTAACTTTCATCAGTATGAAAAAAACAATACACTGTGGCACATTGGCCTCATTCTCACAGACAACCTCAAGTTGAACAACTATATCAAATCAATGGCTACAGCTCCTGCTAGAAAAGTTGAGTCACTGTGTTGGGCCAAGAAGTTTTTCACATCAGAATCCATCTTGCACATATACAAATTTACCATTCGTCCGTGCATTGAATACTGTTGCCATATCTGCTATTCATTTCAGAGTGCTTGACAAAATTCAAAGGAGGTTATGCAATGTAATCAATCCTGATTTGGCAGTTCAACTTCAGTCATTTTCTCTACAGAGTGGATGTGGCTTCCCTGATTCCTTCCTCTACACGAATTTACACATGCTACTTGACTGGCAACTAGGTTCCACTCCATTTACAGTGAAAACAGTTAAATGTAACTTCCTCTTCTACTCTATTAGTTTCTTGTCTCACACTTTCTGCCTTTGGAACTCTTTTCTGTACACTTGCTTCCCTGAAAAGTGCAACATTAATTGCCATCTTTTATCTCCTTGACTCCCATCATTCTCTTATTCTTTCCCTGACACATCCTGTATCTTGTTCCTCTTTCTTTTCACTCTTCTCTGTTTTAACCTTCTGCACACCAGTGGCAGTATTGCCATGCTTGGGGTGAAATGATTAAGCAAAAAAGTTTACACTATTTACATTCAGACTATTGTCCTCATCTTTGCTGTTGTTATTACAATGTTTCAGCAATTGTGCCCTCTAGCCTTCATCAGGTGTATATCAATCTGTGTAATCTACAGGAAACTCAGAACTGAACTCTTTATTTAATCTATGAGGCTATTTGTTTTTCATTCCACTGCCTACATCTAGGGATATCTTGTCTAGTTCTTAGTTTTAGTAAGAACTAGATGATATCCAACAGAAACATTGTGATAATAACAACAACAAAAATAAGTACAATATTTTCAATGTAAACAGCATAAATTCTGTGCTTTATTTCAAAAGAAAAAGTATCAACATTAAAATGTGGAAATCAGTTTTGTACAGTACATATGATCATTGGAATTTTATTTTTACTCCCTTCTTAGTCAGACAGATTATATCCATATCACATTGAAAAACCAGTTCTCATATGATCACCAAATTTAAGCAATGTTGAGTCTGTTCATAACCTAGATGGGTAACCACTTGGGAATATCATGTGTTGTAAGCTTGGAAGTATGTGTGGTGTAGTGGATAACAGCTTGTAATTGTAAATTGGAGAGCCGGGTTCCAATTCTAGTTGGGTTTGTTATGTTTACTTATATACAAATACTCTTGGGAAAGGTATGAATCCACCTCTTCTCCTCTCAGCTATGGGTTAATTAGTAGGATTTATATCAGTAAAACATTATTATCACCAAAAAATTCTTACAATTTTAAAATAATATTATATAACCTGCAAAAAGGTGATAAGCTGTTAAAAAATCAACCAATCAAATTCTTCGTCAATGCAAAAAATCTTCAGCCCCACTTCATATATAATAATAGTATTAATAATATAATAAAGTCATAGTCATTAAATATGTACATGACGTAAGCTTTCAAATAAAGTTTTGTGAAAAAAATTTAAAAAACCTTTGATACATCATAACAGGATTATTTTTGTTTGTTTTCTATCCATTAAGACAACAAAATGTGAGAAAATAAATTACAGAGAATGGGAAATAGAAGCAACTGAAATAATTTATTTCTGGAGTGTATTAATAGACAAGAAGACACAGTGTAACAGTTTTGAAAGCTATAATCAGACATTCTCACCAGAAAAAATACTCTTAATTAAACTAAAGATATTGTGAAGTTTTTAATTAAATCAGCTTGAGCCAACTTGCTCACACAATATGAAATCTGGCTTACTTTCAAGGCACTAAAACTTGGAAACTTTTGTTGAAATCATATAAGAACTAATTACAGAAGATTACATTGCAATATAGATTGAGAATAGACGAAATTCAATCAAGGAAAATCTCTTGAGCCTTGACAAGAAATGAAACTGCTACTCAACACCAGGATTACACACATTATTCCTATTCACAACCTAATGATTTCTCTGAATGTTTTTGTATTTGTGTGAATTTTTCCTTGTATATCAACAACATTTGTTGCCATCTTGTTGTACTCCTAAGTTTTTACATTTGTATACAAGGATAAATTAATCATTACACAAAATAAATACATGTTTTTGGTACTAAAAGAGGAATTGACACCTCAAGTGTTTGCTTGTGAAAGTATTATACCTTGTAGAAAGCAGATTATATTTGTGATAAAACCTTGTAGGCTAAAACCATTAATAAAATCAGGAAAAAAATTTATCCCATTTTGAAGGTTAACTTTTTAAGACTCTTAAATCAAGGAAACAATTCACTTTTTTAGTTATTTGAAAGAGTTTGCACATGAAAAATGTTTTTATTTTATATGTACTCAAGAATATTCTTCTCAGTTCTCACTTGAGCTCTTACAGTATCAATATAATTCTATCAAACTCTGGTCTGGTAAAAATTATACAAAGTAATAAAGGTTAAATAACAAGTTCCTAAAACTATCATTAATTATTATAAGGTAACTATTTTAATGATATCTAGTCTTCTCATTAGTCTGTTGACTAATAAGAGACTGAATCTCTCAGTAGAGATCTAGCAAAGAAGATTGTCCTTCAGGCATACTGGGGAAAGATTAGGTAATTGCAAAGTTCAGGGAGTGGATGTCAGCAAGATCAGTGACAGAGCTTTTCAGCCACTTTAGCATGGTGGGTATTAAAGTCACCGAACACAAATATGTTGGTGAACAGGTGAGAGGCAATAGCCTTATCTATTTTATCAGAGATGCTGTCCAGCAAAGAACAGTCAGGAGAGGAAGGGGAGCAGTAGAGAAAGAAAAGATAGCTAACCAAGTTTAGTAGAGTGACATGGAGACACATGTATGAATGGTCAGGAGATTCAAGAGAAACCTCCCTAACCAGAGGGAGTTGTTTGCTGACATAAATTCCCAAGCCATGCATGTGGGTGCTGGAGTCTATCCTAAAGAGAGGAAAATAATCTGGGATTGAGAAATCAGAGGAGGGGATTGTGGGGTTTAGGTTAGTTTTACAATGAGCTATGATGTCTGGGGACCTTTTGTGGAGGAAAGATTCTACATTGCAAAAGTTGGTACACATACCATGGATGTTAGTGAAGTAAATGTTGAGGGTTTAGTTGATTTTTGTGAGTCTGGTTTAGCATTGTATTTATAGTTGTGAGTATTCAGTTTGTTATTTTTGGTAAAAAGAGACTTCAAGTAGTGGTAGCAGATAGTTATCAACTATGACATGTGTAGGAATGGAACTTGTGCTGACTGCAGCATAGTGTGGCTTCAGGGTCGCCTATCAGAGGAATTTGCAGAGTCACCTATCCATGTGCATCATAGCACTACAAGAACCCTGATATTATGCAACTGTTGATCAGAGTAGCCATTCAAGGTGCTATGCAAGAGTTAGGGCTCCTAACTATTAGTCGGAAGCAACAATAAGAAAACTGTGAACCCAGTATTCTCAGTAGGAAGAGCTGTTAACACTGTCCCCTCACATCAATATAAAAGTTGCAAAAGCTTCACTATTGAGGCATAAGGAATAAAAAAGAGTGAGCGAGGAACTCCTTCCTAAGCAGAAAACAAGGGATGAACCTCTACTCCTGATAAATAGAAAGGAGTGAACCAGGCAATAGTAGGATCTATCTACTCCAATTTAAAAAATAAATAATTAAAATAAAAAACGAATAAAAAATAAAATAAAAAGATTAAAATAAAAATAAAAATATAAAATAAAATAAAATAAAATAAAATAAAGAATATGGGTGAGAACTTATTTTTCACTATGCTAAATTTTGAATTAGTGAGGAGAACAGGTTCAGCACAATTTGAAGAATTACCAGTCCAGGTATGATAATAGTGAATTGTAGATTAAATAGGTTGGGTAATGGGAGAGGAAATAACAATATTAACTAATTACTTAGTATAAATCCAACTAACCTTTCTTATCACAAAGGATGATAATATATAAAACAATTTCGTGGTGAAAGGAGAATTAAACAGGGCAAAGAATCAAATTGCCAAAGATTCATACATTTAAGCAAGAACAATTGAAGATAAAAATTTATTTTCTGAAAGGGAAAGATTAAAAAACAAAAACAGAGTGAGGAAGATAAAAACAAAAGTAAAGCATACGGGTGAAAATTAACAAGGCGTCTAGTCAGTTTTGAATAGATAAAGACAGTGCACAATCTCGACCAAGATTAGTGTGCCTTGCCAGTAGGAATAAAAGTTTCTTTAGTACCAATATTGCTTGGGATTTACAAGTGGATTTCCAAACACATTAAAAAATTTTGTTATCATTTGTCCTCTCATTGGCAAAACACATCACCAACTAACCATAGTGGGTAAAGATTTCCATGTCATATAATTATGAATTAAATGTTCATTGCAACATGGAAATTTCTATATTTCAAGATAGAATCTCATCATCAGGCAATGGTGGATGTTGATTGTGAAAATGATTTACATTTAAATACAAAAAAACCATTGCTTTACTACATGGAAGCAATATGGATATATATATATATATATATATATATATATATATATATATATAAATCCATATTGCTTCCATATATATATATATATATATATATATATATATACATGTACACACATGAGACAGCAAGGTGTTGGTTACCACTGACAGAATCAGGGGTGGGAGGATAAAATAATTTTGTGGGCATAGGAGAATTAAACAAGGCAAAGAATCAAATTGCAAAAAAATTGTACATTTAAAAAGAACTATCAAAGATAAAAAAAATATTTCAAAAAAAGAAAAAAAAAATAGAAAAGTACAGATCCATTTTGGTTTCCCATAAAGAAATACATGCAAAAAGATAAATAAATAAATAAAAGAGGCCAAAATGTCATCATTCCTAAATGTAGGTAAAGAAAATGGATTGTCAAATCAGTCACACCTCTGAACCAATCAGAAAGCATGAAACAATTTTGAAATGAATTCCTTTGTCTCAGAAAAATGCATAAACACAGAGATGATCAGATAAAGGAACCAGAGGGTTGATGAAACAATTTTGTGTGTTCTTCAATGTCATATATTATCTAAACATTTAAATCCTACAGATTCAAAAGGATTACTCATATCAACAAAAAACATACTTACACATTTACAAATATGCACACACACACTCTCACTCTCCCTCCCTCTTTCTCTCTCTGTGCTTTATGCTGAAGGATTTAGATGTTCAACACATGAACTTTTATGAACTCTATAAATTTTGTATCTTTTAAGATATATCAAATTTTATCAATACATGCAAAATATATCTTTGCATTGATTTTTAATGTGTTGAAAATTGGTGTATATTGGAATTAAGTATGTTATTCAAAGATAATCAGATGTAGTAAACTCACAAAACACCAAAAACCACATTAAATCCCAAATCATACATTCTACAAAAGTGTAAACCAATAACCAAATAATAATCGTCAATGCTACAAATGTTTTCTTTGAATGTGGATCTCATGAAGATGTAAGAGACTCTCTTTTCCCTCTCAGTTGTGGCACATATATCTTCCAGGCATCCTGCTGTTCTCTGTCCACACAACCTAAGCACACCAAAGTCAACCACTTGCATACATATTTGGAACAGCTACTGACAATCTGTAAGGTGTGACTATGCACCTTGTGGATATGAGATCACCTTCCAAGTCAACCCTCAGAAGATCCTGAGTCTTGTTTGTGTGTGTCTCTTAGGATGAGCTTATTACATATTGTGGTCATCACAGATTAATTTTTCTTAATATTCCTTACTGACCTTAAATTTGCTGCTGACCATCTTCCATTTGCTAATGTGCATCACATATTACAATATGAATACATTGGATTAGTAAATCTAAACTTAGTTGTTATCTCAGGAAGCCCAAGGGGACACCATTACTGAGATGTGCTTATAGCATCAACTGACCTTAATGCATTAATGTTTCTATGACGTATTGATATAAAACTTTTCTGACACTATTTACATTATTCAGACTATTGTCCTCATCTTTGCAGCCATATTTACCATGGTTCGGCCATTGTACATTCTTGGCTTCTTCAAGTGCTAGGAATTTCAAACCAATCCCTTTATTATGATCATTCGGGTATATCATTCTCATTTCATGTGTGATACCACTTCTAGCAGCCATGAGTTATCTCCCTTTAACTTAACTCTTCTAAGTTATTTGTTCCCCACTGCTGTAGCTTGCTACTGAACTCACAAGTCACTGGAACTAACCAATGTCTATACCCACTGGGCCATGTGTCCTTGAGGACAACAGCATTTGAATTTCTGAGACATATAAACCTAATGTCTCAGTAAGCAATTTTTACCAGAGTTCATATTGCAATCTTTTTGAGGCTAATGATTTTCTCTAGTATTTTAACCAGAACTTATCTTGCAACCTTTGATACTAGTGAATCCTAATCTGACCAAGCATAGAAATGAATACAATATGGAAACCAGTAATATGGAGTGATAGAGAAAAAAATTTAGTTAGAAGAAAGAAAAATAATTTTAAAAAATGTATGTATTAGTTTAACAAATCTACAAATCTACACCAAAAAGGTAAATAATTAATTTGATTAAAAGTTAGATATTTTATGAAGATGACCAGTTATATTTCTAACTGAAAGAGTTAACTTATTTCTGAATATTTGCAGGGGTCAGTATTTGAGCCAAAGTAAAAGCCAGAATTTTACATGCTTATTTTCTACCAACTGTTAAGATTGCAGTAACATAATACCGCACCCACAACTTCCCTCTTGACTGATATTTGGTAAAAATCTAGAAGAAATATTTTTGACAATTCTGTCTTATATAAGTAGTTATTAAATTATATAATAATTCTATACTGAGATAAACTTTAATATATATATATGTATGTGTGTGTACATGTTTTTGTTTACTAATATAACTACAAAGAGATTATATATGATTATACTGGAGTTTTGAAATATAAAATTGTCTAAGCAGTGAAGGCGTAGTTTGAAGCTCATACTTTCTTTGACATGTGAATTGGCTAACATCAGGAATTATACTGACTTTGCTAATTTATGTTGGCAGAGAGACTTGTCAACAATTTTCAAACTGATCTACTTTAATGAGTATGCAGCATTGGCTGATAATAACCTTTGTGGACAGGTAGTAAGTGACTTAAAGTGATTGTTAGTGCTACATTAGGGATGTGCATGAATTCCTAAGTGTGCACATAAGAGTCCACAAACTTGTCTTGGGTCAAGTAGATTAGTAAATGGAAGGAAAATTAGAATAAGTGTCAGAAATGAAATACATATTTGAGTAGATTTCTGAGTTAAGTTTTTCCAAGTAATTTGAAAATACAGGCAGCTGATGGTAAGAGAACCTCAAATATATAATGAAGTCCTTTTGTGCCAAATCTTCACAGCAACTCAATTAGGTAGATTAGAAAAGGCTAAGGAAGTGGCATATACATTAAAGATAATTTACCCAAAAGTTCTCTGACTGATACAGATAATGACCATTAACCTGATTGGATAATTAGAGATGGGTTTAAAGGACTTCTAAATTTCTCAAAAAAAGCACCAGCAAATATATCTCCCAGCATGAATGTGGAAAAGGTACATCAGTTAACCAAGTTCCTTCTTTCTGTCATATTTCCAGGGAGTGGGTAAATGTAATTAGGAAGTGTAAAAAATGGAACATTTTGACTGACTTCATCTGCTTGATAAGAGATGCAGTGGCTAACTGGGAGGGATGATAGAATCATGGAAAACCAAAATTAACATGTCTTAGATTACTCTAGATGCCTTATCTGTGCTTATCAGATATATATATATACCTATATTAATAAATTCATATGTTACCTTAATAAATCAATAAAAATACTTTTTAATGTTTACAGTGCTGTATCACAAGTTGGGGGGGGACATCTGAACTTCAGAGTTTCTCATCAGAGTAATCTGCTCATATTACTTATTATTTAGGAGTCCTACCCAAGAAAATCAAATGCTTATTTAGACCATAGAGTTTGACTACAATATACTCTGATGAAATCACTATGATTATGTAGACTCTATCTCAGGTGGCAGTGAAGAGATACAAACTGATAACAATAACCAAACTTAATAGCAAAAAGCCACTCAAATTCCAAGTTGACACATGGAAAGACCAGATCCATATCTGCCTCTTCAATTCAATGTCCAAAGCTATGGAGTCTAATATAAACCTACCAGTGAAAAATATAAAATACAAGCAAAAACTGAAGCAGTTATTAGCTTTAAACAATGTTTATCCCAAAATGATAGGTTAATAATGATACCTGTATAACCACCCACAAAATGATTTGCAATGCCTGTCACTTTGTCTATGCTAAATCTGTTTAAAGCTAACTTCTTTCAAAGGAGGTTTGGTCATGCCACAGGTAGTAACAAAATGTAATTCTATAAGGCTAGCATTCTTCAATAAAATGATTATTTGAGATATGATACCAGAACTTTATAATTCATTTCTCATTTCTTTACTTTTGATAACATAAACATTCTTAGAGAAAATCATCACTGATATTCACCAGGTGAGAGAAAGTTCAATGATAAATATTATGCATTACTTCATACTATTTCCCGACCTACTTTTATAATCAGTCACCATCTATGAAAGAAAAGAATAGCAGCAGTGATTGCATATAACCAATTGAGGAATGAGTTGTATTGGAAAAACTTTTACATTCTTTGATGGTGGCTGCAAAGTACCAAATTTTACAAATCCAAAGTTTTTCCTCGCAATGCCTAATGGTGGAAGCATGTTTTGGATCAAAGATAAGCTGTTCAGAAAGAACCTACTAAGTGTTTGTGATTGAGTAGAAGAGAAGACAGTTGTTCACTGTTTGTCTACATCTGTTTGACTATACATCTGCTTTTGGAAATTTTTTCAAGCTTACACATCTTTCTTCTTTGATAAGCAAAGCTTTTCTCCTGATCTGGAGACTTGCCAATCTCAGATAAAAAGAATAATGACATCTGGTTTGTACAAAGTAGTTGGGTAGATAAGTGCATGACAGAAACAATATCAAAGTATTTTTTCAGCTCAGAATTTGAATTGATTTTTAAAACATGAGATTAGTTTAAATTGCTATTGATATAATTCTATAAAAAATGAATAACTTAGAATATTTTTTAGGCAAATGAAGTTAATCTTGAATGAGATACATTTTAGTTTAAATTAAAGTTGGAGGAAAGTGGGCTTTTATGATCCATCTCCTGAGATAAATTCAGCATAGTTTTTCTCAAATACTAATCATTAACATATTGACCTTTCTAAATTTTTCTTTCTTAGATCTCATTCTATAGTTAAACAACTGACATCACCTGTGACTCAAGAAAGGGAATTCTTTTTAAATAACAAAACAACAATATGAAACAATAGGAAGGCACTCAATATTATTTTACTATGTTTATATCATAGATTGAAATCTGAAAGATTTTGAAGACAATTGTTAATATCACACCAAAACCAATCATAGAATGGCATATAGTATTTCAATAGTTGAGGAAAGAGGTGATATTTTGAATGGTCTCTGTTATTTTGTCATTTGTTGTGAATACACTTAGCTTAGATAATGACTAACAAATGTGTGAGTTTAAATTTTTTATTTTACACTGAGGGACTTGTGTAATGGATAGCAGCTCGGAATAAGAAATCAGAGAGTCCAGTTCAAATTTTAACTGAATTTGTTACATTTACTTGCACACAGTTAGCCTTGAGAAAGGCATGAACCCCTCACCTCTCCCAGGTTTGAGTAAAATAATAAAGCTAATATCTGGGAAAAGTCATTGTTATCTCAAAAAATTGATGAGCTATAAATAACAATCAATTTGCACTGAGTAAACTTATTTGTATATTGTGGTTCGGTGGATATCAGCTCAGAATGAATAATTGGAGAGCCAAATTCAATTACCAGTTGAATTTGTTGCATTCACTTACACAAATACCCTTGGGAAAGGTATTAATCCATCTTTCCTCGCACAAGCTATAGGTTAAATAGCAGGACAGATTGGGTTCTATAGCCTTGGTTGACAACCAGTCTATCGCAGAAAGTAATGGCAACCTACTGTGGGAAAACCTTCTGCCCAGTCAGTTATGTTTCTTTTGAGATGTGATTGTCAAAGTTTGTATGATGTATGGCACTTAACTGACCAACTGACTGAAACTTATACAAAATTTACTCAAGTGCAAGAAGATTTTGATGGCAACAAAGAAAAGAGTATTGGACTTTATGTAATATCTATTCTTCTATATGGCAGCAAATGCTCAATGATTTCCTCAAAGATGAAGGAGAGACTCGAAGCAACAGAAATATGGTCCTACAGAAGGATGCTGAGGATACCATGAACCAAACATACATGTGAGCAATGACAAGGTTTTGGAGAGGATGTAAATGAAAAATGAAAACTTATACTTAACATCAGGAAGTGACAGCTGAAGTTTCTGGGATGTGTAATGAGGAAGGAAGGCTTGAAGAATCTAATACTCAGAGTACAGACAGATGGAAAGAGAGACAAGAAAAAGCAATGCAAGACATACTTGATGAGCTTGAGCAAGTGGATAGTGGAGTAGGGTTTGGGATAGATACCAAGAGAAAGAGTGTTAAGAGTGACAAGGAATAGAGGTAAGTTGAAGTTATGATATCCTACATCCTGAAAGGACATAGCACATAAAAAAAAAGATGATTGTACATTACATTATTATTTATGTATCTATGTATCATTGTCTTTATCTGTCTGTCTCTCTTATATATATATATATATATATATATATATATATGATTATATATGATTATATATAAGATTATGCTTTGGCCCAAAAAGGTCAACCTAGTTATTTCTGGAAAATATGTTTTTAAAGCAAGCAGTCAGTTTTTGTAAATATAGTGTTCAATATTAAGAGATAAAACATTAATATTTACAAGTAATGGGAAATGTTTATTTGTCATAAATTATTTAGATATCACCTGAGTTAACATTTCCCCTTCTTCCTTGATTCTAGTATTTGTTCTCGACAAGTAGTTGGATGAGGCTTGGATTCACTTCAAGTCTCTCTTCAATTAACAAGATTTATAACATCTCACTCAACTACTTGTCAAGTACAAACCCTAAAATCACCGAAACATTGTGAATACTGCAACAAATATGAGGACAGCAGTCAAACTAATGTAAATAACTATAATACCTCATCTCAGAAATATAGACAAATATTGAGTAATTGTACAGCATATCACCCCAAGGTAACAGTCAGGTAGAGCTATATATTGGTGTTATATGAAAAACTATTCACTTGACTCTTATGTCTCAACAACTAATAGAAAAACACTGGATTTGAGTTTTGCTGCAATCTCTTCATCATATTTGATTTCTCTTATGTACAGCTACTAACTGTACACCAAGTTTCAAGGGCATACTTTATGTGGGTGCATACTTCCATATTGGTTAATGAGATCAGGACCAGTACTTTTAAGATGATTTGTCCATACTAGCAAGAGTGACTTCTTAGTAGATAAACTTGAACTGATTGATAACAATCTAAATTTTGCTTACATCAAGTATACTTATGAAAGACTAGCTGTTCAAGATTTGGCTCCCTGTACTGAACAGTCAGAACCCTCCCCACTTCAGCAAACTTCACAAATCTCTATTTTAATTTATTCTGTGGAGAAATTGTTTTTCTCCACAGAATAAATCAGTAGTTTGGTACTTGCTCTATTATCATTTATTGTAGACGAGTCATCAACTGAAAGTCAAAGTTTTCAAACAGAAAAACCATTATCCAGGACTGACAAGAGCTAATACAGAACAACCTCGGAGATAAAACTGTATACCAAAACCCCCTATGCATTATGGGTGTGATAAAATTTAATGAAGCGTCTGTCATCAATTTAAAACTCACTAAACAAAATAGATTTTGTTTGTATTATCAAAGAAAAAAGAAAAAATATATATAATAAAAAATCATTATTTGTCTAGGAGAGAAGAATGTTGTAAACTATTTAAATATCATGTGAGTTAGCGTTCTCCCCTCCTTTCTATAAATAATTACTTGGTCAGTGATTCTAGTGTTTGTACTTGACAAGTAGTTGAGTGAGGCTTGGATTCACTTCAAGTCTCTCTTCAGCTACCAAGACTTATGACATACTTATTTCTATTTTGACCTGCAGAGATTATATTAGAAATATATGACTTTATTACTGAAAATAAACTCAATTTACAATCAAGTCTCTTAATGATAGGATGTAATTTTCATAAAACCTAGTTTTCTTCT
This sequence comes from Ascarosepion bandense, assembly GCA_037127315.1. NCBI lineage: Eukaryota > Metazoa > Mollusca > Cephalopoda > Sepiida > Sepiidae > Ascarosepion > Ascarosepion bandense. The sequence goes on from JBBBDQ010000874.1 coordinate 2,051,922, forward strand.
ATGTGTCATTCCCCTTCAGCATGTGAGAAATCATGGCTTTCAACAACTTTCTGTCTTTTGTATCTCTGAGTATGATTTGATTTTATCTGTCACTCCTAATTGTCATTCTGCCAACCATTTACCTAAACTCATTAGATAGGTTATTAGCTGCTTTTCTCTGTCCCTTCAGTATGTCCTATGAGTGTCCAATTTACCAAGCCTTCTTTCTCCATTATGTGCCAGAGAAATTTCAATTGTATCTTCTGATTGTGAGTATAAAATGACCTTTTGGTTTTCATTTTCCCTAAAACTTCTTCAATGCTCACATATTCAGTCCATGGTATTCTCAGTGTCCTTCTGTAGAATCATATATTTGTTACCTCAAGTCTCTTCTTCATCTTTGAGAAGATTATCCAACATTCACTGCCATATAGGAGGATCAATATTGCATAACAGTTCAAAATTCTTTTCTATGTTTCTAACATAATTTTCCTATTTCTTAATATTAGGACTTTGAATAAGTTCACACTGTTTTCCAACAGATAGCATTCCCATAACTGCATGTGTTGTTAGAGATGCTAATGCATTTCTAAGGAAGTACTATAAGCAAGCTTAAAATTTAGTGTATGCCAAAGTAGAAGCAACTTTTGTTTTTCATAGCATTAAACATGTCAGATTTTGTGTCAAAGAAAGTGTATTTGTAGGGAATTTTACTGCACTACTTTGTTCAAATGAAATCTGCAACTGAAGCACACAGAATTATTGTTGAGATTTCTGGCAGGCTAGAAACAACATGCAGAGATTGGTTTCAACACTTCAAAATTAATGATTTCAAAATAATGATTTTGATACTGAAGATAAAGAACACTCTGGCACACCAAAAAAGTTTGAACATAAAGAACTGGAGGCAAACAAACTGGAACCATCATGGGAGATCACTACCAACTCCAGTTGGTGTGTTTGGGCCAAGCATTGAAGAAAAAATGGTCACTATACAAGCTGAGACACAACAAAGTGATTTTGCAAGATGACAATGCTAGGCCACATGTTGCAAAATGAGTGAAAACCTACTTGGAAATGCTTAAATGGGAAGTCCTACCCCACCTGCCATATTCACTAGACATTGCCCCCTTCAATTACCAGTTATTTTGATCAATGACACATGGCCTAAATGAGAAGCAAAAAAATGGACAGTACTTTCAGTGACACATTTCTTACTAATAAAACATTACTTTTCATGAAAAATCAGTGAGAACTTATTCAAGGTCTTCATACTTTGTTGAGCTTTTGGGAGGTATCATTCTCTATTCCAATGCACCTTTGGATTTTTGTATTACATTTGCTATCCTCTGTTAAAATGTTATATAAATATTTAAATTTTTGTACTTGTTTGATTCTGATGTCTGCAATTCATAGTTTTCATGTTGGTCTGTTCCGTTTGCCATACATTCTCTCTTATAATCGATGTTTAATCTTTTCTTTTCACTTTCTTTTAATACTTTTTCTTGGAGTTTCTGAAGTTTTCTTTTTGTATCTGATATCAACACTGTGCCATCTGTATATCTTATATTGTTAAGATTGTGGCCAACAATAATGACCCCTGGTAGAGCTTCTAATTCTTTCAGGATTACCTCATTGTAAAGGTTAAATAAGTTTGATGAGAAGACACATATATGTTTTATGCTTCCACCTATTTTTGTATATTTACTGAATTCATTTTCTATCCACAAGTAGTCGGTTTGTTCTCAAAATGTTTTGGGTTATTCTAATCAGTCAGTCAAGTGCCATACATGATACACGCTTAGAAGATTTTCACACAGTAGGTTGCCATTACTTTCTGTGATAGACTGGTTGTCAACCAAGGCTACTAATATTTAGCCCATAGCTGGAGGAAGAAGAACAGATTAATACCTTTCCCAAGGGTATCTGCATATAAGCAAATGCAACAAATTCAACTGAAATTTAAACTCTGCTCTCTAATTTCTCTTTCTGAGCTGATATCCACTGCACCACAATGCACAGCTATATTATAATATCGTTCTTAAATAAATCTAACTATCCTAACTAAATAAATCTAGCATCTCTATTACAATCCTAGTATTTTGTTCCTGTTCAGTATGGCACTTTGACCCTGTTCAAAAATATGAAAGGACCAGAAATATTAAATAAGCACTCAATGCTTATGTAATATTTCTGGTCCTTCCCAATTTTGGGGCATTGCAGATTTTTCTCTTTCATCACGGAAGAGTCCTCAGATGTATTCGTGCCATCTTTGGAATATGTTTTTTCTATTATCAGCATTTCTCCTTTTGATTTTACACATCCTGTCACTGAGCATGTCTTTTGTCCTGTTACTTCTCTTATACTTTTATGTATATACATTATAAGTGTTGCCCATTCTTTCTATTTATGTACATTTTCCATTGAATCATTCCTCTTTTGCCTGTCTGCATTTGTTTCTAATTTCTTTGAGGAATGTCCTATATTCTGTTCCATACCTTGGTATTGTTTGTTAATTCCTCATCATGACAAGAATTTCATCAGTTACCTATTCCTTTATTCGTTGTCTAATTTTCTTTTGGATAATCAAATTTATTAATAATACTAAAGCTTCTCTTATTGTGTCCCACTTTGAATTTTCATTCTTATCTTGTTTATTTTATCTACCTCTAATGCTTTTATACATCTCTTTGCAATTTTGGTCATTTAGGAGTCCCATCTTATTGCAACTTGTGAGCTGTCTTAGCCCTCTTCAACTTGTATAGTTTCACTGTAAGATTATATATCATAAAAAGGTTACTTCTCTCACAGTCAGCACTTGGTTATGTTTTACTGTGTAAGACTACATTTCTTAGTATTTAATATTTAAAAATAGCATTTAAATGGCACAGATTACCTTAGCATTGTGGCTGACCACATTTCTCAGTTTATGACTTTTGTGCACCTATTCTCTGGTGTCCACTTCCAGCAGGGCAACATATGTTGTTACAAAGCAAAATTAGTGGTAGATTGGTTCATGAAACACAACAATGAGTTTTCTTGGTTGGTCCTGAGTATGATGATAAGCTACATCAGGCAACAAGGATTCTGATTGGAAGGTTTAGAGGAGCATGGAACCACCTCTTAATTGTTGTCGCTCCCAGATCTACCCTGACTCTGTTAGGGTCCCAGATATGGGCAAATAGTTAACCCCAAAACTAGGGTTATTTATGAGAAAAAGAAAAAGATTTGATTAGAGCTTTGGACAGCAACTTGTCTAAGAGAAGGAGATCTTTAAAATAAAAACCTCTACACCTACTCTGTGTAGAATAGGGTAAGCTAAACTCTCTTATCTTAGTAGGTAATCTTCCTAGAGATAGTGTCTCAATAAAGACAATGAGTTTCCAGTCTCTTAAACTGGTTGAAAATTAATTCATTTTTATGTGTATTTTTGTCTATGTAAAAGTTACATGGTTTATAATTATTTATTCAGTTATAAATTACATACAAAATACTTTTGAAATTTATATCTAAGTGATGGAAATGATTGAGTAGGGTACACAGAGGGTTGTCATCACTCTGTCCTTTGTTCTCAGAAAGTGTGTAAGAAAGTAATGTTGAGAAAAACTGACTTTATATTTCAATGTAAACCATTGGTTGGTTAATTACAAAACTGAAAACTGTTTATCCAATGCCAAATAAGGAAGCACAATCTTTGCTTTTCACTCTGTAATTTACTGTAAATATTTTACTCTTGCAATTAACAGCTAATTATAAGGACATACAGCTGTAAAACTAACTCCAATATTTCATGATGGTTCAATTACAGAGCCAGCTAACCAGACAAGAAGAATTGCAGGAAACTTTCTAGAACATTGTTGAACCCATACCATAAGAAATTAAAATGGTTCTAAAGGCAAAAAGTATCCAACCCAGTTTCAGCATTTATATATATATATATATATATATATATATATATATATATATATATATATGTGACTGATTGTTGGTTGAGAGTTTAACTCTTTAGCGTTTATTAATTAAGCCATCCAATCTTGCATAAATGTCATATAAACTAGGCCTGCACAATTAAAAGAAAGATAAAAGACCTGACTGCTTGCATATAATTAGCTGTTAATTGCAAGAGTAAAATATTTACAGTAAATTACAGAGTGAAAAGCAAAGATTGTGCTTCCTTATTTGGCATTGGATAAACAGTTTTCAGTTTTGTAATTAACCAACCAATGGTTTACATTGAAATATAAAGTCAGTTTTTCTCAACATTACTTTCTTACACACTTTCTGAAAACAAAGGACAGAGTGATGACAACCCTCTGTGTACCCTACTCAATCATTTCCATCACTTAGATATAAATTTTAAAAGTATTTTGTATGTAATTTATAACTCTGAATAAATAATTATAAACCATGTAACTTTTACATAGACAAAAATACACATAAAAATGAGAAACAGCAAAACATAGATACAACAAAATGAGTATTATGTATTATCTGGTTGCTATGTGATGTTGGAAACACAAAAGAAAATAATATTGAGTAAATTGTGAGTTTGGGGTCAAATGTTGATCCAGTTTGATCAGAATCTGACAGAATGATAAGATAAAGAATAAGCAAAGTGTATACTGTCTTTCTCATATGTTTTTTTTATAGATGTGTGTAATGAGTGTCCAGATAATTTAGTTGGAAAATACAGGAAATTTTTATTACCTTGAATTTTCATTGAGTGTTAAGATGTAAATGTTACTATTATAGCCTGAAAAAGCTGGAATTTTCATTGAGACACTGGACTGTTCATGTTGACTGCCTGTCTGATAGTGAGAATGTCATGTGTTTGTGCATAAAAGGTGAGTCTGATTCATATTGGTTTAGAATGAGTGAATTAATGTTAGTTATAATTCTTATAATTATTTTTAACACTATAATTAACTTATATTTTTTAATTTTTTATTGACATAACAATTTTTTTACATCCCTACAGGGCCACAAACAGGAAATTGATCTGATTTTAGTCTGAATGAAACCGTTGAATGAGATTTTCATTGTAAGAAAGATAGCAAGTTATATATATATATATATATATCGAGAGAGAGGTAGAGAGAGAAAGAGAGAGAGAGAGAGAAGCTGGTGAAAATATTAATTTTAAAGTTAAAGGGGTTAGTTAGATACAAAAATAGCAAAATATTAGCTGTTTAAATCTTATCAGAAAAATTATTAGTTACTGAATTTATTTAGATCAGTGGCTCCCAAACATTTTTTGATGCTTCCCCCTTGCATAACAAAACACAACATTAATGCCCCTCTCCCTATGTATAGACTGGATTTTCTTGGTATTAGCATTGCAAGTCAAATGAGTCACTTAATATTGCCCATAATAATTGTTATATAAACTGGATGCACTGTAAAGTGAAGGCAAGATAAGTACAATGGTTGTGTGTGGTATATATAATGGTTCAGACATGCCACTGACACCCTCTGCCTATCCAATTTTTTTCTCACCAATTCCAAGGATCTTCACCACCCACTTTGGGAATCATTGATTAGACAAACAAAAAATTTAACTTTTATTTGCTGTGTCCCATTTTTACTATTATATGTTGATAGTCGATTAATAGCGTAAAAAAAGATTGAACATTTAAAATGCTTTCATATGATATTTCTACCATCAGCTTTGATAAACATACTTTTCTATTAAAAAATTAACTTACTTGAAAATGGATAATTACTCCAAAGAAAAATCAGAATGATGACTGATATACACAAACATGAAAAAATATGTAGTGCTTATGTAAGAGAAATTTAGTGATGATAAAATAATTGTAAGAGAGAATTAAAAAAATTTTCATCTTGACGTTTTGTATAGCTTTTCTTATTACAGTTATTATTTCCCTAAAGCTTAAGTATCTGAGAGAATTTTATACTTCAATATACACAAATTTATAAACATTGTTATTGTGTGCATTGCTTGTTTTGGTTAGTAAAATACAACACATATTCATCACAACAATAAAGTGAGATATTTATAATATATAATCAGAAGTATTTGTTATCAGAAAGATTCTGTTCTATAAACTCAGTGGAGTAAAAATGTTCTGGTAATGTGGTTGCAAGTAGAATGTTTCTGGTTTTTGTTTATATTGGTAAATGAATAGATTTTTTTGGAAGTGATAAGTCTATCAGCAAAGGCAATATTTTACAAGTTCAAGTGATATTTGGGTAAACTGACATCTGTAGCCTTCATGTTTGGAGCTGCTCAACTCCACATGCTCTTCTTGCAAGAAGCCAGCTGAAAGAAGGAAGGGCTCGTAATTTCCTGCAAGTAGGATGGTTTTCTTTGTACAACGGAATCATAAAAATAGCTATCATTGTTGAAACCTTACCTTTACTCTTTCTGGTCAAAATTTTCATCTCTTCTGGTCTCTTCAAAATTTTGCAAAATCTTGTCAAAATTTTGGTTATCTTCTGAAATTATCTGCTAACCTATCTTTTTATAAATCCTTGAAAGACATTCCAGGCAGCACTCATCTTTTAAATTGATGGGGTGAAAGCCACTCCTTAGATTGGACAATAAATAAAAGTGTAATATATTTTTCAAATTTGAAAAAGAAATCACAATCATTTGACCAAATTATTTCGGGTCAGTTCATTTTTAACCAATTTTATATTTAGAAACTTTCACAGACAGATGCATCACATTAAATTTATTTTTTATTAACCATCTGGTTTTCTAATAAATACACTTTGCTCAGAAGTAAGTGTAAAAGACAAACCTAGATTATTATAATACTTATTTTTTATCTACACATTTTTATTAAAAGTTTATTAATTATTATATAATTACTTTCTAATAAAAAATGTTTTATACTTTAAAAATTAGGAAATTGTGGAGAGCCTTAATTAACAACATCCTGAAGAAACACTTTTATATAAAAGGTGATTTGCATAGATGCTCGCTGTAAAGAATTATGATTGGCAAGTTCATTTTTAAGATCCTTTCTTTTTAATTCATTTTTAAAGGATTCCCTAATGCTGTGTAAATATATGAAGAATGATGATTATTAATAAATTATGATGAAATCATCCAGTGTATGTATTTTTTTCTGTTAGGAAACATTTTTAGTATTATATCTTTTATTTTTAATCTTGTTGTGTACTGTGATACATTGGCTAATGCTCTCCAGGAAACAAGATCAAGGAAGTGTTAACAGATGTCATGCTCAAGTAATTCATTCAGCTTCAAGCGTCACTTCACCTCAAATCAAATGATACTTAACTCCAATTCTTTGCAAAAAGAAGAGAAGAAAAAGAAATGACATAAAAAAAATTAACAACGTAAGTAATTGATGGTTTATTGATTTTAAGATTAGTCTATTGGAAAATAGAGATGGGTCTTCATGTTAAGTGGGATTTATAAGAACTGCTTTCTTTCTTTTTCAATTTATATTAGCTTTCTCTTTTTATAACTGAAATTTTTATTACATTATATTTTCTTTTCATTTTATAATCAAGTAACAGTAAAATAAAAATAAAGAAACAGGAATTTGTTTATTATGAAAAACTGTTTCCGTTTTCCATCAAAATGGAAATAAATTTTTTAAAAAAAGGTGCCACTACAAATTGAATTTTAGTTTTGGTTTTCATTTTTTAATATAAGCAATTGTTTTTTTATTGTGCCTATTGGATCAACAAAATATTGTCACAGATGATTTTAATACTTTTTTTATTACTTTATGAATTAGAAGCTTAGTATATAAGTCAGGATTGATCAAGAGCAATAAAAATTCAGTATATATATTTTAACTTGCAGTTAACCAAAATTAAACTTTACTAATATGTTCTCTTTTGTGGCTCAATACTCCACAGGAGAGTCTACAGGATAAACATACATTCTTTTGTCTCTACCTAAAGTCTAGCCTATGACTAAATCATGTTTTATGACAGACTTATTGATGCTAGTTTTTGGCCCAAACAGGAAATATATTTTTTTCTTTTTGTTTTCCACTATCAAATCCTGTCTTTTAAACACAAAAGGAAATAGAGCACTATTAACATGAGGTGGTTTCCATGTTTTTATTCTACTCACCAAATAACATAGCACCTAACAATTAGTCATTTAAGTGCCATATATACTTGGCCAATCATGGTTCTTTGATCAGTAACTAACTGGGCAGATTTTTTACAGTAAGTTACCATTCCTTTTTGTGGTAGACTGGTTGCCAACCAAGGCTATAAAACCTAATTCATCATGCTATTCAGTGCATAGCTGGAAGGAGAAGAGATGGATCTATACCTTTCCCAAAGGTATTTGTGCATATGTGAATGCAACAAATAGAACTGGAATTCTTCTGATTTCTCATTCTAATCCAATATCCATTACACTACAACACACATCCCCGTTATTTTTCCTTAATATTTATTTAAATGAATATCTTTATAAAACAGTGTTTGTTCACATTTGGTGTTAATTGTATAGATTTTTTAAATTTTGTTTTTAGTTTCTATTTTGATGTTTTCAGCATGAAAATCAAATAATTTTAATCACTTGTTGGAATGTTATCTTTCCATTGAAAATGGTTTCCACTCAAATAACATTGCCTCCTGAAATGTTTGTGATCTCAACAATGAAAATAAAAGATTATCACCACAATTAAAGTTGTTGTTTGTTGATTTAATAAGCTAATAAGAAACACAAAATAATTATGTATTAATAAGGCAAATTTATTTCCATAATAAAAAATAGTAAGCAAAGAGTATATAGAAACATCCTGTTCAACAAAAGATTGTTTCACAAGAAATAATAAGTTCAAAGGAAAGTTTATTCACATGACTGAGTTGAACATGAATAATTTCAATGTCATACTTACACAGGATCAGCTCACATTACTCATTTTTTATCAATGTTATCCCATATCCCATATAATTATCATCATATATGATATGTGATATTAAATAGTTATTAGTCAATTTAGTTTCCTGATATTAATATGCTAATAATTTTTATTTAGTAGAATTTTATTTAAAATATTATCCAATAATTTAATTGACATATTTTTTAAATGTGCACACAAATACTAATGATATTATTGCCAGTAAGGATCTATACTTTAGCAAGTGCACAAATTCCACAAAAGCTTAAATAAACATGTTGATTTTTATGAAGAGTAGACATGAAGATATAATTACACCAAGTTAGGCTTTGTGGGATTAGCTGTTGGTTTTAGTGCTTATTACTACTGAGTAGTGAGTTTGTATCAAAATGTCTTCCTGGCAAAAATTTTGGAATTAGTACACTTAGATGTTTACCTTGGTTTTTTAGCTAGCAGTAAATAAACTGGTTTGAGTTTTCTATCCTGATACTTTGATGTTAATGGTTAAACAGGAGAACATATTGGTGTATGTTCTTCTGTTTAACCATACAATCTTTTTATATCTGCACCAAATTTTAGATACATTTGAATGGGAATAATGAATGCCTATTACTACAGTGCATTTTGGATTGCATAAGTTTTATGTTCTTTTTCATTGCTTCAACTGAGTGTTCTTTTGTTGGTGCTATGTTACTCATATAGGTGTACACAACTATTTGTTGAGGACTGCAAGAACTCCCTTTTGACTGTACATTTATTTGCATGCCTTAGCTTTTGCTGGTATTTGTTTTTAGAATGAAGATTACAAGATCATTAAATAGTTTTTTCCTTAACATTGAATTATTCCATAATAATGATATTGGGTTGTCCCATAATAATAATGTTGGCTTATTTCAATGTAATAACTTTGGGTTATTCCATAATCTTTCTTTGCATTGCTTGTAGAGAAAATGCTATTAACTTAATTAATGTTTAAGGTACATTTTATAAAGCCAGAATGTTTACCATGTAAATAAAAAATATTTTGCATTATATTTCTTATGAATGTATTTACTGCGAAATAAAAACAAAACTTAAGTGAACATCCTAAGGGTGTATTAATTCTATAATTCTTGCCAGATATATTGAACAAGAAAACTATCATACTCTTGGGTCATATGAAGTAGATTAGCTGTCCTTACACTATCTGTCTGCTTAAATTTTTTCTTACACAGAATATAGCTTTTTTTCAATTAACAATTAGTGAACTGGGCACTTCCAAGGAACTGTGTTACTGTGGCTGGTGGTTCATGCCACAAACAAAACATACTTTTTTATTTCCTCTACCAGATTGGAAGCTGCTATATTAATGCTCTGAAGATGTCTGAAAAAGAAATAAGCATTTTAGATTGTTTTCCATTTATGACCAACTAAATGTGTGATCTCAAATACCTGGATTAGTCTGTATTTCCCAATAAGCAGATACATTGGACAATGGATGAACAAGAGATTCGATATCAAATTAAATCATGTAAGAAGAATACTGATTGAAGTCATTGAAGAACATTATTTAAATCTACTTTTCATGCAGAAATTGCCTTTATACCTTCTAACATCAAATACAATCATGATCACGACACCTTTAAGCTTTAATTATCAAAATTTAATTGTGTAAAATGATTAAGTTTTAAGCAGATATTTTGCTACATCTGTTTTTATCAAAGTCTAATTTATCTTTGACGAGTAACTAATGTCCAGTTATCCATTTAAAATAGCAAATCTGTTCATTAGCCTGAGATAACTGTGACATGTTTCTTAAGATTTTCTACTTGTATTGTTTAAAACAGTTGAATAAAATGTATAAATGTTCTAATATGATATTCTGTTGTTCAGTATTATTAGTAGGCAATAATTACTATTGGATTCATTTTAATCCAACTGTAGATATATCCTTTCAGAAAAAGAGTGATTATAACTTTTCACAATTTACTGTCTTTTTTTGCTCTAAATAACTCTTACTTCTTTAACAACCCTTTCTGTTGTTTGTCTTTTTTTCTAATATTCATTTCTTTAAACTCATCAATTAGGTTACATGATGTTTATCTTGCCTTCACTATATACTGAGAGTGTTAAATTCTACAAACCTTTTTTCTTTATTATGTGTCGGTTTCTGGTTATTTGCAACAGTTTATTTGTAGTTCAATTTCTCTTAAAAATTCTTAATTTCTCAAATGCTCTGTTTATGATATTCTCTGTATTTGTCAATGGAACCTGTTGTGGAGTAAATAACACAACCCTAGTAACTCAAATTAACTAGTCAAGATGCTTAAATAAAGATCTCCAGTGAGTCTAAAAATACCTTTGGCATCAGTCTCGAGTATTTCTTACAGACGTCACAGTGAGTAGTCTAAGCAAGACTTAATATTATGACCATGGGAAAATGAGTTATAACAGTGATGATGACAAATTGAAAGCCATACAATTTATAATAGGAGTTATGAGAATATCAAAACTCATGCTGAGTAGGAAAAAATATTGTTGCTTTGGTGCACAGGATAACAGCAACAATAAGAAATTTGAACCCACAGTGGTTTCAATTTTTGTCTTTGTGCATAGAAAAAAATCCCACAGATATTCTTCAAATATGGAGAAAATATAAATAGTAATAAATAATTATTAGCCAATTTTATCATTGTGATATTTTTGCATTATATCAAATATTAAGTAACTAGAATCTGCAAATTAGAAGATAGAGTTATCAATTATCATATTCTGACTTCAAATGTATGGTTATCTCTCTTTAACATTCTCTCTACTTTTTTTTATTTTTAAATGTATTTTTATCACATAAAATCTGGTGAGGCTTAAGCAAATTTTAATTCCAAAAATGTAACCCAGAGAAAAAAGTTGGGAACTACTGCCATGTCCTATTAAACATCTTTGTTTAATTTCTGAAATATAGGTATAGATATTTCTGATTTCTATTTACTTCTTTGATAAGAGTCTAATAATAAAAATTGCATTTCTTGTTCCAGTGGCTTGTATAAATTAACAATGTACTTGCCTAATTTTCAGTTTAATTTTGCTTTTAACTCTACTCATTAAAATCCTTATGATTAATTAAATGGGTTATCAAACAAATGGTTCAACAAAGTTTGCATTCATTTATACTTGGTTTCCTTGACAGTTCTATGAAGATTACTGGGGCTTTCCAGTATTTTTTCACTATTGTACATTTCATTTATTACTTCATTAACCTTATTAGTCCCCACATCATCTAAGAACATCAGCATCTATATTGTAACCTCACCTAATCCTGCTGCATTAATACCCTTCAACCTAACCAGTGACAATTTTACCTTAGGTTTTAATCAAATAGGTTCTACCATGTTTTTATATATTTTAAGTTTCTCTCCTCTGTTGTCAGGGAAGAGTTTTCCAATCACATATCTTATTCTAAATCCTTAGGTAATTTTCTTTCCTCTTTAAAAATAAACTATGATGCTATTACACTTGATCTTTGATGAAAATGCCATTGACATAAAAATGTAAATGTAATAAGAATAGTTCAAATGTTGGCTTTGATTTTATATTATTTGGACAATTATCCTTACATTTTGATGTAATGAATATGCATACACCTTGGTCCCCCTTACAGTAAAGTGATTGACTGGTGTCAGCCATAAATATAGATTAAGGCAAGGATGCATAGAGGTCTATGTCCAGAGGTCTATCACTAGAAGTCTACAGGTCTTCAAGTAGAGGTCTATGTCTAAAGGTCTACAATTATTGGTCCAAGCCTACGTCTCAGGATACTGCATACGACGAGTACTGTCCATTATATTTACGAACTAGATTATTCTATTCGGTTACATTTGCCTAAACAGCTTAGCAACCTCGAATCAGATATATATCCCTTTCTGACCTATCAGTTGGCGACGAAGAATTCGAAATGAGTTCACAAGAAAAAAAATACGAAGGAAGAACATTAAAAACACTTGTTAACACTTACAGAAATTAAGTTTTTCCTCATTTTTTGTTTGAACACTTACTTACAAGGAATGTTAGAAAAGGAAAAACTTTGGCAACACTTACAGAAGTAAGAAAGTGCCCCCCCTGTTGTTGGACTTAGAAGATTTATTGTATACATAAATTGGATACATTGGCATAATGGAACAAATTGCTGAAGTAATTAGGGAATTACAAGCCACTTTACAGCAATAACAACAAAAACTTATTCAGCAAAATTCCAACAACAACAACAACAACAACAACAATTTATGTAGCAACATGAAACAGCAACAACAACAAAAACTTATTCAGCAAAATTCCACCACCAACAACAACAACAATTTATGTAGCAACATGAAACAGCAACAACAACAAAAACTTATTCAGCAAAATTCCACCACCAACAACAACAACAATTTATGTAGCAACATGAAACAGCAACAACAACAAAAACTTATTCAGCAAAATTCCACCACCAACAACAACAACAATTTATGTAGCAACATGAAACAGCAACAACAACAAAAACTTATTCAGCAAAATTCCACCACCAACAACAACAACAATTTATGTAGCAACATGAAACAGCAACAACAACAAAAACTTATTCAGCAAAATTCCAACAACAACAACAACAACAATTTATGTAGCAACATGAAACAGCAACAACAACAAAAACTTATTCAGCAAAATTCCACCAACAACAACAACAACAACAATTTATGTAGCAACATGAAACATCTGTAAAAGTTATTCAAACAACAGACAAAAGATAATAAATTACATTCGGAAGATGTATTATCAAAGAGAACAAAAGAACCAGGTTCTAGATTTTTGACAATTATCCTTACATTTGATTTTTAAATGCAGACAATAGACTTATTTAAAAAATCTACATTTCCATGAATTTGATCCAATTTTTTGAGTTTGTTTTACATTCACTTGACAGAAAGGTTTGAAAAATTAACAAAAAGGAAAACTGTTTTAGAACAAGGAAAATGTTACATGATTAATAAGAAACAAATTTATTCCTAATTTAGAAACTCTCAATTTTTCAGGAATAAAACTTTTCAAAAATATATAAATAAAAGGAGACAAGATGAAAAACTATTCTTAACCAATTTTTTCTTTTTATTCATTCTGTTCTTTTACAGATACACACTATCTGAAAATAATTTATATATATATATATATATATATATATATATATATATAAGAAAGTTAAATAGATTAAAACCCACCGTTCAAGCATTTTATTTTATAAAAAGTGCTCAATACAAAGCAGAGCTTAATATTGTAATTCTTTTATTACAATGGTTTATAACAGCATTATATCACTACACAAAAATTTTCATGTCTCAGAACAATACTGTTCTTCATCAGATGATATTACAAAATAAATGGTGAAAATTATTTTATATACTAGTTAATTCCCCAAAGCAGTAAATTAATTAAAAATGATCATAATCTGTTGTTTGTAAATTGTTAGAATATACATATATACATGTAGATAAAGAGAAAGAAGAAAAAAATCTAAACCCTCAAAAAATTTGTTGTTTGTTTTTTTCATTAGATATTGGGAGAATTGTAGCTGAACATTTTTCAGCACCTTTTATATGTGTGCGCACATATATATATGCACATACACACACACGCACGCACACACAAACACACACACACACACACACACATATATATATTGCTCTACTATGTATTGAGCACTTATAAAAAGTAAATGCTACAAATTGTGAATTGTTATTTCACTAGTTTTTACCCATACTAAGATATATATATATAAATATATATGGGTCGACTCACTTATCATCTAAACTTATTTATAAATGGAACTTTGTCTGTGTGTGTGTGTGTCTGTTACCTATACACTCCAAAATGGCTGAACCGATTTTCTTGGAAATTTACACAGTTGTACTATAAGCGTCTGCGAGTGTTCTTAGCTAGGTTTTGTGTCAAGGTACCCCTGATAAATATCGAAAATCGACAATTGAAAAAATCACGTTATAGAAGGAGTGGTCCGATTTTAATCAAATTTGATACACTCATAGACAAAGACATAAGAAACGATATTCAGAAGTTTCAAGGTTGTAGTGCTTACAATAGTGCAGAAAATCGATAATATATATATATATATATAAAAGGCAAGATGTTTGTGTGTGTGTCTGTTTATCTGTCTGTATGTCCTTTATACAAATCCACAATTTCTATCCGATTCTCACCAAACTTCACACAAATATTCTGTAGGCTGAGTCTGAGCTCCAGGACTATGGATTATTTTTAAAGCTTTCATTACACCTGAGCAATGCCGGGCTATACTGCTAGTAAACAATAAATGCAAGTCAGCAGTGGATGTTGCCCTTCATTCCACACTTATGCATGGAATTTCTATCCTACATGCATTTGTGTTGAACTATTAACCATCCAGCTACTGTCAACCTGCACTAAGATTTGTTTAAAGTGGTCAGTTGCTTGTGCAGCACAAAGTCTATCAAAACAACATAGCCTATACAGGTGCACTGTGTGCCACGCGTTAAGTGTTTGTGATGATCACATGTTATATTATCACAGATTTTGACCTCCCTGGGGCCTTAAATACATTTGGTAGTATATATATATATATATATATACATATATATAAAATATTGAGAAGTAAACTTAACAGATGGCTAGAGGGTTATAAATTGAGATTAATTTCAACAATGTAAATTTACATCATCTCATTCAGACCAGTGAAAAATAAATAAATTCACTCAGAATATTTTTGAAACATTGTTTTTAACAGAGGTGAAGCTTGTATTATTTAAACCAGAAATAAATTAAGAATAAATACATTAAATCATACAATAACGTAATACAGACAGAGGCATATATATATATATATATATATCACATCACTCCACAAATCTCGGGCCTAACTAATAAAACAACAACTTTTAGACAAAATTTGACTTTATTCATCAATATAATCTTCTTTTAAGGTGATACACTAATTCCAACACTTCTCTAATGACATCTTGGCTGTTGTACATACCAACCTTTGTCAGGTGATTGGAATTTTAAACTGAACCTTTCATTTTTTCACTAGCAATTTGATGCATTTTTGTTATGTGTTAAATAACAGGACAGATTGGGTTCTATAGCCTTGGCTGGTAACCAGTCTACCACAGAAAGCAATGGCAATCTACTGCGGGATAATCTTCTGCCCAGTCAGTCATGTCTCTTTCGAGACATGATCACCCAAGCGTGTATTAAGTATGGCACTTAACTGACTGTTGCAAATTTTCAAAACAATGGAAAAATCTGAATTTTGTGTGATGATAAAGCATTGCTTTCTGATAGAAAAAAATACTGTTCAAGCAAAGAAATTGCTTGATAAGTGTTATTCAGACTCTGCTCTATCAGAAACAATGGTTAAGAGGTGGTATGCTGACTTTAAACACAGTTATACAGACAAAAATGATGCTGAATGCTCAGGTCACCCAAAATTGGCAGTTGTCTCAAAAAACACCAAAAAAATCCACAAACTTGTTTTGGCCGATTGTAAATTGAAGTAGTGTGAGATAGCAGAGGAGTTGAACATATCAGAAGGCAGTGTATTCACCATTTTGCATGAACATTTGTCAATGAGAAAGCTATTTTCAAATTGGGTGCCACATTTGCTCACTGTCAATCAAAAACAGCATGTCAATGATTCAGAGCATTGTTTGCAACTGTATTTAACACAACAAGAATTTTTTTGCATAAATATATGACAATGGATGAAACATAGATCCATCACTTCACTCCAGAGTCTAATCAGCAGTCAACTGAGGGGACAGCAGCAGGTGAAAGCTGTCCAAATTGACCAAAGATGATCAGCAGGCAAGGTTTTGGTCTCTGTATTAAGTGCACGGTATTTTGTTCATTGATTGCTATTGAAAAAGAAAGAATCATCAATAGCAAATATATAGCATTATTGGTGTGTTTGAATGAAGGCCACAAATGAAGAAGAAAAACATGATCTTTCACTAAGACAATGCATTGTGTCACAAGTTGATCGCAGCAATGGCAAAACTACCTGAATGGAACTTTGAATTGCTTCTGCATCCAGCCTATTCTCTAGATCTGGCCCTCAGTAACTACTGGCTGTTTGCAAACCTCAAAAGAATGCTCCAGGGAAAGAGATTTGGCTCCAATAAAAAAGTGATATCAGAAATTGAGGCATATTTTCAGGCCAAAAACAAATTGTTCTACAGTTCTGCCATTGCTTTCTGTGGTAGACTGGTTACCAGCCAAGGCTATAGAACCCAATCTGTCCTGTTATTTAACCCATAACTGGAGGGAAGAGACAGATTAATACTTTTCCCAATGGCATAACAGTAGCCTCTCTTAAATAACTGTAATTTATAAACTAATAATCTGACTGGGCCAAAATTTTCTCATGTGCCATTTGAAGGTTAGTACTTCATAAAAATCATGTTTTTTTTATTAGTGGCATCATCTATATGTCAGGCCCAGGAAATTGAATAATGTGTCATATATATATATATATATATATATATATATATAGACAATAATTGAGATATAAATAAAATATGTCTGCAAAAACTTAATAAGAATAAAGACAAGGAAAACTATTCTTTACCAATGCATTTTGATCTGATTTACTTTATCAAGTTAACTATAAGGGTTTTACTTTACAGTATGTGTTTATAAACAAAAGTAAAAGTATTGTTAAGTTTTTAGAATTTTTAAATTTAGGAACTCTTTAAAATATTCTTAAGCCTAACTGGCTATATAAATTGGTGTGTTATATAATCTATGTTGAATTTTTTTAGACAAGAAATTACTATTGTTATTATATGCCTTTCTATTTGAACTTGATTGTTATACTTACAATATTTCAATATTTGTCTATATTTCTGAGATGAGGTATTGTAATTATTTACCCTGTTTACATTGTTTAGACTGTTGTCCTCATCTTTGTTGTAATATTCACAACATTTTGGCTGTTGTACATACCAGCCTTTGTCAGGTGATTGGAATTTTGAAATAAACCCTTCATTTTTTTCACTGGGATAGATTGTTTTTGTTCAATGAGTCATGCTACCTTCCAGATGTCTTGATTATTTCTAATTAACTCGCATCATTAACTTTTTTTCACCCCTGTTATAGCCTGGTATTGAACTCAAAACTCTTTGAGTTAAGTCCCTGTATCCAAACAACACTTTTATCCATTGGGTCATATGTCCTCAAAGCCATGGAATCGGATAGATTTTAACTGATGATTTAATTTATTAGGCGTTCAACAATTCAGTGGTGACATTTTGAAACCTAATGACTATACTTCTTCTTTTTCTTCATATGCTGTGTTACTTCAGGATGTAGGTGATCATGGATTTCCACTTACCGCTATCCCTTGCCATTCTTAACTTTTCTCCTCTTGATCTTGCCCAAACATCATTCCTCTATCCACTTGCTCAAACCCATCAAGTATGTCTCACACTGCTTTCCTTTGTCTCTATTACCTGCTATCTGTCCTGTGAGTATTAGATTCTCTAGGCCCTCCTTCTTCATTACATGTCCCAGAAACTTCATCTGTCTCTTCCTGATGCTGAGTATAAGTTTTCTTTTTGTTTACCTTCTCTCTAAAACCTTGTTGTCACTCACATATTCAGTCCATGGTATCTTCAGTATCCTTCTGTAAAACCACCTTTCTGTTACTTCAAGTCTCTCCTTCATCTTTGATGAGATTGTCTAGCATTCACTGCCACAAAGGATGACAGATATCACATAACAGTCAATTACTCTTTTCTTTGTTTCCAAAGAAAGCTGAATGAATGGTCATCAATAAAAAGAGGAACCCAAAATGCCAACTACAAGTTAGGGATAATGAAATCAAGTAGGTACAGAAATGACTCTACTTAGGCAGTGGAAATTGTTTAATGTACTTTTCTAATGAGAAACTCCCAAATTATGTTCATTTCTGGTGCTCACTTCAATATTCCAAGAAGATTACTGTCTATGAAAAAAATCTGATGAATGTCTCAGAAGAAAATATGCATCCTAAAAAGATTTCTCAATTATTCAGGCCAGTAGATATATATATAAATATACTGTTTAGTTATAAAAAACAGTATCTACTCAAATACGAGTATCCATTAGAAATAATGTTTAAATAAATAAATTAAGATAAATTAAATAAATAAATTAAACATATGTTGGAGTGAATCCATTTCATAAAATTTTGTAATATATATATATACATGCACTATCTCTTTCCTCATAGTTTTTCCTGTAAATTATTCAAATATAGTAATATGCAATGAGATACTTATTTTAGTGTGCCCGCATAAATGTATATAAAACTCTCTTTTTAACTTTTGCTGTTTTTCCTCTGCGTTAATTATGTCTTATACAAAGCTGCTGTCATATCTGTTCCTTTTGACCGGATTCAATTAAAGAGCAAATATCTTCATGTTTGAAAATAGGCAAAATGCCAAGATGAAACAATGAACAGTGCTGCTGAAAAGGCCACTGTATTCATTCATCTGTATGGAAAAATAAGTTTTTCTCTTTCCTACAATGAATCTATGATATTTCTTTCACAAGCATGTTTCTCATTGCATTAGTTCACGTATAAATTTTAAATACATTTGTATATGTTCATTTGTATATTTTATGGTTCTTTATGCATATTGCTTTTTTGTATACATATATAACCATGTGCACAAGACTAAGTGTTCGATGCATGTCTATTTCTGTTAGCATATGTGTTCATTTAGAATAAAATGACAAAATATATCCAGTCCTAAAGATTGCAAATAACTAATGTCATGTTAGGTCAATGCCTATATTTTACTTGTTCAAGTTTGTTTCTTTCATAAGAAAATTCTAACAAAACTGTAATAAATCAATATTTTAAATTAGTGAAATATTAATAAGATATGAATCAAATATATACTGGTCAGAATTTGAAATTATATATATATATACACAACAATGTGTAGAAAGGACAATAAGAAATTTACTGTTCCTTAACATTTGTTTTTAATTTTACAGTGCTCAATACAAAAGTAATAGTGGACTGGGGTAAAAAATGGTGCATAATGTTTAATTCTTCCAAAAAGAAGCTATTATCCTTTAACCACCATAGACAATCATTCCTACACACCATCAACATGGTTCAGGTTAGTCACACTGAAAGCAAAACACTGCGCCTCCTTGGCTTAACTCTCGCAGCCAACCTCAAATAGAATGACTACATTGAATCCATAGCTAAATCTGCAGCTAGGAATGTCAGTTCACTGTGTAGAGCCAGGAAGTTATTCTCATCTGAATCCATTTTGCACATGTATACATCTACCATCCGTCCATGCATTAAATACTGCTTTCACATCTGGTTAGGTGCCCCTGCTATTCATCTCAGGGTTCTTGACAAAATTCAATGGAGAATCTGCATTATAACTGATCCCAACTTGGTATCTCAACTCCAGTCACTTTCTCATTGATATAATATGGCTTTCCTCTGTCTCTTCTACAAATACTTTCATGGCTTCTTCTCCAATGAGCTTAGCTCTCTGCATGAATTTACTTGAGCTACTAGACTAGTGACTAGGTTCCACTCTTTTACAGTGAAACTAATCAAATGTAACTGCAACTTCTACTCCATCAGCTTTTTTTCTTGCACTTCTTGCCTGTGGAACTCCATTCCATATACTTGCTTCCCTGACAGCTACAATCTCCATTAATTTAAATGCAATGTCAATTGCCATCTCTTATCTCTTTGACTCACATCGTTTCCATGACAACCCTTGTATCATGTTCTTCTCCCTTTCCCCTCTACTCTCATGCAGCTCTCTTTACACCAGTGTTTTTATCCTTTTCTTACTCATTCACCCACTGTAACATGTTTCTCTTTCACATCACACACCTCTTATGTAACCCCCTGCATGCCAGTGGTAGTAATGCTTTGCATGGGGCGAAATGAAAATAAAAAGAAAACATTATTGTAATATAATTCATTCAACATTTTTGTAGCAGAATTTAATCATGTTTTGGAATCATATTTTTACTATGACTCCATCCTCAAGCATTCATTTTTGGAGTGACTAACAAAAACTTTTTTCCAGAAGTGAGGTATTTTTTGACTTACAAGGTATAACTCACTTCTTGCTAGGTTCTCAAATTACCAGGTCATATTTATTCTTAATGCGTCGTGCTAAAATGGTATCAAGTTTTTCGCTATTTCCTCTTTTTTTATACGACACCGGCAATTGATTTTTATTTTTGTTTGCACCCACCTTATTTTATTAGCTATTCATTTTATTTTTACACTTTTTAAAAATTATTTGTGTTTTAATAAAGCCATAGTAAAAAATTTTTATATATAGTTATTTTTTCATTATTTTATTGATTTTTGTCATCTACATTAATTTTTTTTTTTCTAAATTTTAATTATTCTCTAGTGTGTAACTTAAACAGTGTCTACAGAACACAGTCATTTCTTTTCTAAAGTTTAGTAAGTCATCTAGGTATCATGGCTGAAGTCAATGGCAATTTTATTGAATAAATTTACGCTTTAGTATTTCAAGATATTTTTATCTAATTTTGGTAAATATATCAATATATCTTTTAAAAGGAGTGTTATTTTCATTTTTGTGTAATTTAGATGATAATCTTTCCATTTCACCCTATATATATATATGTATATATTATTAAATATACATATTATCCTACATTTATTAATTTACGTCACTATATATATATATATATAGCCTTTGAGATTTCACTCACCCAATCGACTCAGTCAATTAAAAACTTAATTGGGTGATTAAAGTTTATTGCTTTACTCGTGCAGTCGATTAAAAATCTCCCCATGAAATGTGTCCCTTTAAATATAATAAAAAGAAATCTAATACCTTTTACACCCAAAAGTATGCCATTGAAGATTCACAAATTAATTAGAATGACCTACAATGACAGTATTGAACTCTTTGGTCTTATGCATGCGGCCTAATTTTTAAAAAAGACAGTGACATCCCACAATCATCAAAGCAAGATCTGACAAATGGAATTTAGATTGACAATCACCTGTCTCAATTTTATCGTCCGGGTCACTGTAAACATTTGTTTAATTAATGCTTCCAGAGTGGAGCCAAAATGTCTCTGTCACCCAAATTAAAGACGTCCACAAATTTTTAGAAACTCAATTGGAAAAATATTATCCTTGACTCAACATCTACATTACCTCCCTGCTTACGAAAAGTAAAATTTGAAAGAAAGAAAAAAAATATGCATACTTCTTTCAACCACACACCAAAAAACAAATTATATAAGTAAGTAATTTTTTTATAGAAAATTGTTGAGAAAATCAGATTTGTTATTTTTTTATCATCTATGAGATGGAGCTTGTAGTCAAACAGAAGAAAGAAAATTTGAATTTGGGTACCTCCACTCAGTTGCCCATAAAACAGCGTATCATGATGTTAAAAGGGCTATGCTTAATAAAAACAAAATTTTATCATCAAAATGTTTATGCTATTATTAATAGAAAAAATCAAATTTTGTTGTTATTATTTTAAAGCATCTTTTAAATTCTTTCTAACACATTCAAAATTTTAATTAAAATTTCATTTTTTGTTTTCTGTCAGCGATTCATGCAATGTTTATGTTAGGCAACTATTAAGAAAATGAAGTTGGTTGAGTAAAATGATTTTGGGGCGAGTAGATTTTCCCTCGCTCTCGACTGCCAATCGAGTGATTTCTTTTTTAAATCTCAAAGGCTATATATATATATATATATATATATATATATATATAGGATTTCAAATTTTTTAGTTGATATATAATATTTACTAATATGATAATTACAATTTCTTTTGCAGAAATCCGTTTTAACTATACTTTAACTATAATTTATAATATTTAAAACATACATTTCTTGTATTTCTAGTAATTGTGATCGCTACTGGTAGTGTTACATTAAATAAATACAGAAACAAACTTACTTCTAATTTATTAGTTGTATTTAAATTATGTTTAAATAATATTAATGCTTAATTTCTTAAAATTTAAAAATTTAATTTCTCTTTTTATAATTTTAATACTTAAATATTAAGTTGTAGCACTATTACTGAGGATAGGCTCCAGATAACTACATTAGCAGTGCTGTAGATAATACACTCCACCATCCACATTGTGTTTAAATAAGATCTGAAGAAATCTCAAGCTCAAATTTGAAATGTTACAAGCTTAAACTAGCTATGTGTCAGATGAAACTAAAGCTGACTGATTCCCAAGAATGACTTTTCTTTGAGTAATGATGAAGAAAATGGAATGCTGAACAAGATTTTAATAAGATATAGTTTATTTTAATTGTTTGGGGTACTATTTTTCAAACTAATGAGAAGCCTTCATCCAGCTGTAATGCATGACAGCATTACGCGGTAATCTGTGACTGTTTTAAAGGTTGGATCTTGAGGTCTGTTCATTCATAGCTACCACTGTGATCCGAGTTGATCTGTTATTTGTGTGAGAGAGCTTTTGACTTGATACCTGCTTTTCTTATATCTTACATGTCTGACTTGCCAATCTCTACCTGTCTCTTCCTATATTTCTGCAAAACTTCTGAATTGCACACTGAATTTCTATATATATGACAGTTTACCAGCTTTCACCGGCAATGTATTGGTAAGCTTTAACTATTAATTTAAGTTAACATCATTTTTGTTCAGAAAGCATATGGCCAGTTCTCCACTTGGCCAAATTCAGATAACCTAATTTCACCCAAACCATTCTTCTTATGACACTACAAACAAAACCATATGGATTGTTTGTTGACTGACCAAATTTTGGAAAATCTAATTTTCCAAAATCATTCTGCCTAAAAAACCACAGAAATCCAATGGATAACTCTTTATGCAAACAATTTAATCGCAAAGTCTTTTAGAGTTTTTACTTTGGCCAAGGAAGTAATTCATAAATTATTCTCATTTTTCCCTTGATGTAGTGAGAGAGTGTATCAGGTAGGTCCATACTTAGTTATAATAACTTATCCCCTGGTTATTATTCATGCATGATTCATTGGACTTGTCTAATTTCTCAAAACTAATTAACTTTCTTAATTAGTTAATTTCCTGCATTTTATTCAGATTTTCAATAAATGCAATCAAGCCTTCTCTTACTTGATTTCCTTTTTAAATTAGGCCTTTTAAATTTAAATTTGATAAACTGATGTCAAACCTCTTTGGGGGCAATATTCACTCAATATGAATGGTTCATCACCTATGTCATCACAAATTATCAAATTTTGATTTTTAAAATTAGTCAATTAGAAACAGGTATGAAGAAAAACATAAAAAATTTATAAAGTATATAAGTCTATATTTCTGTGATGAGATATTGTAATTATTTACAGTACTTACATAGTCCAAACTATTCTCTTTATCTTTGTTATCATATTCACAATGTTTCATGGCCCAGTGGATAAAATTGTTGGTAATTCAGTAACTTGAGTTGTTTGTACTATATCTGGCCATAGCAGAGGTGAAAAAAATCGGAAAGTTGAGTTAAAAAGGCATAACTGAAACTGAGATATCACCTGAAGAAGGCTGTAGCATATAATGTCTGAAACATTGTGAATATGACAATAAAAATAAGAATAACTGTCTGAACAATGAAAATACTGTAAATAAGTATAAAATAAAAAAAACGAAATGTGAAGAATAAAAGTTTAGTTTGAACCCACAACAAATTATTTGATTTGATGCTGCTTAAATATTTCCTTTTTAGATTTGGTGGAGAAGTATAATCCCAGCAATTTAGCATTTATCTTGAACTTGGTAGAATAAAACAAGTGGAAAAGTTTATTTTTAAAAACAGTACCCTAAACACATGCAGAAGAATGAGAACAATCTCTCTCTTTTGATTGAATAAAGGGTTCACTTTTAAATTTTATTTAACTTATTTGGACTGAGAAGCCTGATGTAGGCTGGAAGGTACAACAGCTGAAACAGTGTGATAATAATAACAGAAATGAGAACATTAGTCAATTTATAAATAATGTAAATAAATCAATATAAATGTTCCATATTTTTATTCTATTGATAAAATTTGAATGGTTAATAAATAATGATAATTGATAATTTTCTTTGTGAATTGTTTATAATAGGTAATACTGATGAAGACTTGTTAATTTAAAAAGTATTCTTTTAAACCATATCTTTTTCCATGTCTTTCTTACTACCAAGTAAACTACACTTTTTTTTATAACTGTATCATATACAAACTGAAACAATACATGTTGAATATTCATGCATAGTTAAAACAAAAGTTTATGATTTTTTAATTTGTTTTTGTTTATTTTATTTGAAACATATTTAGCAATATTGTAAAGTGCTCTTTGAATCAAGTCTGATTCACTAATTCCGGTATGAACAACTCTGTGTCTTTTGATCAATGAAACAAAAATAACATTTTCCTCTTTTAAACATGAGAAGATATTGATAGACATTCATCAGAATTTGTCAAGAAATCTATCATCTGTAAAAGCACATACATAAAACTTGTACTATTCCTCTTGTTTTTTTTCTCTAAAATCTTGGTGTTAATTGCTATCAAATACAGAAGCTGACATTATAAGATTCCTGATATTAATCAAGCTTGGGTTGAGTTGTTCAATTGCTCTAGTAGAAAAATGATATGCACTTAGAAAGTTAATCTCTTTTGACATTCACCTCAAATACACAATGAACAGGGCTGATTTTGAATCACTGAAGATGCAGTTCAACATAAATCATTTTTAATGAGTGCTTTAATATCAGGAAGAGAAATCTAGCATTTCCTTGTTCTATATCTTTTGACATCAGTTTTCAGATAAATGGATGTTTCTTCTGACTCTGCCATTGGCTTCATTGATTTTTGTCATGTATAAAACTAGGGGTCTGCAGCCTTAAAATCCCTTGACATATTTTAGATTAGTATCAGGTAATTTGAATTATTGCATTCACTACACATGCAGAGAAAGCAAATGCAGGAAGGTTATTTCATTGGAGAAAAAGTAATGAGTTTTCTTGACTGACAGTTTTGTTTTCTGATAAAAAACATGAATGAATAATAAATATAATTATTTTGTGACAACTTAAGTTTTATTACATTCTTGTTTTTTTGTACTGTGTCCCTTTAGTACATAAGCGTTCATGGCTCTCCACATCTTCCTAACTCTTGCAGTTCTTAATACTTTTTGTATTGATATTTCCCCCAAAACCTGCTCTTCCATCCATTTGCTTAAACCCATCAAGTATGCCAAGTGTTGTTTTCCCTTGTCTCTCTTTCCCTCTATCTGCCCTGTGAGTACCAGATTCTCTAAGCGCACCTTCTTATTATGTATCCTAAAAATTTCAGCTGTCACTTGCTGATGTTAATTATGTTTCATTTTTGTTTTCATTCTCTCTAAAATATGTTGTTGCTCACATGTTCAGTCAATGGTATCTTCAGCATCCTTTTGTATAACCACATTTCTTTTGCCTCAAGTCTTTCCTTCATTTTTGAGGAAATTGTCCAGCATTTACTGCAATATATCAGGATAGATATCATATAATAGTTTGGTACTCTTTTCTTTGTCTCTCAGTATTCTACTCAGCTTTTGGAATGTGTCTTTGGTCATACCAATATGCCTTCAGATATCAGTGTTGTACTTTCTATCCTTTGTTAGAACACTTCCCAAGTATTTAAATTTTTGTACCTGCTTGCTTTTACTATCCCCGACCTGTAATTGACCTTTTTGGCTCTTCTTTTTGCTGATGACCATGCATTCAGTTGTCTTGTAGTTTATGTTTAGTCCTTTCTTTTTGCTTTCCTTTACTAACTTCTGTAGGAAGATTTGTAGTTTCCTTTCCATGTCTGCTATCAGCACTGTGTCATTTGCATATCTTATATTGTTAAGGTTGTGGCTGCCAATGATGAATCCTGGCACTTTTAGTTCTCTCAGAATTGCCTCATTGTATAGGTTGAATAAATCTGGTAAGAAAATAGACCTATTTTTTTATATCTGCTGAACTATGCAGGTGGTTTGCAGCTAGTATAGGTTCTTGATAATTCTGATGTCTTACCCAAATATGTAAAAATTGTTGAATAGAATATGGATGCATTAATTCATTATCCTATTTTATCATGGCTTATTAGTAGAAAACAATGTCTAATACTAGATTTGCATAAACCTATAATTGATATATGATTTTTATTTTAATCTTTATAATTAATACCAGGTATATGTACTATGTTAAATTCATAAATGAATTGAAAAAGACACAAATTAACTAAGTGTTTCTATCTGGCTTCATTTATCTACACTGAATAATTTTACTACATGCAGTTGTAGATATGAAAATTATTAATTATTCAAATTGATTACATATATTTCTTATTCAAATCACATGAAAAAAATAATCTTAATTTCCTAAAAATGTTAATGACAATCACAGGACTACAGTATATATATATATATATATATATATATATATATATATATATATATACTATTCAGATCTGAATTGAGTTCCCTCAGCTGCTGGCATGTGTATACACCATGTATAGACAACAAGCTAAAATTTCCTCCTATCTCAGCCATGCACCAATAGCTTAGGAGTAGGCTCTCCAACTGACACTAAATCTGTAAGGAAGTGGATGTCTAGCCACATTGATGAGCTGTGATAAAACAAAACAGGCTTGTAAGTGGATGACTATATATATATATATATATATATAAATTTTAAGAATTGGTTCATGCAAACTGATAGGATTCCATCAGTGTGTGTGTATGTCTGTGTGTGTGCATGTGTGTGTATATATGGATGTAAATAAGTATATATATGTGTATACATGCAGATGCACTTCAATATATAAATATTAACCAGGTGTTGAATAGAACAGTTATCAATGTGGTATAACAGAGTAAAAGTATATATAATAAATATATATTATAAAAAATAATCTTATATATTAATAGCAGATATATAAGCTAAAAATATAATTGATACAATTGATTTAAGTTCTGTCTAGTCTGAATGAGAGATTTCTGTGATGAACATAATTTATTCTGACAAAAGAAATCATCTTGAAATTAAAAATGAAGCAAATCTTCTAGTCAGAAATGTGATAGGTCTTCTATTGGATCTTTAAGATTGCAGAGATTCAGTTTGAATGTGGTTAAGAAACCATAATGCAGCTGATGACACTAGAGTTAAAAAGCATCATACTTCTGAATAGAAATATGATTAGAACAGAATTTCAGTCCAGAAATATCCTTATACGTAAATGTTTTCTGTTAAATTATCAAAATGGTTTAATTATTTTTTATACTATAAAGTGATTTATTTCCATTCTCATATTGTAAAGAAAATAAGCAGAATAGTTTCCTAAAGATTGCTTGTCTTTATAAATATAAACTCTTTTATTAAATATAACAGACAAAGAACATTTTGAAAAGTTTTTTGTTCTTTTTAATTTTGGATTTCTAGTGTCCTATTTTTCATTTAAGAGGACTAAAAGCATGTGAAAACTGTCTGTAGTGATTATTATCCTGAGTGCTTGCCACTGATTTCTTATTTTCAAGGGATTCAATGCTAGATTATTTTTGTACTTTTATTTTATATCTTGTATAGGATTAGTAGTAATGCCATATTATGGTGCCTTTGAAACACATCTAATATTTTCAAAGCAAGTAATGTTAAGAGTAGGCCTGCAGTGCTTGATAAAAGTGCTTCCATTATCTTTAGAATTTTTTAAAATGACAGTATTATCAACAAGGATTTTTTATAAGCATACAGGGAGTTGGGTATGAGTGTCCTAGAGGTGAATGATTATTGCTCTCCACAATTTCCTGTTCTTTGAAACCCTTAGTTAATTTTGTCTTTTTGCTAAATTTGCTAATCCTTGTTCTGCCAAACAATTGCACTAGATCACTAGGTAGGTTATACGCTGATTTCCTCTACTTATCTTGCATTCAATATGTCCTGTTATTGTCAAATTTTCCAAAACCTCTTTCCTTATTATGTGCCCTACTCTTGATGTTCAACTTAGAAGAACAAGTTATTCAATAAAACTTCAGCCTTGAGGATGGCATTGGAAGTGACTGCATCCCCAGATTAGGTGGTTTCTACTCATTGTCCAACACATACATAAGAAAAGCTCTCAACAAGCCTTAGATATTTTTGGGCTCTGATTGATTTTGGAAGCCCACCTATATACTTTTGTATCATCAGCATAGATAATTCACAAATGTTTATAGTATACTTTTAGGCAGGTTATTTATTTAATACAGAAAGTGAATTGAGAAATGAACATTGGAGGATGCCTGCAATGATCACTTGGGTCTTGGAGGACAGGCAATTAACAAATACCTTCAGGGAGCTACATCTTAGGAAGGACTTGAAAATTGAGAAAACTCTTCCAGTGATTCCATAGCTAGAGAGTTTGTGCAGCAACTCTCTATGCCACACCTTGTCAAAGACTATCAATATATCTAACGTAAACTTTGCAATGCAAAACTTATCTTCAAGAATAAATTAGTTTATTTCTGAATATTTTTGGCTCTCTTGGCTTGGCTTTGCAAATGAAGATTTATGAAGGGGGCTGTCCATATTGACTGCAGGTATGCTGATATTTGACTAGGCCGATGTTGGATAGGCAAGTTTGGCCACAGTGACTGCAGTTAAATGTCTGGTCTGCTGAGGGATCCTGGCTTTTCCTCTTGCGGTGTTTCTTATTCTGGTTGGCTTTGTGGGAGTCCTCAAAGGTGGAGATGACCTGGTGGACAGTACGTTGCAAGGCCTAACAGTCAGCAGCAAGTGTCAACCACTGATGATGGTTGTGAGAGAATCTTTATAATGTTTCTTTGCTGCACCTCTGTCATGGTGTCCAGTGAAGAGTTTGCCATACAGGGCTATATTGTGCAGGCAATCATGGTGAGTAAAACAGCTCTACAGACATCGATCATAGTACCCTTCTTTAAATGCTTGCTGTTCCAGACTCCTTTGTAGAGTTTGCTGAAAGTGCTGTTTGCCTTGACCAGTCTATTGTCTATTTCTGTGTCAATCTTAGCATTCAATGTAAGGGTACACTGAGTGAACTGATGAACTTCTTTCAGCTCAGTCTCACTGATGATGATGTGGGGAAGGTGGTACTCTTCATGAGATGTAGGTTGATGGAGGACTTCCATCTTCTTCAAGCTGACCTCAAGTCCAAAAAGACTGGCAGCCCTGCAGTGCAAGATGTAAAGTACTGCAGGGCCCATTTGGTGTGGATGATGAGGGTAGTACCATTGGCAAAGAAGAGGTCATGGAACACTTGCTCAAGTGTCTTTGTGTGGGCCTGCAGTCTTCTGAGGTTACACAGACTGCCATCAAAGCCATAATAAACATACACAAAATCATCATCATCAAGGTCTTCTGTGTCTGGCCTGTTAAGAGCATCATCCTGAAAAAGATGCTGAAGAGTCAGTGTCAGGACACAACCCTGTTCCATGTTGTTGACAATGGGGAAAGGTCTAGAAAGGTCACCATTCAACCTGACTTGGCCACGCTGGTCTTTGTGCAATTGGATGACCATGCTGAAGAACTCCATTATCATCCACAGTTGTTTCTGCTCACTGTGTCAAATGATTTAATCAGGTCCACAAATATTTAATACAGTCCTTTGTTCTGCTCCCAACATTTCTCTTGGAGCTGCCTGAGAACAAATAACATGTTTGTGGTGCCACTGTTGACTTTGAAGCCACACTGGTAGGTGTCTTCTGTGATGGTGGCTGTTCAGGAGTACTCAAGTAAGGATGTTTTTCCTGTGATAGAGAGTAGTGAAATTCTCTGGTAGTTGAAGCAATCTGACTTTTCTCCCTTGTTTTTGTACAAGGTGATGATGATTGCATTGTGGAGATCACTTGGAAATTTTCCTTGCTTCCAACAACAGACAAGGAGTTCATGGAGCTTTCCATGTAATGTTTGTCCTCTACCTTTCCAAATCTCTGGTGGAATCCCATCAACACCTGCTGTCTTGCCACTCCTTTCTTCCATAGAGTGCAATTCATCCAGCTCTGCTTTGACTGGTTGCTGTGGGATGCAGAGAACTGCTGGGTCTTGGATAACTCGATCAGCACTGAAGAGAATCTGGAAGTGCCTAGACCAACAGCTCAGGATGAAGGCCTTGTCAATGAAGAGCACCTGCCTTCTGCATTGCACAAAAGACACTGGACCTGGTGAGATGGCTATACATTGCTTGGAGGGCTTTGTAGAAGCCTCTGTAGTCACCTAGGTCTGTGTATAGCAGAGTTCTCTCTGAGAGTTTGATCCACCGATCATTTTGGATCTCTCAAAGCTTGCTACAAATGAGATGGAAGGCAACTTTTCCAGCCTGTGAACATTAGAGGTCCTGACTATGAAGCTGACAGCTGAAAGACACCCTTCTGTTGTAGGTTTTCCTGACCAGAAGAGAATGTATCTGGCACCATGCTCTTGAAAGCTGCCTTCTCCTGGGAAGCAAACCTTGCTAAGGGCTGCAATGTCGACATTTAACCTGAGCACCTCATGTGCAATCAGAACTGAGCAATGTTCAGGTTGGTTGCTGTGAGCTGCATCATGCATAGCTCTGACATTTCAGCATACAAATTTCACTGTCTTTGGACCCTTGGAGATGGGTGCATACCTTCCTTGTTTTGATGTTCTTTGATTGCTTGAGAAGATGTCTGTTGACCGTGGCAGGCCAACTGATGGATGAGAGATGAGCTTTGGTTAAGCCTCCTTTTCTAAGCCTCTCTTTGTGGAGCAAGCAGTGAAGTTTCTAAAGAGCGCTGCTTGGTTGTTCAAGATGCTGTTGTGTAATGCTATTGTCTCAGGTCAATATCATCTGACCAATATCCTGAACCACCTGCATGCAGAATTGGAACTGCAGCTTCCAGTGACATTTTTCATCTGCAGTTTTACTCTTTTCCATCACTACAGGGCTTGGAAGAGTTGGTGGCCTTATGGACATGTTCTTTGGCCTGCACAATGAAGATTTTAGGTTGATTTCAGTGTGTGCAGTACTGGCCCCACCCTTTATACCTGTGACAGTGACAATGAGGTCCTCCATTCATAGGTTTTACATCAGACTGTCTTTGTTCTAGATGGATTGCATGCCAAGGTTGATGATCTCTATCTGCTCCTGGTATGAAATAGCTATTTGACCCATACCTGGCTCCCTAAACAGGTACTAACACCCTGGGACAGGGTAAACCTGGGAGCAATGATAATTAGGGGTCACTTCTCTCTCCCCAAAATACTATAACTCCCAAACCAGAGCCTTATCATTGGTTGCAGTTTAATGTCATACCAAGGAAAACTATTGTGAGTAAATATATATTTATATACATATGTTGCAATGGGTAAATTCTACTAAATAGTTTGCTAAGCAACAGTAGACAGAGACACTATTAGAATTCAAGGAAAAAGGAGCTAAGAGGGGTTTTTTTCCGGGAGGAGAGTCGACCAACAACTGTTCCCTGAAATTGTCACGAGCAACCCCAAGAGAAACTGTGTGCAGACGTTCGTTCTCCTCTGAAGGAAGCCAACTTGTTGGCAAAAAAAAACACACATTATGTTATATGCAAATCTTCATATTTTTCTTATGAAAGTCTATAAGAACAACTGTTGAATGTTTTGTACAAAGCACATGTAAACAAAACATAATCATTTCATAAAATTTACAATATACCAATTCTGTTTATTATTCTTTTTAAATACTATTTTCTGATACTTTATAACATTATCATAAATGAACAAGTGTTGATATTTTTAATATTTGTAAACCTTCATAAATGTAGAACAACCATCTAAATATATTTTGTCAAATTCTAAAGATTATTTTGATGTTTTTTTTCAGACTCACATCTCTAAATCAACTGGATTTTATTTTTTTATTTTTCCCTCCCACCTCTCCAGTTGCCTGCCTCTCCTGAATGTGCACTATGCTCTTCAATTCTACTGAGGTAAATGTTGTCAACAGATTAGTGAACAGTTCTTTGGTGACTCAAGCAGTACTGCTGCCAACAGTGAACAATGCAAGCTCCAACTGGACAAGCACAAATGAGACACAGTCCTGTCATGTGTGGCAAGATGTCCAGCACATCCTCTTTCAGCTGGGCAGCCTGTGTATGGCCTTCTCTTTCCTGACACCCATCAGCTTCCAATATCATGTTCTTTTCCTTCGCTGCCTCCTGCTCTTCACTTTCCTCTTCTACATCCTCTGGGCAGGACTGTTCATTTGCTTGCCAGACATTTTGGCATGGAACTGTGCCTTCTTTTTCATCAACATTGCGCAAATTTTATACTTGGCCTACAACATGTATCCCGTCCATATTAACAAGGAATATGAGGATGCCTATGCCAAATTATTCAAACCACTTGGTGTATCACGTATAGAGTTCAGATCCCTCACCCGAATCGGCAGCCTTGTGTATCTGCGTCAAGGAAGTACTTACGCAACAGAGGGAATTACCCCATGTGGAGAAAAGCTCTCCCTGCTCCTCAGAGGAAGGTGAGTTTTTTATTCTTACAAAATGCTTCTTCCCTGATGCAAATCATGTGAAAACTGCAATTGTTTTTTATCTATTGAATCTACTACTGATAATAATAGCAAATAAGGTTGTAGTGCATCCCAATAAAAAATAAAGTAAAATTTAAAAGTAAAATATATGATCAAAAATAAAACGAATTAAAAGTAAAATAAGACATTTGTGCTTTCCTTTGAATCTTTTTTCTTTCTCTCTCTCTCTCTCTCTCTCTCTCTCTCTCTCTCTCTAAACTTCTCTATATATACTTGTCTCTCAGCTAACGAGAAGGCAATCCTCAAATAAAATGAGGCAGAAGAAGAAAAGATGAGGCAGAAGAAAAGACTGAACCCAAACAAAATATTGCTGGAAAATGGCTGCACACATAACTTCAATTACAAAAAAATTAAAATGAAAAAGAAAGAAACATCAGGAAGTAAATAACTTGGGCCAATCAAAAAAATGAACACAAAGAGGCTTTTGATGTTAGCTGAAACCAATGTTCACACCAGAGCCTTGGAGCCTGGTCAAAAGGACATAAACTGACAGCTCTGAGCTAAATAAAAAGAGTAATGACAAGAGATGTGAACACTAGAGAAACAAGTCATGTGTGACATTAAGTAGTTAAGGTCATCTGCCAATCATAATTTTGCCCTTTTTCAGGTTGAGAAAACACAGTAGATTGACACTGACCCATTTCTTAGATGACTATGACTATTTTGATAATAGTCATTCCAAACTCTCAAATACCAAGCTGAAAAACTCTTTCATTAAAATACTACCATTATTTGCATTATAAATGGATTTTTTGATACAGCAAATATCAGAGGACTTACTCTGAAGCAAATAAATAAATATATTATTCATTTTATACCCTTGAGTCAGTTCATTTTATTCCAACATTTCAGGTAAAGAAAATCTACTACCAAACAACTAAAAGAAAGAATAGTTAAGATATCTTAATGTTCAAACATTTTTACAAAAGATGTTTCTTTTTATCTCTCAATCAAGATTTTCAGATTCATACTTAAGATTGAGCAAAAATCACTAAGAAAGAATATGTAGTTACACGATCTTTTTATTGTCACCTCTCTTTAGGATGTAGATTATTATTATACTTAAGATTGAACAAAAATCAATAAGAAAGAGTATGTAGTTACACGATCTTTTTCTTGTCATCTCTCTTAAGGATGTAGACTATTATGACTCTCTAAAGATTTTTCTATGAACACCATGATTTTGAGGGAAAAATCATGCAGTGGTTTCCTGTTGTCTTCTCTACAGAGTTTTCCTTCTCTAAAACTGATTGCCACCCAAGGACAGTTTTAGGATGTACATCATAGCAAGAGAGCGAACTCACTCCCTAGAGGGGAACCAAGTTATGCCTCTTGATCAGAACTCTCTAGAACAACAAAGAAGAAAGGGGATTTCAAGATGGTGGTCACACATTCTCACATGTTTCCAAAAAATAAATATTAATCTATCTGTAATCCACTGGTTATATTCTACATCTATTGTTATCCAATAGTGAATAAAATATAAGGTTCAAAATGTTTCAAAAAGATTAGTCATATTTGAAAGATTGTAGACTAGTATACATTGTTTTAAACACAAAAGAGTTCAGAATATCAAAATACCAGAAGAAGGTCCACAGTTTGCTTCAAAACACACAAAATCCTTATTCCTTAGTGCAATGTCTATTACCATCTTCTATCTCCTTGACTTCCATCTTTCTCTTATCCTTTCTTCCACCTTCTCTTCATTATTTTCTTCACTGTAACCCTCTGCACACCAGTGGCAGTACTGCCTTGCCTGGGGTAAAACAATGATAAAAAAAGAAAGATTCATACATATGTATAAGATACATGAAAATTTTGACATCAAATTGTTTGGCAAAATGTGTCTTATACACCCAAAAATATAGTGGGGATGATACTGCAAAAAATATTTTAAGCAAAGAAAAGAGTACTGGACTGTTATGTGATATCTGTCTTCCTATACGGTAACAAATGCTAGACAATTTTCTATAGAGGAAAGACTCAAAGCAACAGAAATATGGTTTTATAGAATAATGCTCAGGATACTCTGGACCAAACAAGTGAGCAATGACAAATTTTTGGATAGAATGGAAACGAAAAAAAAACTTATGCTTACCATCAGGAAAAGACAACTGAAGTTTCTGGGATACATAATGAGGAAGGATGGCTTGAAAATCTGATACTCACATGACAGAAGAAAAGAGACAGCAGAAAACAATGCGTGACATACTTGACGGGCTAAAGTAAATGGATTGCAGAGTACAGTTCAGGAGCAATAACTAGACAAAAGGTATTGAGAGATACAATGGATAGAAAGATGACTATGTCCTGAAGGAACACAGCACATAAAAGGAAGAAGATAAATACATTATGGAATAATTGACTCTCAAAGATAACAAAGTTCTAACAAAGGACAGAGAGTGTGATACAAAGATTTTAAGGAATATTGGCATGGCCAAGAATGCATTCCAGAAGCTGAGTAGAGTGTTAAGAGACAGAAAAATTTTGCTGGAAGTGAATAAGAGAGTACTTGATTGTTATGTGATGCCTGTCCTTTAATATGGTAGTGAATGCTGAACAATTTCATCAAAGATGAAGGAAAATCTTGAAGCAACCGAAGTGTGATTCTACAGAAGGATGCTGAGGATACCATAAAAAGAGCACATGAGCAATGACAAATTTCTGGAGAGGATGGACACAAAAAGGAAACTGATACTTAACATCAGAAAAAGACAGCTGAATTTTTTTTATATGAAATGAGGAAGGAGGGCTTGGAGAACCTGATGCTCACAGGACAGATAGAGGAGAAGAGAAACAAGGGAAACCAGCGTGAGACACACATTGAGGTGGGGGTGGGGCGGAGATTGATTACATTACCAGGAGAAGGCATATTAAGAGTGACAAGGGATAGAGAGAAGTGGATGGCTATGATCACCTACATCCTGAAGAGACACAGCACATAGAAGAAGAAGTTAGCAAATAAAATAAATTGGTTTGAGCATATATTGTACAGGGTTGCCCAAAAGTTATCAAGGGATTTCAAAATTTAATAACTCTTTTACTTTTACTTTAATTCACAATAACATAGTATTATATAGAGTAGATATGAGAAATGAATTTACACTAGTTGTGAAAGATAAAATATTTTAAGTGGCATCTATTTTCAACTTCATACAATCATGCCATTTCCATCACAACCCACAGTGTTTCAGCAATTAGGGCTCTTATTTCTGTCTGAATGTTGTCCTTCATCTGTTGGAGAGTCTGAAACTTGTTGACAAAAACATTTTCTTTAGGATAGTGCCATAGGAAGAAATCTGCAATTGTCAGATCTGGGAGAACATGGTGTCCAGTTCATGTCACAACCATGAGAGATTATTCTTTTTCCAAAATTTGCCTGAGAAGCTGGATTGTAGCTTCTTGCTATTTACTCTGCCTCCACCCTCTATCTTTCTGTACAGAAACAGTTTGATGCTTTTAGAAATTCATTGGAATGATATTCAAGAGATCCCAACCTGTCAAGATTGCTTTAGAGCTGCTAGGCTCCGATCTTCTTCAATACTCTCCCTTACTCAGTCAAGTATGCCTTTGTTCCTAACCAAATGGGGTCTGCTACTTCATGGAAGGCTGCTTACTGAAACTTTACTCTCAGAAGTTGGAGAATCTCTCACATTGTAATGGAGACAAAATGCTTGTTGAGTTTGAATTATTGATGTTTGGGTTTGGTAGAAAAATTTCACTGCTTGTATTTGTTACTCAGCTGTGTATTTTTACATGGTTAATTTAAAAAGCTAATTTTATAAGATATCTAAAAAAAAAAAGAAAAGGTGAAAAAATTATTTAATCCTCAGATGTTTTGGCTATTTTGGGGCCACCCTATATGTGAGACTGAGGAATAAATATCAAGGTCTCCCTTCTTAAAATTTAAGAAGGGATACCTGGATATTTTAGTATTTAAAAAGACAAGTAAAATTTTAATAAAACAAAATAATACTTTGTTCATCTTCTGTTGGTGAATTAGTAACAAAAACGAAATCAACAGAACTTTTCACTCAATAACCTTTCTTTTGGTCGATACTGCCACTTTGCAGGAAAGAACAGAATCTCTTTCTAAATGGTTACATTTTTCTTCCAAATTCTTTCTGACAATTTCTCCTGGCACTTACAACAAAAGTAAATTGCCAAGAAAATGGAAGTTGCCAAAGACATCAGCTGAGTTTCTGGATGAAATAACAAAAGTTGAATAAGGTCAGTGTTGACACTCATAACAAGTGTCCTTTCTGACTATCCTTTTTCACTGTCAAATGCATATTAGAATGACAACTTGTAAAAGAAAACCTTCTCTGCTGTAATCTGGGCTTCAGTTTATTCTTTTCAGTTGTCACTCACACTGACATGAAATTTTGGAAAATCTTAAATATTAAACTGAAGCTATTTCGTTTTTTTAATCATTTCACTCCAAGTAAGGTGATAAAGAAACTAAGACACAAGGGGTTACTGAGAATTTAAAGAGTCTGAGAAAACTTTATTAAGTAGAAAGGACACAAAAAGAACAAGATTTAAAGATATAAGACAACGATTACTGTTGCATTTATATTTTTGAAGATTGTAGTGGACTGGAATGCAGGAAAGTAGAAGATAGTTACATAGGTGAAAAGAATGAGTGAAATTATTAAGATATAAATTACAGTTACATTCTTCAATTTCAATGTAAAATTGATGAGTCCTAGTTGCTAATCCAGTCGTCAGTTAATTATCATATGCCATATATGCTTGGGCCATCATACCTCTTTCGAGACATGACTGGCTAGGCAGAAGATTTTCTGCAGTAGGTTGCCATTACTTTCTATGGTAGACCGGTTGCTAACCAGTGCTATAGAACCCAAACTGTCCTGCTATTCAACCCATTGCTGAAGGGAAAATAGATGGATTAATATCTTTCCCAAGGGTATTTGTACATAAGTGAATAAAATAAATTCAACTAGAATTCAAACTCAGCTCTCTTATTCTTATTCTGAGTTGATATCCATTAAACCACAACTGTAAGCAGCACTGATCATCTAGTACTGTGGTTAAATCTATGAGGTTTTGAGGTATCAAAGAAGAAAACATCAAAATAATCATCATAAAAATATTTATAAGTACAAAGAAGCTGCATTACTGCAGTGGGAGAATGATTAAAGCTAAGATGCCAGTTCAGAACTGATAATTTTGTCAATTATTCAAGTATAATTATAGGTGAAAAACTTCTGTTACTCAGAAATGCACAATGCTGAATAAAGGTATGGTGGATGTCTTTATGTTAACATCCCTGTAACCTCTCTGAAGATGGCTTGTGTGAGTCGAAAGCTTAGAACCAGCATAATAAAAATAACATCCAAATGTTGGACAATGTTTGTCTTTATTTTCATCTGAAATTAAAGTCAAAATACAATGCTTAGAATGGCTCATGATTAAACATAATATACATTCATTGTCTGTTATATTTAACAATATAAGTTTAGAAAAAATATACATATATATTCAACTTAAAATATCTATTCGTATTAAATTTATGTTAAAGATGCCAGAATTTATTATGTAAACTGATTACAATTTAAATTACTACTTATAAATAAGCCCTAAAGATATACATCTCAGAAATTATTGAAACCATGATCAGCAAGATTCTGAATGGACATTGTGCACTGAAGAAAAAGAAAAAAATATTTTATTATTTTGCATGTTAATATGTGATGTTCTATAACCTTGATAAGTTTTTTCTATTAATTTTGTTTCCTGTTGTTTCCAATTAAACATCATTTGAAGTAGGTTTCATTGCTTTTCCAAGTTCTTTGCTTAAATATTGTTTTTCATCCTCATATATATATATATATATATATATAGTCATCCCCATACAAGCCTCTTTTGTAGTATCACAGCTCATCAGTGTGGCTAGACATCTGAATGCTTCCAAATTGGGTAACATTCAGAGTGCCTATCCCTAAGCTATCAGTGCATAGATGAGAGAGGAGGTAATTTTAATGTGTTATATATATATGGTGTATACACAGGCCAGCAGCCAAGAGAATATATATATATAATAGTTTTTATTATTATAATAATAGCATACTGAAACTTAATAGGTATAAAGTTTCATTATCAGGCAGTTATGATGGTGTATTAAACAGCAAGACTTTATAGCTATTAAGTTGCAGTATGCTATTATTATAATAATAATTACTATATATCCATGCTCTACTTTTTAAAAGTAAATATCTAGCTATGGAACATACTTCTATTAGTGTTAACCGTTAACCACTTAAATTATATATATATATATATATATATATATATATGTGTGTGTGTGTGTGTGTATGTGTGTGTGTGTGTGTGTGTGTGTGTGTGTGTGTGTGTGTGTGTGTGTGTGTGTGTCTGTGTGTGTGTACACACATATATATATATATATATATATATATATATATATAGTTAATACAAGTAAAGGGTTTGTTACTTAACTGATTAATGCTAACTTCAGCCACCCAACTTCAGAATTTTTTTAAAAAGACCCTCTGGGAATTACTATGTCCACTCATCAGAGGGCATCAGTAAGTCATTATATTAATTTGCCATTTTTGAAAATTGTCATGCAGAAAGGTGGGCAATAGTCAGCTTTGCAGAGTGTGAAAGTGCATTATTTTGCATAAATATACTCTTACTTCTTGTTTATGATGTATACCACTTGTTCAAGAACTTACAATAATTCTCTTCATTTACCTAGATACCATCTTAACTTTTAAAGTGATTTAGATTTTACTACTTAAATTATTAGTCCCAAGCATTACCCCCACTTCATTCTCCTTGTGTTTTTAAGTTGTATTAGTTGTTTTCGTGAAGCTCCAGCCTTGAGGTCCATCCAATATAACTCTACATTCATCACTACAAATTACTGTTGAGAAATCAATTTACACATATCTCTGTTTACCTAAAAGTGGCAGTTTTGGAGCATACAATGTTTTTTGCCAATATTCTTCATCTTTTCTCTTTATTTACATTCACACTACCAGTTTTTTTCAAATATTTTCTTGCCAGTTTATTCACTTTATTAGATTATACATTAGTATGAAAAATATAAGCATTTCTAAAGAGTAATCTTTTAATTTCTATCAAACGTCTTTCTGTGGCATTTTAAAAGCCAATTTTTTCTTTGTTCTTATATTGCCAATGTTTTCAAATTTTTGATTGTTCTTTCATCTCTTTTCAGCTGTTTTTCAATTTTTCATATTATATTCTCATCGGTCAATAATTTTCTGTGGGTTATATATCACTTACAACTCATGTCAATTTATATATATATATATATATATATATACATACAGACATACATACATACATACACACAATATAAATGTACTTGCTCAGTATTTTTTGTTTTACATTGTGCACTCTGTCCTTGTAACATTCATGTCTTTGACACAATTTTAAATATATATATATATATATATATATATATATATATATATATATATATATTGGCATGAAAAAGAGAAAATATGAGAAATACATAATTAAGGTCCATTAAAAATGTTATTTCTATTCCTTTTATTAACTTCTCATAAAAAGAATTTTCATCAATATAAGCAATCTATTATGTTTCATATTATTCCCAGAAAGATTCTTGATCAGCATATTATATCTTCTAATGCAATAACTGTTCTATAAAGGTATAAAACCTCTGTTTATTTATTTCCATAATCACTATTAACTTATTTCTGGTTTTATTCATCCTAACTAAGGGGATTTATTATAACAACTGTATAATGAATTTTAAATCAGCAAAAATGGCATTAAGTATTAAAGTTGTTATACTCACACATACCCACATGCATACAGGAATGCAATGAGCAGCAATTTTTCATTTTTATAGGTTTCATTGAATACCAAAGGTCTTTTGAATGAAAAAAAAACCTATAACAAACAACTCAACATTTATAAGGTTTTATTCCATTTAAGAACAAAAATACTAAATATATTTCACAACTAATAAAGAAATGACAACCACCAACAAAATGTGGGATGTGAAGACATAATACTTGAAAAAAAAACAAAAACACATGAACACAAATTGAGGTGTGAAGGGGTAATACATGAAAAACAGAAAAGACATGACACCCATCAACACATGAAGACATGACACATGAAAACTACAAAAGAAAACACAATGCAAAGCTATGGGCACAATAAAAAACAATAAAAACAGCGATAAAAATCAAATCAGTAGAAAGCTAAATGAGATTGGTTATGTCCCAAGATACATTGGATGCCAAAAATTTAAAAGCAAATTGTATCTTTCTGGATGTTGAATTCTAACTGATGTTTCCTATATTTCATTCTCTCTACTTACATTAATAAAAACATTTAGTCTGAAGAAGTCCTTTCAAAGGATGTGACATGTAACATAAGATGTTTTTTTTTATTTTGTCATTCACTTACTTACGTATATAAAACCCCATTAACACAAAAATGAAACTACTTGTTAATGGTTTATGAAAGCTGAAATTATACAGAAATCATTGAACTTTTTATGACTATGTTCTCCTGAGAAACCTAAAAAATGATCAATATGGTATAATCCCAAGAAAAATCTTAAAGAAAGAATTTTTGTTGGTTTCCAACCAAACTGATAGATAGATAGATAGATAGATAGATAGATAGTGTTTGATAAATTTGTTAATTTTATTTGCTTCATCATTTATAACTTTA
The DNA here is from genome assembly GCA_037127315.1 of Ascarosepion bandense. NCBI lineage: Eukaryota > Metazoa > Mollusca > Cephalopoda > Sepiida > Sepiidae > Ascarosepion > Ascarosepion bandense. The sequence continues at coordinate 2,094,107 of JBBBDQ010000874.1, forward strand.
TACATTAGCATGAATAATATAAGCATTTCTAAAGAGTAATCAATTGGTTACAATCAAGTGGTTTGAAATATTTCATGAGTTCAAGATAAAACTGATTACTAAGTTAGAAATTGAAAATTTAAGACTTTTAAATGTTTTCAAATTTTATGCACAAAAATAAAAATGCTTGTAACTCTGTTCAAGTATTCACCACAATAATGAAAATACCTGAAAATAGAACATGAGAAATGTAAGTGTTTCATATTTGTTGCAGCTAAAATGACTAATCATACATATTTCTTGGCTAATAATTTTTATTCATAATTTTGAAACACACATATACATTTGTATTTTTTCATTGTTCAGTTGTGGGTTTTTTGTGAATAAATTATTAACAATTTCTTAAATTATCTTAAGGAACTGAATTTCAAAATAAGTTATTCTATATCTTACTCTCTTTTCTACACCAACCTTTGGTTGATGCTGTTTGCTTACATTGTCAAACTGAAATCATTTGCACAGTTCTTAATATATGACTGTCTATACCCTGTTAAGCCTGTTTTTATATTCCTTTTCTGTTTTTTATTCACTTATAATGTGGTTTAGCATCTCCCACTCTTCTTAGCAGAAGCCAGCATTCTTTTTCTTATTTTTCTTTTAATACCCTGATAAATTTAATGCCCTGATAAATTTTGTTCTGTGATGGAATGATAAATAATTCTGGTCAGTTTTGCTTTTTAGATATTCTTTGCATAACCATATTCATTATTCTTTTTCTGCAATAGTTATCTTTTCAATTCTCAGTAGAGTTTTTTCCTCTTTTGTTTTTATAATTTGATAAAACCATACAGCAATTTGAACAATCTTTCTATCATATTTTCTCTTTTCTAGCACCCTTCACAAATTGATAAAAGCCTTATTTCACACAAAACAGTCTACTCTTTTCAAAGTGGACTAATGATTTTTAAATCATATTACATTTTATCAAATGAACAAGCTCTCACTAAAAATACTTTTTAATATGGCCTAAAAATAAAGATTATACATATATCAGTTATTTTTTTTTAGTATATAATGTATAAATTTATAATTTGTAAACCATTTTACTGTTAGTATGATTAAAACTTAAAGTTTAAAATTAACCTACTCTCCTTTTTCTCAAATTCTTTCTCTATAGTATAGGATACAAATCCTATATCATCTAACAAGTTAACTCAAACACACAAAGTAAAATTGCACACCCGCAAAATCAGATCCATACAACTAAAAGCATTTTGGAAAAACCAAAAGTAAAATTGCAAACATGCAAAATTGGATTCAAACCACTAAAAACATTTTAGAAAAAAACAACTAATGCAAATTTCACAAGTCAGTGTGAAAAGCAAAATTCTGGATCCTAATTAGATAAAATAATTAGAAAATTCATATTACAACATCAGTCAAACGTTTTTTCATACCTAAAGAAGAAGGTGCCTCTGGGAGCCAGTCACATGATTGAAATCCACTACTTAACAACATACATGACCGGTCAAGAGTCAGAATGGTGCAGAGATCAGAGAGGCCAGAGAACTGACAGACAGATTTATCACTAACTCAACCAATACAAAAGAGAAGAAGGGAAAACAACAACAAGATATCTTCAACTGCCCTTAAAACTTTTTACATCTATTGCCAGCCAGAAAGCAGAAGGAACACAGACTTTATTAGTTAATTAGCTGATTAATCATTTTACACGCATACATTCTGCTACTTACTGCTATCTCTATTTAACCCTTTTCCCTCTCTCCTGTTATTTCTCACTTGCACTCTTTTTCGGCAGACTACGTCAACCAGTAGACAGAATGACGCACAAATACCCTTGGGAAAGGTATTAATCCATCTCTTCCTTCCAGTTATGGGTTAAATAGCAGGACAGATTGGGTTCTATAGCCTTGGTCGGCAACCAGTCTACTGCAGAAAGCAATGGCAACCTACTGCAGGATAATCTTCTGCCCAGTCAGTCATGTCTCTTTCGAGACATGATCACCCAAGCGTGTTTCACGTATGGCACTTAACTGACTGACTGACTCTTTTTCATCATAAATTGATAGACCCTTTCCTTTTCCACCTACTTAGTGGTGAACACATGAAAAAGAAAGAAAGAAACATTGCTCTACTACTCTGTTGAATTACAGACAGCAAAACATAAACACTTTTTTGTTCAACCAACATTCGCTTAAATCTAAAAGACATTTTTCTATCAAACAAAATATACAAAAGCAATATACAAATTGTTTATTCTGTATATATGTTGTTAAATATACTATTTTCTAATTTCATACAAACATTTCTTATTGCATTGTCTTTTCTTGAAATTTGTGTTGTATTTTGTAGACAAGAAATCCCACATTAAATTCTTCCTTTTAATCCAGGTGTTCTGTAATCCCACAATAGAAGGCATAGAGAGGTATTTTTTACACCTCTTTTTATTGAAGAGTATTATCTCTCTATTCTGATTTGTTTAATCTCTTCTGAAATTGTTCATCTGTTTCTCATCATTCTTTTTCTTCTTTTTCTATGTGCCCTGTTCCCTCAGAATGTAGGCGATCATGACTTTCCATGTCTCCCTATCCCTGGTGGCTCTTAACACACCTTCTCCTGTTACACCATGCAACCCTTCCATCAACCACCTGATTAGGTCCTTCAAATATGTTATCCATTGCTTTCCCCTGTCTCTCCTTCCCTGTATCTGGCGTGTTAGTATAAGGTTCCCCAAGCCCTACTTCCTCATTGCATGTCCCAGGAACTTCATTTGTCTCTTCCAAATGCTCAGTATTAGTTTCCTTTTTGTTTCCATCATTTCTAGGACCTCATCATTGCTCATGATTTTTGCAGCATCCTTCTGTAGAACCACATTTCAGTTGCTTCCAGTTTTTCCTTCATCTTTGATGATTTTGTCCAGCATTAACTGCCATATTGAAAAACTGACAACACATAGCAATCCAATAATTTCTTCCTTGTTTTGAGTGAAATTGTCCTGTTTCTTAATACTTTAATCAACTTCTGGAATGCTTCCTTCACCATGCCAATTCACCTTTAGATCTCTGTGTTGCACTTTTGTCTTCTGTTATAACGCAAAATGAAGGTCGTTTTGAATGGGCATGCCTCTTCATCCTACAGCACGAATGCTGGTGTCCCACAGGGCTCTACTCTGGGCCTGACGCTCTTCCTTATTTTCATCAACGACCTCCCAGATGAGATCAAGTTCCAAGTAAGCATCTACACAGATGACACTACAATATACTCCCGCACCAGTAAGAAACCTGTCGTTGCAGACAGACATAATCTCGCTGCTGACCTTGAACAGGATCTACACTCTGTGGTGAACTGGGGCAAGAAGTGGCTTGTCAACTTCAATTCATCTAAGATCAAGCTGTTGTCTGTCAACCATTACAGGCAACCTCTCCTGCCTCCCATAAGCATGGACCAAGCGATTCTCCCTGAGAGCAATACACTACGCCTCCTCGGCCTTACCCTGTCCTCAGACCTCAAATGGAACCACTATATTGAATCCATAGCAAAATCTACTGCTAAGAAGGTTGGGTCACTATGTCCGCCTGAATCCATCCTGCATATATACAAGTCAACCATCCATCCGTGCATGGAGTACTGCTGCCATTTATGGTCAAGCGCCCCTGCCGTTCTCCTCAGTGTTCTTGACAGGCTCCAAAGGAGAGTCTGTAATGTGATAGGTACTGATCTGGCGGCTCGACTGCAGCCACATCTCCACCATCGAAATGTGGCCTCCCTTTGTCTGTTCTATAAATACTTTCATGGCTTCTGCTCGGATGAACTTAAGTCACTGGTGCCTCCTCAACAGGTGTTTACTCATGCAACCAGATTGGCAACTCCTGCAGCTTCTTCTCTCGCACTTCCCGCCTGTGGAACTCACTCCCATATTCTTGCTTTCCTGATGGCTACAACCTCCAGAAATTTAAATGCAAAGTCAATACTCATCAACCACTGGACACTAGCTCTCTCCCCACCCCTGTATCACCTTCCCTTTCTCTCCACTTATGTATCTGTCATCGCACCTGCATTCTCAGCTTTCTATTGCTCCTTTCTAACTAGTTTGTAGTCCTCACTCTTTTCTAATTAATCTTTTTACAATTATGTAGCCCCCTGCACATCAGTGGCATTTCTGCCTTGCTCGGGGTGAAATGATTAAAAAAAAAAATATGATTGTTCCATCTTTGGATTTTATACATCCTGTTGAAGAGCAATTTTTTTTCTTGTCAGTTCTTTTATTTTTTTATGCATGTCTGCTTTATTATACCTGCTCAGTCTTTCTACTTCTGCACATTTGTCATTGAGCCATTCCTCTTTAGCTTGTCTACATTTTCTTCTTATTTCCTTGTGTAATTCCCTGTACTCCATTTCATGTCTTGGCATCATTTTCTGCCTCCTTTGCATCATGTTCATAATCTCTTCAGTCATCCACTCGTTTTTTTTGTTTTCTGCACCTAAGTTCCTTTTAGGTAATGTTGTTTACTGATGTCAGTATTGCTTCCTTTAGCAAGTCCCACTTCAAGTGTCCTTTTCCAATTTGTTCTTCATATTTGATTTTCACCCTGTTAGTGTATTCTTTCTGTAAGTTGAGGTTATTCATGAATGTGTTGTATTTCGATTTTGAGGCTGCACTAGGCTTCTTCAATCTCTGGAGTTTCACCTTTAGTTTGCAGATGACTGGGACATGGTCGCTTCTACAGTTCTTTGAACCACTGCATTTCTGAATCTGCTGTTTATGGTTATGTAGTCTATCTGTTTTTTTTTGTGTCACCTTCTGGGCTTCTCCATGTCCATAGACATCATGGGTGTTGTTGAAACCAGGTGTTAGTTATTACCTGGTCATTTGCTATGAGAAAATAGTGTTTGGCTATAAAAAAAAATGTGAAAAACCAATTTGAACCAATGTTAATTAAAATTCTTTCTTATCAAAAGTTCCAAACTATCTCTTATTTAGAATGGTTGTAATCTTTACTGATCCTTACAGATGGGTAACCACAAAGACCTTGAAAGATTTACAAAAAACCTAAAGTTTTAGCATGAAATGTTTTCCCTTTTAGCCTTCTTATTCTGACAGCCATACTTTTTACTACTTGGCAACATAAATGAAGATTTCAATCTGTTGCTATTGCATGTCAATTATTATGGAGTAATATTCTTTTTTGTGCCAGGTCTTTTTAGGATGTTAATGATCATGGCTCACAATTTTCTGTCCTTTGTAGCCCTTAATAAATTTTGGCTTTTTCTTCTCTCTCCTAAATCCATTTACTCAAGCTGTGTTGTTTTTCTCTGTTCTTGTTGCCTTCAATCTATTCTGTGAGTATCAAATTTTCCAAGCTCTCTTCCCATTGTACAATAAACATTTGAACTATCTCTTTCTGATTTTTAGCATAAGTGTTCTTTTGTTTCCATTTTCTCTAAAACTTTGTTGCTGATCACTTATTTGGTCCAAGGTATTCTCAGTATATTTCTGTTGTTTCAAGTCTCTTCTTCATCTTTGAAGATGTTTCACATTCATTGTGATATAAGAGGATTGATATTAGAAAACAGTTCAGTACCTTTTTCTTTATTTCTAACAAAATTTTTCTAATTTCTTAATATTTTGCTTAGTTTGGAAGACATCTTTTTCTATCCTAATGTACCTTTGGGTTTCAGTGTTGCACTTTCTGTCCACAGTTAAAACACTTTCCACATATTTAAATTATTGCGCTTGTTTGATTTTGATATCTCCATGTTTGATTCTTCCTTTTACTAAACCATACTACAATTGATGTTTAGTCCTTTCTTTTTGGTTTCCTTCACTGCCTTCTGTAGAAGTTCTTGTAATTCCCTTCCTCTGTCTGCTATCAGCACAGTGTTACCTTCAAATTTTTAGCAAGTTGTTAAGATTGTGGCCACCAATAATGAATCCTGTTATGATTTCTAATTCTCTCATTACTCCTTTTATAGTAAGAATAATTTTAATTCTTATTGAATATGATGATCTCAACAGAGAAACATTGTAAAATGTGCATGCATTTTAAAAATTTTTTATAGAAACTAATTCATTATAAAAGTAACTGAAGAACTTGTAGTGGACGAAGCGTCCATTACTAATTTAGATTTACGAGTCGACTCGACGTAACATGGGGTCATGATTTAAAGCAGGAAATAAGAAAGAACAAAAAGGCGAAAGTAACCAGAAAAACAATATATTAACAAAGGTTACATAGGGTTGACAGCATGCATAAAATTAAGGAAAGAGAAGTTCTTTCCCTGGTGAGAAATAATAAATTGCGCCCCTAATTGCTACCCGCAATTAGTGCGCGTGTGTTTTTGTGAGTTAGGGAAACATGTCTGCTCTTGTCCGGGACAAAATCCTAACTAGCGTACCACGTGACATTCCCCGTTTTTATTGGCATTGTTTACGTGGGAACTAAGTTATCACGTGAACGCTGAGTGACCATGTGTGTGTGTGTGTGTGTGTGGGTGTGGGTGTCAATGTATCAAGCCCCACAAACTAATGCACCTAACAATATATTTAGATTGTACTAGTAACAAAAAATTCTAATTATCATTCTTGGAGGTTCTTCATTTAAACTCACAAGATGATAGAATTATATTTACTAGTTAAATGTGTGAACTTCTGATAATCTGGTAGACAGAAATTCTTTTGACTGAGTAGAAACAAGTCAATATCTTGCCAGTTTTTAAATCAATTAACCACACTTTTGTTTTTTTCTCTTCTGTTTTATATTGAACAATAATAATCTTTACCATGACTTGTGTTTTAAAAAATCAATCTTAAAATATTTAGAGGCAGTTTTGAAAAATTCTTGGTTCAACCAAAAAAAGATTTAAAAATGCTCAGATTTTGAAAAGGCAGTCAGACCAAGAATTTTTCAACAGCTTATAGTAATAGTCAGTAATCATATTTACAGTATATATTTTTTTTACTTTTGTTATATAAATATTCAATCATTTTGAATGTTTGCAGTGTTTTCTATCTATTAATGGAACTAATGTTTTGGAATTTTTCTTTCATTATTTTATACTAAACAAATACTGAGCTAAAAAAGAATAACAAAAATAAATACCAGACTACAGCAGTGGTGAACAAGTAACTTAGATAGTTGGGTTAGAGGGAGATGACACATTACTACCAAAAGAGGATTCACACAAGGAATGAGAATGATATACTCCAGTAATCATAATAAAGGGTTCGGTCTGAAATTCTTATCACCTGAAGAAGGCCAGAGAGTACAACAGTTGAAATGTCATACAAATGGCAACAAAGATGAGGACAATAGTCCAAATAATGTAAATAGTATAAATAGTAATTCATTTCAGAAATATAGACAAAAATAACTGAATTTGGTTAAAACCTGAAAATTTAATTCAAATTCTATCAAAATCACAAATAAATTTTTGCTACGCAAATTTTATTGTTTCTATTTTAAATTGAGTCTAGATTTTTTTTTTTATAATCGTGTGGCCCCAAGCAAGGCATTTTACTGCCACTGTTGTGCAGGGGGTTACATGGGAGGAATGTTATGAGAAAGAATGACAGGTTACAGGGGGTGTCAGGAAGAGAGTATGAGAAGGAAGAGAATATTGATGTGAATAGGGTGGATGGAGAAAAATCATGAGAGAGAGGATGTAAGTAAGTGAGACCGGAGATGACTATTGACTTTGCATTTGAATTCTTGAAGATTGTAGCTGTCGAGAAAGCAAGTATGTGGAAGGAAATTCCACAGGTGGGAAGTGCAAGAAAAGAAGCTGCTGGAGTAGATAGAATTTGGATTTACAATTTATCTGTTTTGCAGTAAAAAGGTGGGACCTAGTTGGGACCTCCTACAGAAGGTAGTAAAGGAAAGTGAGATGAATTTCTTTGTGGCTCAAGGAAATTTAAAGACAATGCTCAATGTGTGAAAAGATAAAAAATGTTAACCAAAAGTATTCTCTCTTTGGCATATGCCTTATACAATCTAGAGGTTGAAGAAAATATAATGAGGTAACAGAATATCACACAATTCTGTTGAGGTCATTTTTACCCAGAATCCATTTTTAATTGTTCTCTGGAAGACTTGTTTTAAAATCAGTTTTCATTTCACAAATCTTTTTTTTTATTTTAAAATTCAGTATCTATTCTTTTTGCATTTTGTCATATTCTGTACTCTGGATTAGTTTTATTGAGTATTTTAGATATAATCACGAGTATTAAATTCTTCTATGTAAAAAAAATATGTGTTTTTTCCTTTCAGGATGTTGCAGTCATGTCACAACTTTTTGTTCTTTGTAACTCTTATTAATCATTTTCTTTTTATTATCTCTCCTAATCCTTAATTTGTGTTTCCATTTTCCTTAAAACTTTGTCTTTACTTACATGTTCAGTCTACCTGATACTTAAAATAGCTGAAGAAAGTGAAAAGAAAGGACTACATATAAACTACAAGAAAACTGAATGCATGGCCATCAGCAAAAAGAGGATCCCAAAATGACAACTACAGGCTGGGGATACTAAAATCAAGCAGGTACAGAAATTTAGATACCTAGAAAGTGTTCTAACAGAAGATAGAAAGTGTGACACTTAGATCCAAAGGCAAATTGGCATGGCCAAGGATGCATTCCAGAAGCTAAGTAGAGTATTGAGAGACAGGAAAAGTTCACTGGAAACAAAGCAGAGAGTACTAGATTGTTATGTGATATCTGTTCTTCAGTATGGCATTGAATGCTAGACAATCTTCTCTAAGATAAAGGAAAGACTTGAAGCAACTGAAATGTTGTTCTACAGAAGGATGCTGAGGATACCATAAACCTAACATGTGAGCAATGATAAGGTTTTGGAGAGGATGGAAACAAAAAGGAAACTAATTCTTAACATCAGGAAAAGATAGCTGGAAAAGTTCCTGGAACATGTGATGAGGAAGGGTGCTTGGAGAATCTCATACTCACAGGGTAAATAGAGGGAAAGAGAGACAAGAGAAAGCAACATGTAACACACTTGATGAGCTTGAGCAAATGGATGGCAGAGTGGGGTTTAGGTACAGTAACAAGAGAAAAGTTGTTAAGAGCTACTAGGGAGAGAGAGATGTAGAGGGCCATGTTCACCTATGTCCTGAAGAAGAATATATTTCCATTTTTCATTTTTGCTTGAATTTGATATCTTCACTTTGTAGTTCAAATCTTGTCTTGTTCTTTTTGCTAACAAGCAAACATTCTGCTTTATTACAATTGATGATTCGTTCTTTCATCTCACTTTCCTTTACTACCTTCTGTAGGAGTTCCTGTAGTTTCTTTTCTGTGTTTGATTAAGAAAATCCTGAGAAATAAAAGAAATGTAATGACAAGTATTAATTAGTTTATTTTTCTAAATAATTTTTTTTTTTGCTACCTGTGAAACAGAACTGTTGTAAATAAAATAAGTTTTATTTTGATGTACATTAAAAAGCTCTTTTAAAAATATTTAAAATTGATTAATATATAATATGTAAGAAAGGGTACATATAAATAATATATATACATATGTTTCATTGAAAATGATTGACAAAGTACTGAATTAAGCTTTTTATAATATTTTTCTTGCATGACAAAATTCTTACATGTTCTTTGTCCCAAAATGAAATCTTTGTATGCATGCAAAAAAAAAAAAATTATATAAAGCTTAATTGCACTACCTTATTAGCCATCTTGAATGAAGCCTGTGTAAAAGAGTGATTGCTGGCTAAATACACTATGTGTGTGTGTGTGTGTGTGTGCGTGTGTGTGTGTGTAATATAGACGTACGTAAGCATTTGCTAAAGTACAATTTTTGCTTTGTTACTTAGGTACTAAAGCGATTAGTGAAATGTTTGATAATGTGATGATTTCATTTTTCAAAAGATAAATTATTTAATGAGTACAATGGATGGTAGGAAAACATGAAAAATAGAAGCTTTCTATGAAATTATAAGACCTACAATTGGAAAATATATTGCAAAAAACTTAGAAAGATCTTTTAGGAAAGTTTGCTAATATTATAAATTGCAAGGAGAGAATTAAATATTTCATTTAATAAATGATAATGAATGCTTTAATTAATGAGCATGTAACTCATAACATAATATATTTGAAATATATTGATATATTCTTGAATTTACAAAAAATATTTGACAAAGATAGACAAGGGTTATATATAGCGCTAATTTATCATGCATTAACAATTGTAAGCTGAAAACAAAAACATTTTTTCTTTTTACTGAATGGAAACTGCTAACAGCTGAAATCCATTAACTTTTGGTGATAAGGGGTCTAGACTCATATTTTTTTTTTTTTCAATCTTCCATTAACAACTTCAATGCTTAAAGGTAAATAAAGTAGTTACTCAGGTGACCATCTTAGCATGACAACAAATATGGCTAACCTTTTAGATTATTTTTTAATTAAATTGTTTATTCAATGTTTTGCATCTGTATAGTTCCACACAAAAATATAAGTTATTTTGTTTTTAAAATAATTTCTAGTGTAGCTACAAACCTAAAACCTGAGTTGAATATAGTAAATAATTAGGGTATTATATATCTAAGTAGAAATAAAGAATTGTTTGTCTGTGCAGAAATTTATTGGGTAATTTGACAAAATACACAAAGCAAAAGTTTTGAATAAACATCAATAAACTACATTCAATATCTAATACTGTGCACCTTACTTTCTATGATGGCTGTCAGTCATTTAGAATAATTTAAAATAAGTTTCTTGCAGAACTTAACCCAACTGTTATTCCACTCCTGATGACAAATCATCATAAAATTGCTCAAATTTGGGGCATTTTTCTGATATAGTATATAGTTTATTATATATAAAGTATAAAAAATAACTGTTGTTATTCATAACACGTTTTTATTTTAAGGGATGGGGAAAAGACAAACCTGACTAGGAGCTACAAATGATAGGAAGTAATAGAGAGTCATGATTTCCCACATTCTGAAGGGATACAGTACATAAAAGAAAAAGAACTCAGTAACTTTTATGGTTGATTTATAATAAAACCTTTCAAACATAAACAGAATAAAATAGCTTCAAATGAAATGGATAGTTACCCATTATTTAATGCTTCACTAAGTTAGAAACTTATCATTTATCATATGATAAATGAGCTTCACATGAGGTGTAAAGAAACTATAATAACAAATATTTTTAATAAAAGCAAATGTTATCTGGAAAAGTTTCTTTTTATTTGCAGAAGAGGAAGAAGCAAAGTTATTATATCACCAAATCTACACCCTCCCCAATTATTTATGTAATATCTATCAGCAATAAAACATTAAAATGATTAATTTCATAAATCTATAATACAAGCCTGAATTTTGAAAATGTTTTTCTGCTGTCAAAGGTTTTTAACTTTTAGCCCTCTACATTATTAGTATTATTTCCCTTTCCACTGTATTCTTTTTCAATGCCTTTCAATTGCAGTATCCTTATTGTTTATTCACTCAAAGTTATTTTCTGTTGCCATAGCAGGATATGACAACACAGCTATGAAATTCAAATTCAGAAATTAGAGTTACCTTCAGTGTCAGAATAAACTTTCTGTACAGCAAATGAAGTTGCAGAGTGATAAAATTAACTGAATCTAAATAATCTCACTCATAAATGATATCAATTGTAATCAGTCAGCTCAAGTTTTCCAACTAACATTGTATTTGTTAAGTCATTCATTAAAATTCATAATTTCTGAATGGAAAAAAGGACAAAATTATAAAATAAAAGTTTAATAATGATTAAACATTCTAAAATTGTTATTATTAACATTAAAAATCAGTAGAAATATATATCATTGTGGAAGAAAAGAAATCAATAATTTATGATTTACAAGTCATGTTTTAGACACCATCAGTAATCTGCTTACATATTAATATCCCATCAACCCTGATACATTTCTTTCATTTTATGAATAGTTCCACAATTCTCAATGGAATAATCTAAATGTGATCTGAGTAAAAGCAATTTTATTGACATGTTCCCCCAGAGTCTTGAAACTGTGTCAGTTCTTCAATGGTGTACATCTAACATCAGTTGTTTCCCAGCAAGTTGTAGAGTGAGTGGCCATGGTTAAATGTAAAAATAAATGACAGAACTGCCCAACAAACAGAATTGGCAAAGTTTGCAATAAGAAAAGAACAAAAAAGAAAAGAAAAGAACAGGGCAAAAATAATATAAAGTAAGCAAAAAATATATGCAAGGCAAATTAACAGTAATAAGGCAAAGCAACCATAATATGGCAAAAAGTTCACAAAGTAAGAATTAGTGTTGGCACACAAAAGTCAGTTTGAACAAATCAACATTGCATTCTGACTTCAAGACAGGACAGAATCAGATGAAATGGAAAATTGGACTATTTTATTGGCTAAGAAGAAAACCCAGCATGAATTTGTGTGCTTCTGCCTATAAATTGAAGAGGGGCAAGTGTTTTGCTGTCATTCCTCATTAAAAAAGGGCACCTTGACATAATGTAATGGTTTGTAAGCTTGTCTTACTAAAATTATTACAACTGAATAGTGAGTTTGATCCTCACTTACGGCCTCATACTTCTAGCCTTGTGCCACATCTAAGCTGTGCTTAGAAAATCACCATTCTCCATTAAGATTGGAATCAACACATAGCTGATTTGAAGACCTGCCATTCATTTCTCCTGGTCTCACTCATTACTCTTTTGAATTGTTTATCTTTCATTAAGCTTCTAATCTGAGGTCTATGAGAAATGCCTGCATATAATTTAGCAGTATTGACTTGTGAAAATTTCCATATTATGACAAAAATGATGGCCTTGACAGCATTTTTAATCAATTTGAGTTTTATTTGAAGAGTTGACAGCAAAATTTAACAAGGATTGACTAGATTTTCTGCAACCACATTTTATGGACCAAGGTCTTCTCAAGATGACTATTCACTTTGCTCATAATGCTTGTCATCTACTCAGCTACTGCACAAAGAAAACATGAGTATTTACTTTAACCTCCTTGCATTCCTAATATTAGGAATATAAGCTGAAAAAAAAAATTTTAATCCAAAAATATGACTTAAATTAATTAAATGTGATATATGAGATAAATGTAAAATAAAGAAATATATAGAAAGATATTTTAATTGTTTTTATGTGTAAGTCTCTTCTAATTGTAGTAATTTTACCTCAGAGCATTGAGTAAAATTTTCCTGTTTTCATAATCCTCAGTTGGACAACAGGGATGTTTGCATCCTTATCGCAGTTGTTCAGAAGAACAGCTTTCAAAATTTTTCTCAATGAGTCAATAAAGATTTTCTATTCTGCTGTACTTTAATCCAAATTCAAGGCTTCAACTAATCCTCTATTGTCCTTGCAATATATTAATAAAGTATTATGTAATGAAAAATAACTTGTGAAACACTTCAACGCTTTCACATTATAAAAAGTGGTTAGTTCGGGTACATGTAAGTTACTTTCAAGACATGAACCAATGAACTGGACTGAATCTTTTGACAAACCTAAATCCCTGATTAGGTTATTCAACTGTTCTTAAATTAAAGTCTTTGATTTGTTTTTATTGGTGCTTGGAGATTGATATGATGCTATGCTATCTATATCATCATGTTCAACATGACCACCTTGAGGGAACTCTATGTTCATGCCTATGATTAGTATTGAAATACTGGAACTATGAGTAATTAGCTTTCTTTTGAAAGGGACACTCATATGCAAAATGAGCATAAAATAGAAATACTGTTACTTATTTTTTATATTTTAACTTATTGTTGAGTTCTGCAAAAAAAATAACAATCCATACATGATTGTTTCTTTGCCTTCCCACCAACAGAAAACTAAAAGTTAAGGAATCTGTCATGCCTTTTCAATACATTCTACAGCAAATATAATGAGCAAAATTTTACCTTAATTTTCCAATCTAATTCAAAAATTCATATGGTAAGATAATTTAACAAATAATGTAATTGTAGAATGTTAATTATACATTGTTATTTTGCCACAAATATATTGCCTGGTTTATTTTTGCATTTTCTATTAATGGTTAAGACAGCTGTAATATAATTAAGAAATATATGAAATAGTTATTTACACACCAAGTTGTACATTTCAACTCCCTACACAGTCTGAAAGAACACTTATAAAATAACAAAAATATGACAATACCACCCTTGATAAAAGCAAAGGTTTTTGTAATTATATTTTAACCTTTTAGAAATAACTGATTTTATTAATCTAATTAATTAATTCATGTAACTTTTTCAGAAAATTATTTTATAAATGAAAAAAAAAATCATTGAAAAAAAATGAAAAATTATTTACAATCATTCTAAAAACAACAAAATATTAACAGTGTAATTTATGTTGAATCTTACAAAGATTTGTTTGCAGATATTGTTTATAAATATTTGGCATGACAGCTAAGTAACTTATCAGAAGATGATTCTAAATAATACAATATCCTAAAAATAATGCTTAACTTGTTATGAACTAATGACAAGAACTAATATCCAAGACTACCTTGAATTTGATTCTCTGAACATTATCCAATAGTTTGGGGGATGAATTTTTTCTTTTCAACTATTTTGTGTGTATAACATTGGAAAATGCTATACAAGTCACCACAGAAAGAATAGGAGACTAAATTTTTCTTACATAAAATTATTCTTTATTCACTTCTGTACCAATAAATTTTGGCATAAGAATGTGGCTTTAGGGGGTTTCTCCAAAGGTAGATCCCACAAGAATGTAGAAGACTCTTTCTTTTCTCTTTCGGGTAGAGCACATATAACTTTTTGTCATTTGGTTGTTTCACATGGGCATACTCCAAGTGCAAGTGGATCAAACATCTTTTTACATGTTGGGTGGGAGGGATTAACCACCAACATCCTGTGAGCCATGAATCTGCACATGGTGTCGATGAGATTAACTTCTAGATCAACCAGGCTCCTTTGATACTTTGGTATGGCACTGAGTGCTAAGTCTAGTTTGGCTTCTCTTAGGGTGAGCCTACTATACATTGCTGTCACCACAGACCAATTTCTCTTAGAATAAAGATTTCTCATTGATATTAAATTTGTTTTAAACTAGAGTAACTAGAGTAACATATAACTTTCTGTCATGATCTGTGATGTGACCCACTCCCAGGCACCTAATCACAAACAGGAAGGCTTGTTATGATTAATTTTGGCCCCCATCACCTTTTCATATCATTCAAGTACCTTCTGTACCACCTCAATGTCATCCTGGGACAACACAAAAACGGATATGTCATCGGGACAGTGATTCTCTGTAGGGCCAGACTGACTTCGTGACAAGACTAAGAAATTATTGTATAAATGTACAGTAATAAATATTCATTCCATAGATTAAAACTAACACATATATCTGGTATTTCCTGGTATAAATCACATTACATTAGGTCTTCAGTCAATAGCAAATAATAATTGGAACATATATTACATATGTTTATATCACATCATAAAGTATGATTTACCTTTAGAATTTGATACAATGTTTAATTAATAAGTAAACAATGAAATAGACTCTAATTTCTAAAATGCAAATTGACTACTGTCCTAGAGTCAGGATTGGCCAAAAACAGCTGTGGTTTTTGATGATTTTTAAGGGGTCTGCACAATTTCCATTACAAATGCATGCAGCAGATATAATAGATTGAAATCAGTTGAAGAAAGAATACAGCCAACATTTTTCACATTGGGATATCATTTTTTAAGCAGAATTTTCCCATTTGAGCAGTTTTCAGAATTGTTTTCATTCATTAACATGTAGACATACTGCTATATCAAGCTTGTTTTTCATCTTAGTAGAAGGGAATTTTGCTTATTTAGTTATTATTTAGTTATAATTATTCTCTAATTGTTGCCTAACTCATTTGATATTCTGCCAAGAGCCTTTAATGATATTCTTTTTCATAAATCCATCTAATCTGTACTTTGATGCTTTATAATGATGACAAACGTTTTTACACCTAATAAAATCAAGGACTGCTAGTTGTTAACCACTTTGCTTTAAGGTTATGATCAAAGTATTTTTTCTGGCTTATACAATTTTATCAAATCCATTTTTTCCAATTCCTCTCCTTGGTTTTCTACTATTTTTTCATGCATTTACTACAGGGCATCTGAAAATTGATCACTTTTGAGCATATTGCTTATTGTAGTATTTGGATGGAATTATTCCTTCAAGTAAAATCAATCAAAAAGAATATTTTGACATCAGTAGTGCTTTTATGTTAGCTTGTATTTCCCTTTCTGATCAACTAAAGATTATTTATTGATGCAAATTTAATTTTGTTGTGCTTATAGTTAATTGCTTGTGTTTTTATACAGACTTTTTAAATGTTCTACTATATAAACCAACAAAATTAAATTGATAAGACAGATATAAAGTACTCTTTTACACAACTTCGTTCATGGACTGGCATATATTTTGATATTTTTGAGAATACATGACAAAAATTTTAATTTTTTGCATATTTGGTTTCTTTCTTTTACTTTGGTTCCAGTCTTGATTGGAATGACTGCAAAAAACATCCCATCCCCAAATCTATAAACAAATACCTGGATTTCTTTCTAGTCAATAAGAAAGGTTACTTTCCAGTGTCATCTGCAATATTTCTGTTCTTTCTTGTCTTGTAGTCAGAATGCTGCAGTCGCTTGTTCATATCCCTTTTAGTGTGTTAACACCATTCTTAGTTTATGAACTTTTCACCTTATTACCACTACTCTGTCTTGCATATAATGTTTGCTCAGTATTATATTTACCCTGTACATTTCTTTCTCTTGTTATTATTTATTGCAAACTTTGTCAATTCTGTTTGTGGGCATTTCTGCTAGTTACATTTGACTATGAAAGAGCAATCAAGAAAACCCTGTCTAACCCATGCTAGCATGGAAATAGACATTAACTGATGATGTTAATGATGATATGTCCAATTACTCGACACTTTATGTTAAATTTTATATCTTGAGTGCAAAATTTCCAAACTAAAATATACTAGCACTATAGCGGTAATAAAATGCTGCAGGCAGGATTCATACTTAAATTGTGGGTGCATTGGCCGGGAGGAATGTTCATTTTGAACTTTCCACAAAATATTTAGCAGATTTGGGGTTTTTTTAATTAATGTGATACTTGAATATGAGTACAACAGATGTTAAAATGTTCATGGCAATAAAATGCTGAAAGAGAATTAATGCTTAGGAATTTGGGAGTGTGTAAGTAAGGAATGTCTTTGATGTATTCACTCCTTAGGTCAGTAAGTAGTTTTTGAGGCAGGGAAGAAGGAAAGAGGTAAGAGAGGCGAGCATAGTAAGCCATTGGACTTTGGTCAAGGGAGATACTAATTACTCTCTTCTCCTCGAGTTGGTCTGCCTGGCGATGCTTTCTGTATCCGCTTTTTATATCTTCTTTTTGGATCACAGCAGCTCATTTGGGATTTCACACTTGTTTTTGGTTCTGGGCTTCCCATTGGCTGATAAATAAAATTCACGTAGGCTTGCAAACTGGAAATTTAATATTTAATTAATTTTTAGTTTTCAACCGGAACAACTGCGCGGAGCCAGCAGCACACGGACGACTTTTGGTCATTTGCTTTTTGGTTGTGAAAGCGCAAACATCCAGTGCATCACTTTTGTTTGGTATCACCACAGCACCCCACCAAATAAAAATTAGCTAAGGTTTCTTACAATTTTAGGATGTACATCTTAATTTTTATCATATTTATATCAAATTTGGTTTGAGCAATTAAAACCTGAAGGTCTTGTCAATGATTATCTTTCTTTGAACATTGTGAACTGGCATTGCAGATTAACAAATGAAGAACTGTACTTAATAATCGAAACTAAATTACTTAAGAACTACCACCAGTGACAACAACTAAAATGTACATGTAACTCAAATCAAAAATAATGAAATAATCAAAATGTTGACATTTCACACTACTTCAAATGACTGGTTCAGACAGAAACCCCCATCAATACTGGATTTGAAAAAGATATTTTCCTGAAAAATGGTTTTAAGAAAAAATACTTTATAAATTTCAACTGAAAACCTTAATGATTGCTTAATGTTTTCTGACCAGGCCTCAAACATGGATAGTTTCAATTTTTATAATGATTTTCACTTTTTATGACACAACACCCCTTAAGCTTATTTCATAACATATATCTTCATATAATTTATCTTTATTTTCTCATTGTTAAATACCTGTTATTGGTTCATAACCAATAACAATATTAATATTTTAATATTTGTAGATTATCTCTAAAAATTCTAAAATCATTAAGCTAAGAATATAGTTTAAATAAAATAAAAATAAATTATTTTTCTTTTCCAGGGACTGAAAAAACTCTTAGAAAGAGTAGTAATGGAAAGAAGAAATGTCTATTAACTGGAAGACAGAATGCATAGTAACGAAGAAAGAGAAGCAGTCCAATATGCAAATTTTGTATTGGGAACATTAAAATAGGCAGGTACATCAATGTAACTATTTGGTCTAGGGTAGTAATAGATAACAGAACATGTGATGTACTAATCCAAACATACATAGGAATAGCAAAAAGAACTAAGTATTAAGAGATTAGAAAATCACCTTAGAAACAAAGAAAAGTGTACTGAAGTGCTATGCAATATCTATGTTCCTATATGACTGCTGGACAACTTCCTCAAAGATTAAGAAGAAATTTGAATCAATAGAGATCTGATTCTTCAAAAGAATGTTAAAAATAACATGGATGGTGTATATGAGCAATGAGGATGCCATAAGGGAAATTAACACAAAAAGGAGAATCAAACAGAATCAGCAAGAGATAGCTTAAATTTATTTAATGCATAATGAGGAAAGAAGGCTTTGAGATTCAAAAAACAGCTGAAATTTATGGAATATATAAAGAGGAGAAAAGGCTTGGAGAATCAGGAAGACACAGCTCACATTTATGGAATGCATAGTGAGGAAAGAAGGCTTGGAGAAACAGAGATAGCTGAAATTTATGTTGTGTCTTGAGCATATCTCTTCTCTGTTTTCAAATCCGCTTTAAAATACTTTGATATTGCACAGGGTTGGCTGGTAATCAGGGTGTTTTTCCCAAAAAATCTAATGTTATTTTTGTGTATCTGGCTTTAATCACCCATTATGATTTCTCACTGATGTCTACCAACATGAAGCCTTGGAGACAAAGGTTATTGATTTTGTACATTCACATATCAGCATTAATTATAATTCCTCTCATCACATGAGTGGATCTTTTCGAAGTCAGCTGATAATTTAACCTCGGTCAGTCTTCATCACTTCTCTGAGGAGAAAGGGACAGAATAAAAAAAACAAACAAGAAAGAAAGAGAAAGAGCTCTCTCCCCTTGGCAAGGTGAATTTTCCACATTTGCTGTCATATAAATCAATGTCATTTCGTTAGTGTGTTGTGTCTCGCCTCTCTCTCTGTCAGCCACCCCTCCAGCATCTATTTCTCTCTTTTACGCTTTCCTAGCTCTTCTCAAGAAAAAGAAAAAATGTACACACAGAGATGTTCCAAGGTTCAAATCCATGGTTCATCAATACTATTTTAATGCGGATGCATAAAGAACACTTACATAAAGAGACAGCCGAAATTTATGGAATGCATAATGAGGAAACAAAGCTTGGAGAATCAGAGAAGATGAAGTTTATGGAATGTATAATGAGAAAAGAAAACTTGGAGAATTAGAAAGACACAGCTGAAATTTATGGAATGCATATTGAGGAAAGAAGGCTTGGAGAATCAGAAAGACATAACTGAAATATTTGGAATGTATAATGAGGAAAAAGCTTGGCAAATTCAACACTTACAGAACATATCAAAGACCAGAGAATCTGTTGGAAACAAATAGTAATCTATCAAATGAGTTGGTGTCGATAGATTGCAGCACAAAGATAAAGAAGGACAGTAAATGAAAAGATAATGAAGATAATGAAATCAACAAAGACAGGAAACTGTGGAGAACTATAATCAAACATATTTTTCCTCTTATGCACGACAAATATCAGTTAAAAATATAAATGTAACGATGTTGAAACATTATAGTTATCATGAAATAGTTTTCCACATACTTTTCCGAATCCCTTATTCAATGTTTATAATTAGAATTACATATTTAATGATTTTATTTCTACTTAAAATCTTCATTTGTGAGTTGTTTTGAATATTAATTCATTGAATCAATTTTTTCTTTTTCTTTATGTGAATTCTCATCTGCTTAGATTCTATATTTTCTATTATTCTCTATATATTTATTAATTGCAATGTTCATTATCATTTTGCTGCAGATTAAAAGTGACATACGAGAGCCTCTTTCTGCATTATATCAGTTGCAACCAAGTACTTGATTCTGCAGAATATGAATATTCACAACCTAATTGGCAAAACAGTGAAAAATTCCAGGTAAGTACTCTATTGTTAAATTCTTGTTTAGTTATCATTTTATATCTGAAATATAAGATATTAAATATTTCATAAATGAATGCGTGAAAATAGAATCAATGAAAAGTTTATAAAAAGTTTTCATTTTTCATTGATTATGCTTTTGCTTGTTATATCTTATAAAATACAAATGTATGCTTTATTCTGAATAAAATCTTTTACACTACAATGTATGCTACTTGTAAAATCATTAAGCAACTTTGAAATAAACAATTTTTCAGTGACAAAATACAGCTTTGAGAATTTATTTATATATATATATATATATATATATATATTGTTAAATTTAATGATGCTTAGTGCCAAAATTACTATTTCTTCAGTAGTTTACTGGTAGAAAGGCATTTTAGGCAAGCAGGGCTTTTTTGACATAAAGTTCTTAATATCAAGATAGAGATAGACTTCTAATAGAATTAATGTAGTAAGGTTTTTTCACTTAACTGAGCAGTGTTGTTCCAGTCATGTCAACTTCAGGTACAATCCTACACCACTTAAAAAGCAGTAAAAGCTATAAATCAGCTGAAAATCCCACACCACTTGAGAAATAAACTTTATAACACATCGTTTTTATAAATTTCATTAACAAAATCATTCAGTTTGAATGATACTGGCTTCAAATATGTTAATGAACATTGTCTAACTAAATATAGAGTAAAATTGAGAAACATTTGTAATGGAATATAACCTTATACTCTACACATTTTACTTTTATAGCTTAGGTGAATAACAACGAACACTCGGACAAATAATGAATGAAGAAAATCCTGGTCATTGGTAACAAAAGAACAGACAAAATTTATATTCACAAAATATACAAAATATGAGATGAAATTATGTTGAGAGAGTATAAAACAGTTTGTTGAAATAGGATGCTTAAAAGTGAGTTCAAATGTGTATGTAGAAAATGTTAAATATTTGATTAAATGTTCCTTTGAGTGAATTAAAATGAGTGCATGAGTGAGTTGCAATTTTGATTTTTGTGTTAAGAGTTACCTTAACTTAAGAAAATTCAACTCTTCATTATTTGCATGGATTTCTGTGACACTTGGTTGTCATTCAAATTCTCACTGAGAAATCAGAGAGCCGAGTTTGAATTCCAGTTGAATCCGTTGCATTCACTTATGCACAAATACTCTTGGGAAAAGTTTTGATCCATCTCTTCCCTCTAGCTATAGGTCAAATAACAAGACATTGGGTTCTATAGCCTTGGTTAACAACCAGACGACTACAGAAGGTATTGGCAACCTATTGTGGGAAAACATTCTGCCCAGTCAGTCATGTCTCTTTTGAGACATGATTGCCCAAGTGTGTATTATGTATGGTACTTAAATGACTGAATAGCAATATTGATATTACTTTGTTTTATGTACCATGATTTGTTCTCTAAGTCTCAATCAGACTCTTCAAGAAACAAGTTTTTTGCATCAGAAGATGCAAACGGATTAGATTTCATTCAATCAGAGTCAAAAACAAATTATGTAATTGTGGTCATTGCATGGAGAGACATCTACATGAAATGTGAGAAGTCCCTATAAGTATATTAAGGCTTTTGTTTTATTTGTTTGCTCTTTTTATATCATTCCTAGAATTCCAATAACAACAAGTAACATTATTGTCCTGAGATACCACATTCTGCTGATATTACTATTTCAGTTATTGTTTTTATTCGTGTCATTATTAACACATTCATTAATAATAACAAAAATAAGACAGTAATCCAAATAATATATAAATAGAATAATATGCATTTTTTAAATTCAGGACTTCAGAAAACAGCAGAGAAATTTATGCAGAATTACCAAAAAATAATAAAAATTATGTGAGTCATAACATCGGAAAAAAATTGTGGATTATTTTAAATCTGTTTTCCCAAATCTTATGACATATTAAGACAACTGTTTTTATTATAAGTGAGAAAATTTGTGGAAATAAATTTTTAATCTTCTTTTGACATTCACTAGTGTGAATTACAAGACAAACCAATCATTAATGGGCCTGCAGTGATCTTCATTGATTATGTAATGAAATTAATTAAGATTTTTGTCATTTTGGCTTGTTGAAATTTAGCCAGATTGTCGTTGGTCTTCAAGTAAAATTCCATTATGTTTGAAATGCAAATGCAACTCAGTTGTGATTGACCTAAAGCTTCTACTTTTTCAAAGTATTACAACAGTTTTAGCATAAGTTTTTCTGAAAGAAAAAATTAATTCATATATACTCGTTGCTATTTTTAAAAATCAGCCAATGCAAAAGTCACTAAACGTTCCCATAATCATCAAAAAATAATAAAAACCATAAATCAGTCAGGCCAGAAGCATGCCACATAGGCAAATCATTCAGAATAGTATCACCTCATGAGACAATGGACAACTGTGTTAGTTTATGCAACACATTCAAATTCCACTTTCTGAGTGTGTTTCCACTTTGTATTATATAAAAACTTCAAGAAACAACTAAAACCTGTATTATATAGGATATTATTTTGATAGCTAACAATTATAGTGTGTCCAGATAGCATATATAAGCAAATAATGGTGCAGTATTTTTCTATATTTCTGAGATGAGGTAGTATGTACACTATTTACATTATTCAGACTATTGTCTTCATCTTTGTTTCCATTTGTATGATGTTTCGGCCATTGTACACTCCGGACTTCTTCAGGTGCTAGGAATTTTGAACCGAACCCTTTAACACAACTATCCTATATCATAAAACAACAAAATCAAACAACACATTCTCAAGGCAATATTCATTAAAAAATTTAAGCCATCAATTAATATAATCAGCTATGAATACTGCAGTAATGTTCTAAAATGCTGTGAAAAGAACATTTTTTTCCTGATTTAACACGTGCATGACCATGACATTACAACATATAAAAAAATTCCATTTTGGATAATTTTTATGTTCTAATGAACACTAAGCAATTTGTTGACCATTACATTTAAAGCAAGAAGAAAATTTACAGTAATTTTTAACAACACAATTTTGCAGTTATTTTTTGTTACTGCAACTGACACCCCTGAAAATGATATTGGAAGGAAATTGAAAGTACTTGGGAACATTGAAAAATGAATAACAGTAACATCTGTCATCATTACAGTTCATTTCTAACATCTAACACCATCAATACACAAAAGATTATCTGTGAGTATGAATGGATTTTATTAAAAATAAACAGACACAACGTTTGCAATTTATTTAATCTGGCATGTGTAAAAGAAAATTTACTGCCTAAATACACAAATATGTATATTTGTATGTGTGTGTTTGTGTGTGTGTGTGTGTGTGTGTGTGTGTGTGTGTGTGTGTGTGTGTTCACACTATAGCTGCATATTTAGGTAACTTATTTTTGTGAGTAAAAGATATTTTTTATCTGTGTAGGTATTTGAGTTTGTGATTGCAAGGGTGTACATATTCTCTAGCGTTATTGTGCATGTAAAACTTAAGGCATGCGCATTACCAAAACTATTAAACATCTATCTTTTAAAGATGCAATGAGTAGCACTCGTTAATCACCACAAAGGTGTCTTCCTTGTAATTATTATTACATACTTCCATACTCTAGTGATTCCATACCATAGTTTACCTTTATATAACCTGCTTAGGTGCTGAGGAGGTGTTAAATATCAACTCTCTTTTTCTTTCCAGAATTGAATAAATTGACATTTGGTATAACTGCACCAGCATTTTAATCCTAACAATGAGTTGACGATATAAAAGTGGTGCATGTAAAAGAAAAAATCAAAAAGAACAACAGGAAATAGTTAAATATTTAACATCAATCACATCAATTGGCTTTGCATATTCAAACTAAACAAGTTCAACAGGAGGGGCAGAAGATTTAAATGCATTACTTGGCACCCGGAATATTTGATTGTAACATTTAGTACCAGTGGCACCCAGGAACATTTTTTAGTAACTCCAAGTATCAGTGGCAACCCAGAAACTTTATCTGTAGATCCAAGTACCAGTGCTACCCAGAAACATTTGTCAGTAACTCTAAGTACCAGTATGTATCTACAGACACAACAAATCTTTTTGGCATGGTCAATGAACTTTATTGCTTTTTCTCTACTTCTACAGGACATTAGGTAGTAAGTAATGGCCTTCAAAGTGTAAAATTCATTGACCATATGTGCAAATCTATACAGTTCACTTATGCAATTTGTTTCTTGCTCATGGAAAAATTTTAATGAGATTGAAGAGCAAGCAAAAACTTCATCAACTGATGTAGAAAACTCTCCAAAGAAGATATAGATTGCCAAATTGACAACACAATGATGGCAGCACAACTGAAACCTTGGATGAAATTCCTCCAAGAGATAAGTTTAGCATATATTCATTTATCCCTGTAATTAATGCTCTTCACTCAAGTCTGGAGAGTATAGCTACTGTGTATAGAAGTGTTGCTGACAATTTTTTTGTTTTTTTTTTGTTTCTAACTGATCTGCAATGAGGGAGCAAATTCTCCATGGTGTCAAGAGATTAGAAAAAAAATATCCATAGGATGTTTATTTCAATCTTGTTGATTAACTCATGACTTTCCACTTGGATATCAAACAGGCTCATCCAAAAAAAGAAAATTTCACCTTTGAAGACATGTACCAGATAATGAAACAGGAAAAAATCCAGGCTGCTTTTCTAATATCACATTGTTTCTGTGTTTGATAGCAATTAACTGTTCTTGAGAGATATCATTTTCTAGTATGAAAAGGGTCAAAAGTGACTTTCATTCAATAATGTCACAAGAGCAGCTGTCTGGTCTGAGTATTCTCTGTGTAGAGAAAGATAAACTGGCACTTATTGATTTTGATGAAATCATTGATGAGTTACAGTCAGGAAAGCTTGAAGGAAGATGTTTTGACAATAAATTACCTACTGTAAACGTGTAAATAGCCTTAACAGGGTAATACGAAAACATGGCAATTTGATTATCTGACTATTTTGTGTAAACAATAAACTTCTTCATCAATCATCACTGTATGATTAAAGATTGTTATTTTCAAGAAAGTTTCAGATTAAACATTTTGTTGATCTAAGGTTAAAAATGTTACCTAATATTTAGAATTAATTACACGATGTTGACTATAATGACTGTTCTTTCTGTTCTCTTTTCATCCAGTTTGACTATTTCATCATGTGACCTATGTAAGGCAGGGCTGGGTGGGTTGTGGCTTTGGTTAATAGATAATAGTTACTTGTAATGTACATATCTGACCTATAGCCTATATAGTCTAGACCTGAATTTGGTCATAAAGCTAAAAAAAAAAAACATTCCCTGACTTTGAACCCTGATAATTCAAATATTTGCCAAAAACTTATATATAATACATACACATTTACTTCTGCTTTGATAGTAAGGCTGATCAATCTGACAAGATCAAAATGTCACCCAATGTCCAAAATTACCTCAAGTCAGTCATTAACTGAGGCAAAAGATGGCTTGTTAATTTTAGCCCCTCCAAAACAAAACTTTTCTTCATTAATTATCTGAGAGACCACTCTCTGTAGTCTATTGGTGTGGATGATGTTAACCTCCATTGTGCCTTATTGGTCTCATGTTCTCAACTGACATGAAGTGGAACAACTATATTAAATTCATTGGTAGGTCAGCTGCTAAGAAAGTCAGGGTCATTTGGGACAATGTTTTTCTCCAGAAGTTTATTATACATCCATGCTTAGAATATTGCTGCAGCATATGATCAAGTAACACTTTTATTTACCTTGAGCTCCTTGATAAGATCCAAAGAAGAATCAGCAATATTATTGGTCCTGATCTGGCAACTCATCTTCAGTTACTTTCCCACCACTGTATGGTTGCCTCTTTGTGCCATTTCTATAAATAATTTCATGGTAATTGTTCAGATGAGTTCTTTGCTATAGAAACTAGCCTTTTTTAATTTGAGCACAGTACTAGACTGGTGTTGAAATCTCATCAATTTACTGTTGAGCTGGCTAGTTGTAGCTGTAAGTTCTATGCCAGCAATTTCTTTTCTTGCATTTCTCATTTCCCACTAATTGCTTTCCAGCAAACATTAATTTGCAAATATTTAAATGCAATGGCAAACACTATTTACTGTCCTCCTCCTGATTACTCTTTTCTTTTACTGCTCATTATTAATATTTATGTTCCTAATTCTTCTACACCCTGCATTCCTTTGTGTTTTAGTGACTTTACTGCCTTTCATGGATTTATACTGATTAAATATATAAATATATATATATAAAGTGGACACTGCAGTCAGCACTGGGCAGCAGCTCTCTGTTTAAAGCTTGAATCAACTCCTCATAGACTGAAGATTGAATTAAAGTATAAAATACACTGTCACTGCTCAGTGTTGACCTTAGTGTTCACTTTAATATTCACATATGCTGTATACATTGAGCACTTTTACTCATAAATATAATATACATTAAAACAACAGATAGATAAATAGAGAGAGAGAGAGAAACCAAAAAATATGCATCAAAGAAAAGAGATATTCATTTCCTGCTTTTCAAGACATTCACTACTGCACTGAAAAAATTTGTATCCATAAAAGTCCAATCACTCAATTGTTATTTATTTCCTGTAAAGATAAGTAGCTGTATTTTCTGTTCATTCATGTTTCATCTTTCCTCTTCACAAACATTGATTCAAAAAAATTACACACAAAAACACACAGATAGAAATTCTTGATAAAATACAAAGAAGAATCTGCAATGTTATTGGTTCTAATCTAATATCTCAGCTTCAGTCACTTTTCCACTACTATAATATTGCTTCTTTGTACCATTTCTATAAATATTTTAATGTTAATTGTTGGGATGAACTTTCTTATATAGTACCTAGATATATTAATTTAAGCACAGTACTAGATTGGTGTCATGGTCTCATCATATTACAGTTGAAGTGGCTAGATGTAAACATAAGTTTTATACTAAGTGTTTCTTCTTGAACACTTCTCACTTGTGGAACTCTCTTCTGGCTCTATGCTTTTGAGTCAACTTTGATCTTCAAAAATTTAAATGCAATATTAACTGTTATTTTAATTCCTGTTCTGTTATTGTTCTCTGTTCCTAATTTTTTTCCTCATATTTTTCAACATTCAATGACCTCTTGCATTTTAGTGGCTTTATTTTCTTTCTTAGAGTAAAATGGTTAATATATATAAATATAGTCATCCACAAACAGATCTGTTTCACAGCTCATCAGTACGGTTAGACATCCAATTGCTTCTAACCAGGATTGAAACCCGACCGAATTGACATCAGTAGTCAATTCTACCTCTGAGCTATGGGCACTCAGTAGAGGAAGGTGAACTTTTAGTGTGTTATATACAATGTAAACATATGCCAATAGCGGAGAGTGTTCAAATTCATTACTGAATGAACAATGTGTAGATATATATATATATATATATATATATATATATTATGCACAAATGACTTTATTAATTTATTGTAAAATCTTGTGGTTTATTCTTCTTTTTTCACATTTCAATTAATTTTGTAGAGGTTTAAACAGGGCTCCATAAACATCCAAACCTCTACAAAGGTGAAGAATATGACTAAAAATTACCTTAGTAATGTTTCTGTTTTTTCTCTATACATCCTGTAACCCGTTGTGTCTCAGTGGCTTTACTGCCTTGCATAGGATGGACTTGATTTTTAAAAATATACTTTGTTTACTTAAAAGAATCAATACAAAGAAAATTTATTATTTCTTCAAACTTCAATGACTGCACCTTAAAAAGATTATGTACTTTGAAATTATAATGAGAGAAAAGACTCAATTCATTAATTTATATTTATTTAAAGTTAATATGTTAATATTTTATATCCTAAGTTTTGAAGTATAATAAACTATCAAATAATGCAGAATCAAGCATTTAATGAAATCTCTTCAACAATAAGGTTTTAAAATAATTAAGCATTAAAATACAGATATTTGAATACATGCCAATAAAGTTATTTTGATATAAAACAGATCCAGTTGTTCCTTGTTGTTCCACAATCTATTCTGCTATTCAATCCATAGCTGGGGGGAGAAGAGATGAATTAATCTTTTTTTACACTTTCTATAGCATTTTTTTCTTTCTTGAAACAAAAGTTGTCTTCATTTTCATTTTAACATAAAAAAATTAAATTTACAATCCACACATCAATTATATAGAAAGGGGTATTGAAATGTCTCCTTTCAGAAAATGTATATATCATAAATTTCAGTTATTTATGAAATAAAATCACATATTCAAACACTACCTATTGAAAAGGAAAAAGGGTTTTAGAATCATCCCTCAAGTTCATATCTGATCCTTGTATCTGCTATACTGTCTAAAATAACAATGTTTGCATATACACACATTGTTTGTGAAGTGTTCTGCTATTTTGAATATCTTGATAATCAATTGAACATCCTTGATATAACTTGGTAACCAATCAGAGAGAACCTTACTATGAATGTGTGAACACTCTGCTCAGAGGTTACTTAGTTGGCAGTGAGTTACCATTAAATAAATTTATGTAGCATATAACACTTGTGTAAGTTCTTTTGGCAATTACATTCCCCAGGTCTTTCAGTATTCCCAACGTTCCAGATTTGACATCCTGTCACTTCTGACTCTTCCTGAAACTAAAATCATTATTGAAAGGAAAGAGATTTCCAAACATGGATGCAATTAACAGAGAAAAATTCAACAACACCAGTGATAGCTGAAATAGGACCTTAAAGACTTTTGAAAAGTGGAAAGGGATGCTGGGGCATGTGTATAAGGTCCTAAGAGAAGCAATTTGAAATAGACTAGAGAATAAACTAGTATTCATTAAACTTAATTGGTCACTTCTCTTCTAGGCAGACCCTATTTGTAGCTGTAGGATATTTAAAAGAAGTATTTCAGTGCATAATTTTGCCCCATCAGCAGGGATTCAGAATATAACAACTGCACCTCTACAAGGGGTAAAAGTACCAGAAAAGGGTCACCGGTTTGCTGTTGGTGGTGATCCATGATGCTTAAGGATGGGATCCTGGTGGTTGATGGTTTCAGAAGTTAGGCTATACATATACTCCTAAACTCCAACACACCACTTTGGCTCCTACTTGAGCTAGATTGGTGGTTGAAGAGGCCTGATCTAATCAACTGGCTGATCATGTCAAGCCCTAAGTCAGACTAACAAAACAAATAAAATGCACTCTCATTTACCATATCAAATATTAAACTGACTTAGTAAACAATGGCTGTAGGATCAATCAGACTTGGAGCAATGGAATCTGACATAGTTGTTTCAACCTCCAAGGAAAGCCCCTACTTGGATGAACAATCCTGGATATCACAGGTATTTTGAACCCTTCCCATGTTTGAGTATACCAGTCATGTAGCGCTGAAAAAATGAGATGAATGGGATTTCCCCACTCATCATCTTCTCCATTTAAAGCTTTGAGGTGGATGGGGACCATGGCTGATGAATAATAATGATAATGAGCAAAAAAAAACAAGAGATAACAAATTGATATAGACACAGAAAGCGTCACAGAAAATCAATCTAAGGAAACTTTTTTAATTCATAACAATAAAAACAATACAAAAACAAACTACTAGTGATGTTCTAACCTTTTGTAATAGAAAAAATCTTAACATTGCAGATAACTCTAAAAACAATTTTAAAAAGAAGAAATAATATGTTACTGATAGAAGTCAAAGGAAAACATGATACTGAAACTGTATTAAAGATGACCAAATTGCATGTTATAAAGACAAGGGTCTACCCACACCAATTTTTTAATTCCTCCAGAGGTGTGGTGAGAAGCACTGAACTCTCACTGTGTACACTGGATGAAATTAAGAACAATATCTCTATCAAAAAACAAAACATTACAGACATAAAAAGATTATTTATTAAAAAGAAATGATACACTTATAGCTACCAACACTTATATCATTAGTTTTGATACACCAAAACTGCCACAGGAAATAAAAATTGGGTATGCAGTTTCAAAAGTAGAAACGTATATTCCAAACTCATTAATATGCTTCAACTGTCAAAGATATGGACATGATAAGAATAAATGTACAAGGAAGTTGGTATGTGAAAAATGTGGGGAGTATGATCTTGACCAAACAGAGATCACATGCCCAAATGAAATCTAAATGTAAAAAAAAATGGTGCAAGTTCCAGAGACTGTGAAACCTGGAAAAATAAAATAATATATTAAAAATTAAACACATGAAAAAATTCTCTACTCAGAAACAAAGAAAAGCATTAAAACAAACTCTAATACACCATCATATGCAAAAATTACCCAAGCAGCATCAAGCCAATGAACTACCTATATCCATGAGATGATAAAAATTATCCTTCTAATACCTACTAAAACTACAATCCAACCCAAATAACTTAGTATACTAAAAATCATACGAACTTCAATATATTAATTTCTATAGAAATAAACCAACAACCATTTCTTCACTTAGACTTCAAGCCTTCATATTAACAAAGCACTAGAACAAATAAAGATCCTGATAATGTAACACCAGTCACAATAAATAAGGTAGCTCTATAGACAATCTCCAAACCTCATATAGATCTAACAATGACACCGAAAAAAAAAAGAAACAATCAACAAAAATATGTATGGAGAATTAAGAGACAGATATTATTACTATAAACCATTCTACACAGATGGATCAAAAATCCCACAACAGCCATAAACAAATCAGCCTACCAAATAATGCATTTGTCTATACAGCTAAACTACAAACTATTAAAATCTTACTTAAAATGATAGAAAAAATTATCCTTTCAATATGCACTAAAACTATAATTCATCCCAAATAACTAAATATACCAAAAAACATATGAACCTCAATATATCCATTTCTATAGAAATAAGCCAACAACCATTTCTTCACTTAGACTTCAAGCCTTCATATTAACAAAGCACTAGAACAAATAAAGATCCTGATAATGTAACACCAGTCACAATAAATAAGGTGGCTCTATAGACAATCTCCAAAATGAAGAGTGTGACATGAATGTAAAGTAGGAGATAAGAAGTGAGTATTATATATATATATATATGAATGTGGAGGATAATTAATGATTGACATTTGACTCCTTATTGTAATATTCAGAGAAGCATCCATGTGTCAATCTCTTGCACAAATTTAGCAGTTTTGGAAAAAAAACTGTCTGAATGGAATACATGTAGGCCATTTGACTTTTTGGATGTAGCATAGCAAGTCATAGCTGTAAAAGCCTGGATTAGTGTTACTAAAGAGCTCATCTAAACATTTGCCATAGAAATTATGACAGAGTAGCAATAAGCTTGTAATTTTCTGTCTAGAGGAAAGAGGCTATAGTATGGAAAAGAAGTTTCTTTTACAAGACGATGTAACTGATTTTGAACTCCATCAAGTCTCCAGCCCAGATATAATAGCAATACTTCATTTTTGTTCTAGTCTGATTCTTGTAAAGAAAAAAAACATTGCACAAGGAGTCAAGTACTTTCTGGATCCAATCATTTCTTAGCATTTTTGGCAATGGGTCATATATATGTTCCACTTTGAAATTTGTAGTGAACTTGAATCCCAATGTGAGAGCAACCATTTATCAAGACTGGAGAGAACTCTGTTTGATCAGTGATGATGAAATGATATGAAGTTGAAATTACAAGCCTTTGTATACCACATTTGGCTTGGTTTATAAATGAATATTAGTAATAACTTTTCTCAAAATCTGAAGCAAAAATAAAGAAATAGGCCCTCTTTTACTGTAAAACCTGTATCATTTATTTTCTAATACCACCACCCACTGAAATTACCTGTCATGAGTTGAATTGCCATAGATCATATTTTGGAATTTATTATTTAATTTAATTTTTACCTTTAATGATCTTCAGTTTAAAGATAATACGTTCTGACACTATATTTACAAGCACTTGTATAGTATAGTAATAGACTCTGGAAAGTGCTATATGAAAATATGAAGATACACTTAAATAGTGAAAGAGACCTTCCAGAAACAAAGTCTTTAGATGATTAACAATTGTATAAAAACCCAATACACTAATTGTTACTTTTATTTTATTAGACTCTCAAAGTGATTAGTTAGACAACTCTGCCTTGTTGATATCAAGCATCTGCAAATAAAAGTTAATTTCCCAAATCGATACATGGGTAATTAATACTTCTAGTTGAATGAATAGCATGGTTGAGAAACTTGAAAATAGTTTTCGTCAGGTAGCCACTCAACTGCCATATAGGATAACATTAGTAATTTGAATAAGAATAAGGTAAAACAAACTACTAAAGATTTGTATATACAACTTCTAGTATGGAAACATCACATTAAGATGATGTTCACAAATTGTTTTTTTTAACTGGCAATAAACAAACAATTGCAGCTGTAGCACATTTTTGTTTCATAGTTGAACATTCTGGTTTAATGAAATCAGCTTCAAACAAATCAGATGATTACATTTTAGTTATTTTCGTATTTATATCTTTTTTCTTATATTCATTCAATACAAGGCCCAAGAGCCACTCAAGATATAATTTTTCTGTGTGTTGTTGTATGAACTTAAAAAATGACAAGAAGAAAAGTTCATGGAGTTATGCAGGAAAGATAATAGTTAGCCCCAAACTATCATCAGAGTTGCCTAACTAATCACGTTGATAGCCTAATAAAATTCATGAAATCAGAATATTCAGCTATTAGGCAAATATTGTATTATGTCATATCCTTTATTTGTTTATTCCCTATACAGTTTTTTTAAAAAAGATATGTATGAGCATCCTCTAAATGTGGTGATTCTGTATTTTTATTTTTATTTTTTTTCAGATAGACTTAGCAAATCAGAGAATCCTAACAAAGTGTCTGACAAAGAATTCAGTATACTTGATAGCATGGTTTTTGAGTTCAAATTAGAAGTATTTCAGATTCATGTTATTATGCCTGATTCTATTTTAAGGATCAAAAGACAATTTGTTACTACTAAATGAGTTACAGTTTTAACATTTTAAACAAAGCATTAAAGATCCACCAAAGTAGAAGTATTACTTCTTTTTAAAGTATGTCCACTGTATTTTCTGGATTTGATTAGTAATCATACTAAACTGACTCACTCTTAAAATCATAAATAATAACTGGTGACTATTATATGGCTTCATAATAATATTTCGAAATGAACACCAAGTCCAAATATTAGAATGTTAAACAAAAATAGTTTCAGTAATGTGTTGCAAATATCCACATG
This sequence comes from Ascarosepion bandense, assembly GCA_037127315.1. Classification (NCBI taxonomy): domain Eukaryota; kingdom Metazoa; phylum Mollusca; class Cephalopoda; order Sepiida; family Sepiidae; genus Ascarosepion; species Ascarosepion bandense. Next base: position 2,127,819 of record JBBBDQ010000874.1, read on the forward strand.
GTTATTATGGCCGTAATGTTAAATGTGAAGTTAAATATCAGATTGTTCAGTATGAAACTGTGAATTTGTGCATGTTTGGGCAGTAGGGTAGCTCTGGAAAACAAAAAATCCCTAAGTAAGCTATGTAATCTCTAATCAAATTTCATATTTAATTACAATCTTCAATTTAATTAACTTACTTTCTATTTCCATGTATCAGATGAAATTTAAGTCCCAAAAATCACCTTTAAAACTTGGAAGCTAACTTATATGACAATTCTAAAAAAGAAACCTTAAATTCTGAGAGACATTTGTCAGTAGGCTAACCTCAGCCTCGGTGTGATAATAATGTACATGAAAATATTCCCATTATCAAATAAGCTGACAATAAAAGTAATAAAACCAGTTCTACCTTATATATTACTGGCATAACTTCATAATAAATTGCCTATTCGAAGAATAATTGCATATAAATGAAATCAACTTGTATCCATGCAAGCTCAACTGAGAAAATGTAAACATTGAGTTATGATTGTGTTCACAGTAACCTTTATCTTTTGCTAAACTTTCAATAATCATCATTGTAGTGTTAATTACAGCAGTAATGACTTTAGTATAATATAATATTCATTTCTCATTAAGAATTTATTATCATTTTGGTGTTAAATAATAGCACAATTTAAGATTACATACAACCTTTATTTTTCAAATAAAAATCTTTTTACAATAGTTGCATTTCAAACATTTATTATAAAATTATTTATTTATTAATATTTATAACACAACCATACTACATCTATATCTAAACCCCATCAAATGCATAAGTAAATGGCCATTAGTACACCAGGCTGTTTTTAACTTTTTAGATATCAGAAAAGAAGAAGAATCAGTATTTGTAAAAGATCATGTGATGATTTACAAACAAAGCAATGGTTTCCCTTTTAGGAGATATGGATAGGGAAAATATGATATAGAATAGGTTTTGTTATTTTGTTTATTTTGAATTTCTAAGGATACAATAAGTAACAATATTTCCAATAACCAGTGGCAATTGTGAAACTTTAAAATAGGGTTGGGGGTCAGTTAGTGGCTGAGATTTTTCTGAGGAGGAGGGGGAAAAACTCAAGCAATGCTTTCATTTTCATACTACACCACTATTGTATACACAACTTATCTACATATCAAGTTGGGGACATTATTTCTAATTAACGGCTACCTTCAGATATGAAAACATGACTATTAAATTTCTTTCCCTCCCTAACAACATGTCTGTTTATATTTATCTAAAAGAAACAGATATTTTGTTTGTTTTCTTTCAAACGGGTCTCTGTATGTGTCCTTAAAAAGCTAAATGGAAAAGAAAATGCAGAGGGAAAAGTGCTGAAGATCAAATCTTATCAAAATCAGAGACTGATCAGTTTCATAAATTTTTTAAGCTTATAAAAGTTTAAAAATTTGAAAGAAAATGTTAATTCATTCATCTTTAGAAAATCTCTGAAGAAGTTTGTTAAAGTGAAACATATTAGATTAAAAACACTTTATCCTACCTGTTCTTTATTTATTCTATTTATCTTTTCCGATTTCAATCCATGTATTCAATTCACACACACACACACACACACACACACACACACACATGCACACACACATGCACATCAGTGAGTTAAATATATGGATTGGAATCCAACAAGATGATAGAATAAATAAAGAACAAGGTAGGAAACTTGTCTCAATCTAGCATGTTTCACTTTTATTAAAGTTTCTTCAGAGATCAAGTTAAAGATGGAACAAATTTTTCATAGCTTGAATTAAAATAAAAATTTTTACAAAGAGACAGTATACTAGAATGTCATTTGGGGTTGATTCTTATATCACATGTATTAAAGTAATAGATGATTGTTTTTAAATGTATATATGTGGAAAATTTTTATATGTATATATGGAACCTTTGTCTGTTTGTATATATGTGTAATAATAAATGTATTAAGTGTATTAAGACAATGGAATTTTTAAAATGTGTATGTGAGAAAACTTGGATGGTAAAGTGTATAATTGTGTGTGCGTTTGTTGGTTGGTAACATTAGTGTGTTAAAATGTTTGTGGACATTACCACTTAAATTGTTAAGGATGTTGCAAAGATGTATTTATGCAGAATTTTGATTTGAGTATTTAAGAAATCACTCATCTGTCATTGAAAGGTTGACTTATTTGTTTCTTCTTCTTCTTCTTCTTCTTCTTCTTCTTCTTCTTCTTCTTGCTGTGTCATTTCAGGATATAGGTAATCATAGCCTTCCACATCTCCCTACCTTTTGTAGCTCTTAACACCCTTTCTCTTGTTACCCTTCCCAAACTCTGATCTGCCATTCATTTAAAAATTTTCAATCAGCTAAATACAAAGTTATCGAAGAATCTTCTTCTTCTTCTTCTTCTTCTTCTTCTTCTTCTTCTTCTTCTTCTTCTTCTTCTTCTTCTTCTTCTTCTTCTTCTTCTTCTTCTTCTTCTTCTTCTTCTTCTTCTTCTTCTTCTTCTTCTTCTTCTTCTTCTTCTTCTTCTTCTTCTTCTTCTTCTTCTTCTTCTTCTTCTTCTTCTTCTTCTTCTTCTTCTTCTTCTTCTTCTTCTTCTTCTTCTTCTTCTTCTTCTTCTTCTTCTTCTTCTTCTTCTTCTTCTTCTTCTTCTTCTTCTTCTTCTTCTTCTTCTTCTTCTTCTTCTTCTTCTTCTTCTTCTTCTTCTTCTTCTTCTTCTTCTTCTTCTTCTTCTTCTTCTTCTTCTTCTTCTTCTTCTTCTTCTTCTTCTTCTTCTTCTTCTTCTTCTTCTTCTTCTTCTTCTTCTTCTTCTTCTTCTTCTTCTTCTTCTTCTTCTTCTTCTTCTTCTTCTTCTTCTTCTTCTTCTTCTTCTTCTTCTTCTTCTTCTTCTTCTTCTTCTTCTTCTTCTTCTTCTTCTTCTTCTTCTTCTTCTTCTTCTTCTTCTTCTTCTTCTTCTTCTTCTTCTTCTTCTTCTTCTTCTTCTTCTTCTTCTTCTTCTTCTTCTTGCTGTGTCATTTCAGGATATCTCCCTACCTTTTGTAGCTCTTAACACCCTTTCTCTTGTTACCCTTCCCAAACTCTGATCTGCCATTCATTTAAAAATTTTCAATCAGCTAAATACAAAGTTATCGAAGAATGTTAATATTTTGGTGTTTTTCCTTGTTGAATGATCATAGCTATGGTTTTCTACATGCTTTTAGCAAAAACAATTAAAATAATTATAAAAATATTTAAAATATTGAATTTTAAAATTTAATAAAATGGACAAAACTGGCATTGGTTTCCCCAATATGGCAATGAATGCTAGACAATCTTCTCACCAATAAGGGAGAGACTTGAAGCAACAAAAATATTATTCTACAAAATGATGCTGAGAATACCATATACTGAGCAACAACAAAGTTTTAATGAAAATAGAAATAAAAATACATTTGTACTTAGCATCAAAAAGAGATATTTGAAATTTCTAGTACACATAATGAAGAAAGCGAGTTTGGAGAATTTGGCACTCACAGGACATTGAAGGCACATGAGACAGAGGAAGGCATGGAATAAGCTACATAATGAGTTTGTTTAAATGTTTGGCATAACAGGGATTAGGTGAGACAGCAAAAAGACCAATCTTACTAAGAGTTACAAAGTATAGTAAGTTGTGGAGAATGAAGATCTTCCATATTCTGAAGGAGCAAGGCACATAGAAGATGAAGAAAACTTGCATAAGAACACAACAGATTATAACCACTTTTCAAAACCACTTTTGCTTTATGTCTTTATGCCAAACCCAATCCATTATCCCTATCCAAAGAATGGGTGGGGTATTGGTAAAACAGGAACAAGCAGCTAACCCCACTTCTTTTTTTTCTCCTTGTTTTCTCACTTATCTCACCATAATACCTCAACTTCCTTTTACTCAGTTCTTGCATAGTTTTTGTGTCTGTGTATAGAACTGATGCAGTAATGGTATATAAAATCAGAAGCCTTCTCTGTTTGCACTACTGTACAACACAACACTTGTTCACAAATTATCTTAAGAAATGAAGGAATAGAAGATTTAAAAAGAATTATCATGAAGCAAGGGAGATAGCAAAAACTTATCAATAATTAATTTTTATTATATGAAAATTATTTATGCTGAAAAAAATCAGTTCATGTTTTGCATACAAGGACTATTTACCATTCTTCCTTAAGTTTATGTTACACATACAAACAACCATCACTTGCATTGAGACAAAACTTACTCTTATCAGTGAATGTTACAATGCCATTCAATCCCCACCAGATGATCTCTCATAGTGCTACTGTTGATATGCATGATGCTGTTCCAGTATAAGTGGTACCTGGCTAGAGACATTAGTTCTCCTGTAAAATAAACAATTCCCAGTAATCCATGTTGATATTTGGGGATACATTTGTTTCAATTTTTGCTGTGGATTCTCTGTGGTTTGCTACTCATGCCCTTATAATACTTTAATCTTAATGAATGTGTCTAACATATCTGTCCAAAATCTAGTTTACAGGGCCAGGAATACTTACTTGACTATTCCTGGTAATATTCAAGTACCACCAATGTTTCACATCCAATATGCTCATGAAAATCATTTATTTTCTCAAAAGGCCAAAAATTGAACTCCTTTCAAATGGCTATTGGGAAGTAATTGGCCATGGTTAAGTTTATTTGGCAAAAATACTCCACAAGCAGAATTGACGACTCTAATAAACAATAAAAAAGGGAAAAAAAAACAGAGCAAAATAATGTTAAGCAAACAATATATATGCAAGACAAAATTAGGCAAAGTAACTGTAGTAAGGCAAAAAGTTTACAAAGTAAGAATGGTGTTTGCATGCAAAACGGATACAGTTAAATAATTGTAATGTTCTGACTTCAAGACAAGAAAAAACAAAATTATGATAGTGAGACTAAGAAAACTCTACTTTTATTGGTTAGGAAAATATCCCAACATGCATCACTAAGATCTGTCTGTAAATTTAAATGAGGAGGATGTCTTTAGCTTGAATGGAACCTGCAGTTATGATTGAAGAAAAGGAGTATGTGCATATTCATTACCTCATTATTCTCAAAACTTTCAATCTAATGAAATTATCACAGCACATTTCACTATCAAAAGAATAGACAGTGCTGCAAATTGACCAAAAACTTCAAAATATTTACCAGAATATTTACTACCCACTGTTGCACCTGAATCAAAACCAACGTTGTTCTTATTGCAATTAAATTTTCCACCATTGTATGTACATATATTTTAAATTAGCATTATTTATAATATACCTTTAAAATTATCTTCACAAATGCAAGGATTTACATTCTCATATATATGACATTTTTTCTGTTTTAATTTATTAGAGTTTACTGAGTGTGAGAAAATATCTGAAAAAAAGAACATTAGGGAAAGAAAACAATAAAACCAGTAATTCAGAAGACAGATTACATTTAAATTTATGAAGGTCAAAGTTGACTGGGAAGCAATAAGCCAAAAGAGAGTTCTACAAGTGACAAGTGTGATAGAAGAAACTGTTAGCATAGAACATACGGTTAAATTTTGCTATTTTAACTGTAAAAGAATGAAAACCTTGATGCCAATCTACTACTGCACTTAGCTTCATAAAGTCTTGGTACCATCGAGGAAACTTCATCAGAACAATTACCATGAAAGTACTTTTAGAAAAGGCACAGGGAAGCTACATTACAAAAATAGCTGAATCCAAAATGCCAAATCAGGACCCTATAACATTTCAGATTCTTCTTTGGATTTTATCAATAATCTCTAAAAGCTTAGCAGAAGCACCAAACCAGACATGGCTGCAATATTTAATGCATAGACAATTGGTAGATTTATGAGCGTATAAATAAACATACCAAAATATATATTAACCACTATAGAATATGTGAACAGAAATTTTGCTAATTAGAAAAAATAATGAAAGAAAATTACTTTGTGGTATTTTTATCACCAGTAAAAAGCAATTTAGAAAATTTCTATAACAAAATATTACATTAATAAACAGCAAATTACTGCCAAATAATGAGGTTTTGATGTGGTGTTGCATTGGTTAATAAACTTATTTTATAATCAGTAAAAAGGAGAATGAACTAAAATATAAAAAAAATTACTCATATGAAAAATAAGATATTTATGAATGATAGAAAAATCTATCAAAATTACCTTTCTATTCCTTCATATCCAACAATATTTAGAAATCTAAAAATTTCATTTCCTTTAACAATATAATTCTGAACAAAGACATATCAATAAAAACGTTCAGTAATTTCTGGTCTGTCATTTCATATTTGTTATCAATACAAGAAAAAACTAATATTCATAATGGTATGACCAACATAAAAGTCAATCTACTCAGAAAATAAAATCACATCTCACAGACTCTTTATTAAACAGTATTAATTTTATAGATAGACCTACCTTAATTTCAAGGCCTCAAGCTGAAAGAGTTTTCAAAATTTATTATACGTTTATTATTATTGCGTAATAAAGTGCTTTCATAATGCAACATCACTTAAGCATTAAGAATGAGACAAAAACCTGAATGCTGGTAGCTTATATTACCAGGACAGAACCCTTAAACTGGGACACTACCAGCCAAAGATGTGTTTTTCTCCTACATATTTTGTTAGTAATTTTTATTAGCTTGTGAACTCAATTATTGAACTTCATTTTGTGACTCCTTGGAGACATCAGTTTTCTTTAAGATTTATTGTTAAATTCTCATATTACTGACTTTTGGCCAAATAATTTTTTTTTATATTTTTCATATTTATTAGGAAAATAAAATAATAGAGAAGGGATTTGGTGTTTTTTTATGTTTTCATCTCTTTCTCTATTTTGTTGTACCAAATTAATGTTTTTCAAATTTTAATAGGAAATTATCAAGATGAAATCATTATTCATATTTGTGTAGCACAATTTAAAACCTCTTCTTTTTTTTTAGTTATTATTCTTTTATATCTTGCTGACTATTTTTGATGGCTTATAAGTCTATTTTTCTCAAAAAATGGCTAAAAATTATCTTATATACAAAGCTAAAATACCTGGCAGGCTGTTTACCCAGACACCATAGATTGCTTGTACTTATGCCTTACTGAACTCCACATAGTATATATAATATTATATGTAAATGGTGAGGTCTTATGTATCTCTAAACATAATTGTTTACAATTCCTGGAAGAAAAGTCAAACAACTAAAAAATACAATAGGAAATTACTGTAAACAATATTTGACTTTCATTTGTAGAATCCTGTGTGTCATCTAAGAAAGTCAGCTGATATGAAATAGGTGTGAAAAAAAGACTTTCTATTGACAGATCATTTATCTTATGCTATTAATCCAAGATAAAATGTCTTATAAATCTAATATATATATATATATATATATAGTTCAGCTAATGGCTCACAATATCTTGGAATCAATTTAATCTTCTTTCTCTCTCTCTCTCTCTCACAAGAACATAATAATCAATAGATTTTTCATTTGACATTATTTCCTATAACTTTAAAAGTTATCGAGTGCTGAATAATGTTTGAGGAGATACTCTGTTTTTTATATAATTTAAAAAACAGTGTTAATTTGACTACCAGTTTGTGTAATTGAGGGGCAGCAAAGAAAACGTACTCTTTGGCAGGGTTCAAACTGCATCCCCATTTATAGGAGAAACCACCATCAGATTCAGTATGCTTTAAATTTAAACACCATAGAGAGCACCAAATCCCCCAGAATTTAATCTTGCTGGGCTGTGACACATCTCTATGATCAAACAAACTTTGTATCTTGCTAAAGTGCTAATCCATTATTCAGTCTCTCAATTACACAAGCCAGTAGATGTAAAAAAGCATCAACTCAAACATGGGTATCCACAAAATAACATCTGTATGTATAAGTTTATGCATTAATCTACATATTTGCAAGTAAGCTTGCATATTGTAATGAATAAATAACTTCTTCTGATTATTCATTAGATGAAATGAGAAAGATCTAAAATGATCTCAGACTTTATTATCTTTCTGATACATTTTTCAATCATAAATGTCTCAAGCTCAGCCACTGAAAAAGAACCCCGTCAAATTAGCTAATCTAAATTGTGCCATTTCATGATCCTGTCCTTGGTTTAGTCTATTCAAACATTTCTGCATTTCAACCCACTTAAAATGGACATCTTACCTGTCACTGTCTTTGTTCAGTAACTATAAGTAATATTTCCAGGAATCTTGGAACCAAACATAATTAATTTCAAGAACCAAGAATGTTTCAAATTAACCACATGAAGCCAACAAGATTAATAATCTTTGTCATAGTGAAAATGAAAAAGGGAGTGCTAGAAAATGAAAAAAATGTTATTTTTGCTAAATTCCGTTCTCAATGCTATTGTATAGTTAATCATCTTTTTGCGCATGAAGAATGAACAGAGCCAACATCCAGATAAAGTTAAAAGAACACAAGAAAGGATAAGAGAGAAATCAAGAAAAGCTGGTGATTGAATTAGACATGAAGACTCAAGAAAACTGCCTAAATTAACTTTTTTTCATCGAATTTTGTTTCCAGTGTCTAGGAGACCAATCAAGGGAGTTTATCAATTAATTGTAGGTGAATTGCAATTCTCTTTTAACTTTATTTTCTATTACACAACAAAAGAGAATAGAACTCTAATATACTAGATGAAGTTATCTGTCTGAACCTCTTCAAAATCAGAAAAAAGGTAATTAGGATAAATCAATAAGCCATCTTTAGGTTATAGGCAATCATGCCTCTCCACAATTTCCTACACTTTGTTGATCTAAGTAATGTCTATCCCCTTGCTATCCAACTTTCAACTATTTCAACTTTCCGTTTCTGATTCTAAGTGTAAGTGTCCTTTTGTTTTCTCATTTCTTAAAACTATCTCATTTCTCATACATTGTATTTGTTTTTCTTAGCATCTGTAGAACAACATCCAAATAGCTTCAAATCTCCTCTTCATCTTTAAGAAAATTGTCCAGCATTCACTATCAAATAGGAGGGTTGATATTACATAACATTTCAGCAACTTTATCTCTGTTTCCAATCAAATTTTCCTGTTTCTTAATATTTTGTTTAGTTACTGGGAGGCATTTTTCATTATTCCAATGCACTATTAGATTTCTAGCTTAAATTTTCCATCATTTGTTACAGTGCTTCACAGGTAGTTAAATTTCTGTATTTAGTGGTTAAAATTTTCAAGAAGCTTTTTCTTCTTTTATGTGCCACATCCCTTCAGGATATAAGCTCTCCAAATCTTCCTGTTCTTTTACAAATTTTTAATACTACAGCAAAGCACTTTTACAATTCATTTTCCTTAAAGCAAAATAAATGACAACTGTTAAAAGCGGATACAATGAATAAAATGAGAATAGAAATATGAAGTGCTACACATTAAGAGAATCTTTAGTAATATCAGCAATCAAGATCATCCAAAATAAAACTAGACAAAGAAAAAAGGAATGTATGACAGATTAAATTCTCATAATGATAAAAAGACAAAAACAGAGCTAAAGGCATGGAACAGAATATAGAACACTTCACAAAGAAATTAGGAGGAAATGCAAGCAGGATAAAGAGGAATGCCTCAATGGAAAGTGTGCATAAATAAAAAGAATGAGTATTACAGGTAAAGCATACATGCATAAAAGAATAAGAGAACTAACAGGTTAAAAGACATGCTCATCAACAGGATGTATAAAATCTAAGGATGTGACACAGATATTAGAGAAAGAAAAATAATTACAAGATGGAATAAATGCATGAGAATTTTTCTCTGATGAAAGAGAACAACTGGCAATATACAGAAATATTAAATGACCAAAAATATTAAAATCTGAAGTGAAATTAGATCTGGTCAAACTGAACCAAAACAAAGCAGCAGGATCAGACAGAACTGTAATAGAGATGCCAGCAAACTTAAATGATTTTGGTATTGACGAAATTATAGACATATTAAAATTTACAACAGTGGTAATATACCAGAAGATCTAAGTAGTTCTATATTTGTAGCACTGCCTAAGAAGCCAGCTGCAAATGAATGTGAACACCATTAGAGGACAATCTGCCTAATGAGACATATAACAAAATTAGACAGGAAATAAGACAAGAACAGCGTAGATTTTTTAAAGACACTGGAACAAGAAACACAATATTTATGCTCATAATGATATCAGTAAAGGAAATAAAAATGCAGAATTATATGTACCTATGTTTTATAGATTAGACAAAACTGTTGGAATTGTTAGGTAACAATGGCACATTTGGGAAGGATATTAACATAATCCAGGATATATACTGGGAGCAAATCATTTGCATACAGAAAGACAATTTATTCAGTAAATATATAAAAATGGAAAGGAGTGTAAAACAAGGATATGATTTTGAACTTAGAAGTTCCACCAAGACTCATTATTGACAGCCACAATCTTAGCAACATAAGGTATGCAGATGACACAGTGTTGATAGTGTGTATAGAGATGAAACTACAAGAACTACAAGAAGATAGTAAAGAAAATTAAGAAAAAAGGACTAAACATCAATTTCAAGAAGATAGAATGAATGGCTATTACAAAAGGAAGAACACAACATTCAAATTCTAAACTAGAGATACCAAAATCAAACAGGTGAAAGTTTAAATACCTGGGTAGTGTTTTAACAGAGGACAGAATGTGTGATACTGAAATCTGAAGGTGCACTGGGATAGTGAAAGACGCCTTCCAAAAGCTAAAGAAAATATTAGGAAACAGAAAATATAATTTGAAACAAAGAGTACTGAACTGTTACATAATACCAGTTTTTCTATATGGCAATGAATGCTGCACAATACCCTCACAGATAAAGAAAAGAATTGAAGCAATAGAAAATATGGTTCCACAGAAGAATGCTGAAAACACCATTGAGTGAACATTTGAGCAACAAAATTTTAAGAACTCTTATACTGCAAATCAGAAATAGATAGTTGAAATTTCTAGGATACAAAATTAGAAAAGAGGTCTTTGAAATGTTTATATCCACAAGACATAATGAAGTCAATATATACAGGGTGTGATGGATGAACCATCATCCAAATTACACAAAATTGAAAATAACTCTCACATTTCATTTTAAAAGACGTATTTACCAAAATTACAGAAAATATCTTAAAATACTAAAGAATAAATTTATTCAGTAAAATTGCTATTGGCTATAACCACGGTCTCCAGATGGCTTTGGAATCCCCTGCAACTCTTCTCAGTAGTCTCCTTGCTTAAGTTGGTGAATGCTGCCTTCAGTTCATCTTTGGAGTTACAAGGAGTTTTGTTAGTCTCCCACTGAACTGTGCTCCACAAATAATAATTAAGGAGATTGCAGTCTGGGGAGTTAAGTGGCCAGATGTAAAGGATAATATTGTCACAGAAATTATCTGCCAACTATGACTGGATTCTCCAGATTGAATGACATGGTCCAGAGTCCTGTTATCTGACATAAGGTCTTCCAGCAGCCACCCTCTTGACTCAGGGCAGCACTACCTTCTCAAAGTACTTGATGTGGTCTGAGGCCTTGTGGGAAGATGAATAGATGCATAACATTGCCATTACTAGTGATCACTCCAAACACCTTTGTACCTTTGTAATCACCATTAGAGTCATCCAACACTTTCCAAATCGTCTGCCCAGTCCTGAGATTAATACCAAAACACTCTGAAATGTTTGTATTGGAACTTTCAGGATGGATGCCAAGCAGTACAGCATGCTGTTACCAAATTTCTGGAAAAGTGAATTGCATCATGGTGCTCTTTTTCTCACAGGTGATACCAAGCACACTTAACTATACTCTGGAGTTAGCAAAATAAAAAATAAACAACACACATGCACAAAATTAAAAATATATAATAACTACAATTTATCCATCACACCTTTTATATATATATATATATATATATATATATATAGTCATCCGCAGACAGATCTGTTTCGCTGTATCACAGCTCATCAGTATGGTTAGACATCCAATATATATATATATATATATATATATATATATATATATATATATATATATTAGTCTTCCACATACAAGCCTGTTTTGCTTTATCACAGCTCATCAGTGTGGCTAGATAAGATTATGATGCCATTAAGTTTCTGATAATAAACAGTAATTTTAGTTTTAGTAAAC